>CAOLHI010001846.1:0-322855 GCA_948474755.1 Ctenosaura bakeri | reverse complement strand
TTGTGTGCAGACTTGGGAAGGCTGGGGTCCCGATGCTCCGTTTTGGAAGTTTTTACTGGCGTTGTATTTGAGTTGTCCCTCTACCTGGGAGCAGTAGAAAGTTTGCCTAAAAAAGCACACATACTTTTTCAGCTGACCTGTGCATGCTCGGGATGCGTAGCAGGGGGAGAGGAAAGTCTGGTAAGATAGCCTTCCTGTATCTCCCCCCACTCCCCTTAAGTAAACTCTGCTCTGCGCCACTGTTGGGTAAGGAGCAGAAGCCAGTGCAAAGGGGGCAAAGGTCCTTTGACGGGCTCAGCAAGGGTAGGGGAAGACAAGCCCGTGGGTCAAGACTCAGGGTGGGCAGAGCATGATCTAAAATCACTTTCATGCACAGGTAGTGGGTATTTTTTTTTCTGTTCTGCTTGGAACATGGGGTAACCCTTGCTAATTACAGGGGCATAATGGCTATTCTTAGCGTTATTATTTTTTAACATTGCAAAATCACCGGCACTGTCAAGCTAGCAATTCCGATAGGGTGCATAGTAGACTGTCTTTACCCCTTCCCTGAAACTGCAAGGAAATACAAACCCACACTCCCTCTTCCAGGGTCTCAGTATGAGTCCTGGGTGGTTGTGGGGGCAGACTTCCAGTTTTGTTATCCGGGGGTTGGAGAAGTAGAGAGAAACTAAACCAAACATATCTTTACAGAAGAGGGGAGAGTCATGGTGACGTGAGTACGTGAGCAGGGGTTAGATTTTTGTTGCACTGAAGGTGAGTTGAGAGGGGTGGCAGAAGGCTGAGCCAATAAGTTATTCCTGTCTTCTGGGGTTTTTTTTATACTTGATTCATGAAATTCCAGGATGTTTCTGCATCCAAAGAACTGGTGAGGAAGGGAGAGGACAGGGATCAGAGGCACTTTGGGGGCACGGGCTTGCCTCTGATGCCCCCTCTCATCCCACCAGGGTGCCTGATTGTATCTCCCCGGCGTGACCTTGAGGCTGTTCCATTCTTATGGCAGGATGCCGGGCTGCCAGCAGCTGGAGATGGGGGAGACGGGGGTCAACCAGACTGCGGAGGGAGGGGCTCCCTGGCCTGTGTAATAAGATGCCCCCAAATGAATGCAGTTCCATGCTGCTCCGCACACCCGGAAGCCAAAAGGGCATGCATTTTTTGTGCGGGGAGGGGGGAGTTTTGTGCAAACACTTGTTTCTCTGCCTGTGTGAATCAGGCCTTCCTTGGCTATCCCAAAGCAGTGCCTTGTTCTGTCCTACTCCATGGGGCACAAGTCAGAACGCAGAGAAGAAGGCTCCCGTTTCCTATGAGGGAGGTAGCTTTGGGGAACAGTCTGGCCGCCAACTGACCAGTGAGGCCTGAGGCTTTGTCCTTAGTGGCTTGCCCTTCTTGCTTGATTTTTCTGATTTTACGTCCTGCTGTTGTTTTCATGTTCAATATGGGGACCCAAGCAGGCTCACAGTGTGGTTAGAAAACAAACGCTAATCCAAAGCAGACTAGAAAGAGAAACTCCCGAACTGAATTATATTCACAAATTCCAATCCAAAATAGACAAAACCAAGAGCTTCGTGGCACTTTACATGTATTGATACAAGAATCCTCCCTACTGCACCTATAACAAAAGGAATTTTGAACCCAGGGAAACTGACTTTTGGTAAGCAGCGTTATTGATTTTGCATATCGGCACTAACCGATCCCTGTAAAGATCTGAAAGACCTGTTATCACCTTGGAAAATTTAGGGCAGGAGACATGGTTTGCATGTTTCTGGATCCCATTACATTCCATCCCTCTCCTGCAACTGTATAAATATGCTTTATACCTGAGGATTTGTAATCCCTCTGTACTGCCTCCAAAGAAGTGGATTTACATCCATGAAAACTCATGCACCAATAAAAACCAGTTCGTCTTAAAGGTACTGCCACATTTCTTTTTCTTTCTGCCCTTGCCTTTCTCCTTGTTATCATAAAAACACAACAGTATATAATATTAAAGCACAATTAAACACGTTGCCATTTTAGAACAGCAACTGAATTAAAAGTCATTTAAAAGCACAAGAGGGGGTGACTTACACTGGCATCATTCCCCAAACGTGGGCAGATGAGCTTTTGTCTTTTGTCCATAAAGAGGTTGACAAATATAGTCGAGCTTGTTGTCACCCCATGACGTACCCCAGTTCCACCAATGGATTAGTGGTACGATTATCTTCTTTAATCAGTTAAGTTGGTCTGGCCCCGGTGTTCCACGCTGATCTCTGTCTGTGACACACACACGCACCTACGTGTTTGGCTGAACTGGGTCTGGAGTTGTGTGGCATGGCTTTTGGACCTTTGCAAATTCCAAATTGTGTGACTAGGCATTTCTGGATGAGAAATGGATCCTTGTTACAGTTGCCCTTCCCACATTTGCTAGGGTTAGGGGCACAAGACCCCTGCAAAAGTGGGAAAAAACAGAAATCATACCATGTGTGTGTGTCAACTATGGCAAAGCCATAGTTGGGAGGGCAGCCACGCAGGGTCCAACCAGATCAGGGAAAGGAGAAGGAAAAGGGGTGGGTTGGCATGACGGCCCTAAATTTCCTCTCTGTCACCCACCTCTTTCCTTGGTATGGGTGGACATCAGGGGTGTGATGCTGAGAAATTGGGCTACAACCCATCCTTAGGTGGCCATGCAGTTGCCGGTGGAGGAAGAGATGGACCAGAGGTGGATTTTTAAAGGGTTGCACAGCCTGATCAAAGCTGTCGAGAAGGAAGATTCCCCCAGAAAAACAGGAGCTGAAGGAGGGCAGGAGTTGGAGAAACCTGCAAAATAATCAAACCCATGAATGCCGAAGCTGCAAATGTGGAAGGCCGACTATATTTTTAAAAATATGCCTCCACCTGTACGTTTAGCAGACTGAAGGGCCTATTGCAGTGGTCTCCAACCTGGCAACCTCAACCTGTGATAGACTACAACTCCCAGTATATGGGAAGAGGTAGTTCAGCCCATGTTGAGGGCACAAGGTTGGGGAAGGCCAAGTTACGACCATCCCTCCACGTTTGCTAGGGTTAGGGGCACAAGATCCTCGTGAAAGTGGAAAAACCATGAATAACTCTAGGCTCTCCGAAACCATGTTTAACACACAAAAAAGTATGATCCCCATATCCAACCCACCGTGGATTCCTTTGAGACCTCGGGGTTCCTTTCCCAAGGCAGAAGTGGGGGGCTGGGGGGGCTTACGGCCACCTCTGCCGCCCCACACCACTTTTAAGGGGGACTTACTAGCCTCGTTTGCAGTTTCTGAGTCTCACGAGGCTTGCGTTCCCCAGTAAAAATGGCCCAGGGAGGCAGCAGAGGTGACAGCAAATAATCCGTGAATAATCACATCTGCAGAAGTGAAACCCACAATTTTGGAGGGTGACCGTATGTCCTTTCCCCCCTTTTTAAAGAAAATGGCTAATGTAGACAACAAAATGAGTTTTAAGATAGAGAAGGAGAACACACAGCCCTCCAGATGTTACTGGATTTCAGTTCACCGTAATTTCAGCCAGCCTGGAACAGTTAAGGAATTAGAGGAGTTGTACTTTAACATCTTGAGGTCCCCGCATTCCCCACCCCTGTTTGAAGACGAGGAAAAGGGAAAATGATCTTCCATTCAGCATGAGTCAGTTACTTTTTTTAGTGTGTGCCAAGAGTTCCTTCTTCATCGGTGCTCCTCGCTACAGCATGGTCTCCTGCTGAGCGTGTGTGTGTTGTTAACATAGAATCATAGAGTTGGAAGAGACCACAACCCCATTTTGCCATACAGGAACACATACTCAAAGCACCCCCTGCAAATGGCCATCCAGCCTCTGTTTAAAAATCTCCAAAAAAAAAAAAAAGAAACTCTACCACAATCCACAGCAGCATGTTATGCTGTCAAATAGCTCTCACCATCAGGAAGTTCTTGCTGATGTTTAGGTGGAATCTCTTTTCCTGAAGTTTGAATCCATTGCTCCGTGTCCTCGTCTCTGGAGCAGCCGAAAACAAGCTTGCACCGTTTTCAACATGACGTCCCTTCAAAAATGTAAACATGTAAACAAAACTGGAGAAACACTTAATATAAGGTTAAAGCCTGAATTAAAATGTAAGAAGTAATAAGATCGGTTAAATGTGACAGATTGGTATGAAGCTACTTTAAATAGAAGAAGCTATCATGATCACATAAGGTAATGGATAAAAATGATGTGTGTACATTCTCTGTAAGGGTTAGTTGTGCAATCTAAATGCAAGTAAAGTTGCGGTGAAGTTTCAAATCGATGTAGGAATAGTATGAAGGATAAACGATCTGATACAATTTATTCTGTGAATAACATGTCCAAAAAAAAAATTACTCAAGGAATAGGGAACACGACCAGTTGAAATGAAGCAAGAATATTTATTTGCTCTGAAATAGGTTACAAGGAAGGAAAATGTATATATTGGTCAAGATCCTAGGTGTGCATAAATTTTTCTTTTTGTATTTATTCTGCTTTTTATTCTGCTGAAATATCAATAAATATATATATATAAAAAAAATGTAAACATGGCTATCACATCATCTCTTAACCTTCTTTTCTTCAGCCTAAACCTAGCTCCCTAAGTCACTCCTCCATGGTTTCCAGACCCTTCCCCATTTTGCTCACCCTCCTCCGGGACCCTGTTTCATTTCCACCTTTCTCCCGCAGCCCCTTCCAGCCATGTCGTCCCGAGAACGCCGGGCGGAATTCTTCATCAAGACCGAGCCGGCCTCCCCGGACAGCCTGGTGCAGCACAGCCCCAGCGGTTCTTCCGACACCAGCGCCAGCGGGGCCCCCCAGGAGCTCGAGACCGCCGGGGCGCTGCCAACTGGGACGGGGGCCCCCCGCCGCCGCCACGATGACGACTTGGATGAGCCCCCCGGTCGGGGGAAGTACATGCTAAGCTCCATGCCCAAGCGGCTCTGCTTGGTGTGCGGCGACGTCGCCTCAGGGTATCACTATGGCGTGGCCTCTTGCGAAGCGTGCAAAGCGTTCTTCAAGCGCACCATCCAAGGTCAGTCCCTCCCGTCCGGTGACTGGGGTCACAACTGTGGTTCCCTCGCCCCTAAAAGGAAAGACTAGTTTGATGCTCGCTTGCAGAATCATAGAATCATAGAATCATAGAAATGTAGAGTTGGAAGAGACCCCAGGGGCCATCCAGTCCAACCCCCTTCTGCCATGCAGGAACACCCTCAAAGCACTCCCGACAGATGGCCATCCAGCCTCTGCTTAAACACCTCCAAGGAAGGAGACTCCACTACACTCCGAGGCAGCAGATTCCACTGCTGGACAGCTCCGATCATCAAGAAGTTCTTCCTGAGGTTCAGGTGGAGTCTCCTTTCCTGCAGCTTGAATCCATTGCTCCTTGTCCTGATCTCTGGAGCAGCAGAAAACAAGCTTGCTCCATCTTCAACATGGCATCCCTTCAAATATTTAGACAGAGGCCATTTCCACACTGATAATAATAATAATAAAATTTATTTATACCCCGCCTGTCCCCATGGATCGAGGCGGTACTACAACAATACATTAAATACATTAAAAGCATTAAAATATAACCAATCCTCCCCACCCATCAACCCATCTAAAACCAACCCCCTAAAACACATTAACTACGTTAAAAAACTACACTGTTATAGTACTATTATTCCACTTTCAACATCCTATGGAATCCTGGGGTTTCCGTTTAAGGAGAGTCATCTTTAGCCTCAGTAAACTACAACCCCCAGAATTCGACAGGTTCCAGTTGCCTGTTAATATGGGATGTTTCTTAGGGGAGTATTTTTCTCTTTTTTTAAATGAATTAATTTGTATTAATGTAACCTACATAAAATACAAAGAACATAATACACCTATGCATCATGAGAGGGTCTATTTCTTTTTCTTCTTCAACCTACATAAAATACAAAGAACATAATACACCTATGCATCATGAGAAGGTATATTTCTTTTTTTCTTCTTCTTTTTTTATTATATGAAATCAACGCAACATTACAAGATAACTCAAGCCTACACACCAGTCGAACCGACAATAAGACAAACTGAAATGCAAGACTGTACAAAATACTTTTGCAAAACACTAATCTACGAAAAGTAAACTAAAAGAAATTACACATACTTAACAATTAGTTCCCACACTTATTGCAAACAGCTCCTAACATCTTAATTTTACTTAACCTTCCTTTAGAAAACATATTTCACCTTAAAACATTGTTACTTTTATATTTATTCTAAACATTTAAGTTAAGCTGTGTAAACTCAACAGATCTTATTTAATAACATAGAATATTTAGTCTTTTGTATAATAACTAAATCCATTAATATTATTAACAAAAATCCTTATCTGTATAACCTATATAATCTTTAGAAAAGAAAGTTAGAAAGTCATAAATCATATAACATCCAATATATACTATAATAATATACTATAATTTAAAAATAATATGAATTATTAAAAATCTTAAGGTCTTAATCGATTTAAACATAGACTGTAACCATATATTATTATTTTTATAAAAGAAAAAGGATAACAGTCAGAGATAATCTCATATTTCATAATATCATACTCATGCTACCTAGAGCTAACTAATATTATCATAAGGGGATATATTTCTGAGAGGGTCTGTCCCCTTCAGGGACTGAAAATTTCTGTTTTGTTTAAAAGACACAATGGAGAATTGTGACCAACTATCAAAATCACTTAAAGAAGGGAAAAAAGCAATATACAGAGTGGATGCCAATAACAAGGTATCTGAAAAAAAGATATGGAGATATTGTAATAATGTAAAATTAAGAGATCCTGTAATAATGTCAAATTAACAACATCTATAACAGCGGAACAATATTATTTAAGATATACCCTACCCTGGGTTAGTATGGGACAGGGTAACTTGAGATATACAGACATATTAAAAGTGGTCCAACATTAGGATCAGAAGAGAGAAGGTTGAAAATTGGGAAGATATGAAATTGGAATTTAAAGTAGATCTAGAGGTAACTATATCAATACGCAGAATAAACTGGAAAAAGATAAGCAGGAAGTAATTTTAATTGTACAGTGGATTTACATTATGTTAAGAAATAAGAAGGTACAGAATCAATTGATAGATATAGGTTATATATTTTGCTTTATGCATTATGGATTAAGCTTGATTGAAAGACTTGGATTATGGTATGTATACATGTAAGGGAGTATGTAACTTACTATTGATTATATCATTCCACTATTTTTTTTAACATTTTAATAAAACTTTAAAAATAAAATAAAAGACACGATGGATGGATGGATGGATGGATGGATGGATGGATGGATGGATGGATGGATTGCCCAAGGTGGCTTCCGGAAAAGTTAAAAACTGATCCCATATGGTTTAAAACAATTAAAATAACCATATCAAAGGGGTATAGAATCATCATTAAAAACACACAAAAGTTTTTAAAAAATAGATAAATAAAATCCCAAAGAGATAAACATGTTGGTGTGCTGGAAACAAAGCACCCTGTGGCATATTCAAGCTTTGCGCATTGATTGCAGTGTGAGTTTTTGCAGACTGCTAACATCATTTTGCAAATGCATTTTGAAAACGGTCCTTAGTGTCTTACCGGTCAGATTATAAGAAAAATATGCAGGCTGTATATTATAGTTTTCATCACAGAGAAATAATACAATTTAATAATAATAATAATAATAATAATAATAATAATAATAATAAAAAATAAATAAATTTTATTTATATCCCGTCTCTCCCCATGGATCGAGGCGGTACTACAACAATACATTAAATACATTAAAAGCATTAAAACATAACCAATCCTCCCCACCCACCAATCCACCTAAAACCAATCCCTTAAAATAATAATAATAATAATAATAATAATAATAATAATAATAATAATAATAATAATAAAATTTATTTATATCCCGCCTCTCCCCATGGATCGAGGCGGCACTACAACAATACATTAAATACATTAAAAGCATTAAAACATAACCAATCCTCCCCGCCCACCAATCCACCTAAAACCAATCCCTTAAAATAATAATAATAATAATAATAATAATAACAACAACAACAACAACAACAACAACAATAATAATAATATCCCACCTCTCCCCATGGATCGAGGCGGCACTACAACAATACATTAAATACATTAAAAGCATTAAAACATAACCAATCCTCCCCACCCACAGGGAATAATGTTATTAATGCAACTGAATGTAACTGCATTACAAAAGTAACTGGAGGTGATATACACGACAAAAATAAATGCACATAATTCCGTTACAGCTTTAAATGCAAGTAACCACATTACAAATGCAAATGTAGGTAACTACATTATAAAAGTAACTTTACATGATAATAAGACTAAAGTAAGTGCATGTAACTACATTGTAAAAGTAACTGGAGGGTTTAACATTACAAAAATATATGAATGTAACCGCGCTACCAATGTCTCTGAAGGTAACTACATCATGAAATAATTTAAAACGTGTCCCGCAGTTTGGCTCTTCTGAAATGATTCTTTCCCGCTGGAGGCTTTCGCTGCAGACGTGTCTGGCTTTGAGCCTGCATGTCAGTAGAACTTTTTTCTTCCATGAGTTAATCTTTTTCTTAAAAAAAAAAATAATGAACCAGAAAACCCATATTAGTGTGTTGCCACATCTCCTGGTAGGGGAATTCCATAAGTTGCTTATGTGTAATGGGAAGAAGAACTTCCTTAAATCTGGTCGGTCCTGAATCTTCCTGCCTGTCTGTGTTTTCGAGCCGAGGTTATGAGAACAAGAGGAACGCCTTGCTGGAGCAAACCAGAGGGTCTAATTTTTACCTTGATCTTGGCAACAAGAACCATAAAAACATAACATAAAAACATAAAAACAACATCCTTTCCTGATATTGCCTTCCTCCCAGTGACCCCTAATTAAAAGGTGGATTGTCTCTGAATTTGGAGACTTTGGCCATTTCCGCACTACACTGTTATAGCACGATTATTCCACTTTCAACCTCCTGTGGAATCCTGGGATTTGCAGTTTAGGGAGGGGCCTTTAGGATTCTCAGCCAGAGAGCCCTTTGGCCTCCGTAAACTGCAAATCCCAGAGCTCCACAGGATGTTGAAAGTGGAATAATCGTGCTATAACCATGTAGTGCAGAAATGGCCTTAGCCGTTGTCAAAGCTTGGGAATGGTACTTTGGAACTACAGCTCCCATCATTCTTCAGCCAGTAATAGCCACGTTGCCCTTGAGATTCTGAGAGCTGGAGTGCACGGTCCAAGTACCCCAGTTAAACCAATTGCTGAACGGAAAGTTTTCCTTTAGGTAAATCTCATTGATTCAGGAGGTCTGCTTGACTTGGAACGAACAATTGGATTTAGCCGTTCCCCCCACAAAAAACTTTTCTAATTTTGGACTTTTACAGCCACTGGAATTACATGTTTTTGCATATTCAGTGATTTAGTGGGACATTTTTTAAGGACTGAAGCTCAGGCGTGACTTTTTCTTTATCACACCCACACTCCCTAAAAATCAGGAATACATAGTATAATACGCACATTACAAAGATTAATGTGAATGCAATCCTTTGCACAATTACTTAGGAGTCAGCATCGTGGAACTCGGTGGTGCTTGCTTCTAACTACAGAGATTCAGTTTGTAAAATGTACTGAATTTTCATTGAAATATTTTTCAATGAATCACAGAGTTGGAGGAGACCCCAGGGGCCATCCAGTCCAACCCTCTGCTATGCAGGGACCCACATCAAAGCATTCCTGACAGGTGGCCATCCAGCCCCTGCTTAAAAACCTCCAACGAAGGAGACTCCACCACACTCCATGGAGGCAGCAGATTCCACTGCCAGACAGCTCTGGCCATCAGGAAGTTCTTCCTGAGGTTTAAGTGGAATCTCCTTTCCTGCAGCTTGAATCCATTGCTCCTTGTCCTGGTCTCTGGAGCAGCAGAAAACAAGCCCACTCCCTCCTCGACATGACATCCCTTCCCATATTTAAACATGGCTATCCTGTCTCCTCTTTACCGGAGAGGGAAAAGGAATGGGACAGAGTGATGGCCTTTATACGTTCCCTTGCCTGCCCAATTCCTTCCTTGGGTGTGTGGGAAACATTGGAAAGAGGGTTTGTGGTGCTGAAAAATTGGGCTGTGAACCATCTTTTGCAGGCGAATGAGCAACTGGTGGAGAGGAGGAGGACCAGAGGCAGATTTTTAAAGGGCTATGTGGCCAGATTGAAGCCACCAAGAGGGAAGGTTCCCCCAGAAAATAAGTGCAATAGGTGGGCTGGCAGGGTTTGGAGAAACTTGCAAATAATCAAATCCATGAAAGTCAAGCCCACAAATGTGGAAGGTGGGCTCCGTTTCCCTTTTGATTTTGCCCTGCCTGACCTATAATAAAAGTGCTGATCTCAAAGGTGCAACAGGGCTCTTTGTCGTGGTTGCTACAGCAGCAGACTCGGAGAGCAATACCTCTCTTTCGGCTTTGTCTCCTCCTCTTATCTCTCTCCTTCTCTCTGTGTCTTTCTCTCTCAGGCAGCATCGAGTACAGCTGTCCAGCCACCAACGAGTGTGAGATAACAAAGCGGCGCCGGAAGGCCTGCCAGGCCTGCCGTTTCACCAAGTGCCTGCGCGTGGGCATGCTCAAGGAAGGTACGGTTTTGGGGATCAGGGCCTTAAGCATCAGGGGGAGAGGAGGTCGACCTCTGGGAAGTTCAGCTGGACTGAACCTGAGACCTTCTGCATGCAGAGCAGATCTTCTGTCGCTAAACTGGAGTCCTTGCTGTATTTCCCACGGTCTGGTTTAACTTGCGGCATCTCTTTCAAGGGCTTGCAAGGGCAGGGAAGTTTTCTGCTGCCTGAATCCTAGAGTGGGAAGAGACCCCAGGGGCCATCTAGTCCAACCCCCTGCCATGCGGGAACCCCCATCAAAGCACTCCCAACAGATGGCCATCCAGCCTCTCCTTGAAAACCTCCAAAGAAGGAGATTGCAACACACTCCATTGAGGCAGCGTATTCCACTGCTGGACAGCTCTGACCACCAAGAAGTTCTTCTTGAGGTTCAGGTGGAATCTCCTTTCCTGCAGCTTGAATCCATTGCTCCTTGTCCTGGTCTCTGGAGCAGCAGAAAACAAGCCCACTCCCTCCTCAATATGACACACGTCAAAGTATTCCCAACAGATGGCCATCCAACCTCTGCTTAAAAACCTGCAAACAAGGAGACTCCACCACACTCCGAGGCAGCAGATTCCACTGCTGGACAGCTCTGACCATCAGGAAATTCTTCCTGAGGTTCAGGTGGAATCTCCTTTCCTGCAGCTTGAATCCATTGCTCCTTGTCCTAGTCTCTGGAGCAGCGGAAAACAAGCCCACTCCCTCCTCAATATGACACACGTCAAAGTATTCCCAACAGATGGCCATCCAACCTCTGCTTAAAAACCTGCAAACAAGGAGACTCCACCACACTCCGAGGCAGCAGATTCCACTGCCGGACAGCTCTGACCACCAAGAAGTTCTTCTTGAGGTTCAGGTGGAATCTCCTTTCCTGCAGCTTGAATCCATTGCTCCTTGTCCTAGTCTCTGGAGCAGCGGAAAACAAGCCCGCTCCCTCCTCGACATGACATCCTTTCAAGTATTTAAACATGGCTATCTTGTCCCCTCTTAACCTTCTCTTCTGCAGACTAAGCATCCCCGGCTTCCTAAGCCACTCCTCATAGGGCTTCATGGCTTCCAGACCATTCACCATTTTGGTTGGCATCCTTTGGACACGCTCCAGCTTGTCAATATCTTTCTTGAATTGAGGTGCTCAGAACTGGACACTGTATTCCAAAAGAGGCCTGACCAATGCAGAATAGAGTGGTACCTCTATCCCTTGATCATACTCCTACTGAGGCAACCAAGAATTGCATTGGCTTTCTTGGCTGCCGCATCACACTGCTGACTCATGTTCAGCTTGTGATCTACCAAGACTCCTAGATCCCTTTCACACGAACTGTTATCTAGCCACGTCTCCCCCATCCTATATTTGTGCATTACATCTTTTCTGCCTAAGTGTAGGACCTTACATTTTTCTCTGTTGAAATTCATTTTGTTAGCTTTGGCCCAGCTCTCCAATCTGTCAAGGTCATTTTGAATTTTGATCCTGTCTTCTGGCATCTTAAATTCTTTTAAACTGGAGATATTAAGGATTAGACTTGGAACAAAGTTGGAAAAGTTAACTTTGGGTGATAAAGTCCCCGAGTCTCCCAACCAGCATAGACAGAACTGGAAAAAATGAATTGGGCTACAAAGCCAAGATCTTCTTTAACTGCTGGCAGGGCAGAAATATACACCAGCATAATTTGGTTGGACTTCTCTTGCTGGTCCTTGTTGCACACCCCGTTCGTGAAGCCAGCAAGATTCACGCCCTCAGCAAAAAAGTGAGGGGGGACGGGGACCGCCCAAGCACCACTTGGCCATAGTTGTGTGGCCCAAAAAAAGGGACAGCAATCACCTTCCCAGGATGCTGAAAGGAAGAGCTGTTCCTTTTTCTGGTCTCCATGACTATTTTTGTACATAAAAGACCCACCAACAACCTTTAGGAGTTTGTTTTTTCCTTTGAGAAAACAGGATTCAGGAGTTGGGGAGGTCTTTGCACCAAGTTCTGAAGAATCCAAGAGTAGGAGTTCTCTCTCCCTGCCCAATTTCTTCTGTGTTGGAGGGGATGGTCTGGGGTGGTTTCCAGGGACTCCAAAAACAGCCTTGGGACCTCACGTTTCCCAATTCTGCTCTAAGATATGGTGCCAAATCCTCTGCAAGGTACAGTTGGTTTGTGGCAGTCACAAAGGGGTTCCTTCCAAGAAAAGACAATAATCAGTGCCAACAATTATGTGGTTCTTCTCCACCCATCATATGCTGTCTTTCCTTCCTCCTTCCCTCCCCAATTCTTCAGGGGTGCGTCTAGACCGGGTGCGAGGAGGCCGCCAGAAGTACAAGCGTCGGCCCGAGGTGGAGGGAGGCACCTACCCCAGCGCCTTTGTCACCCCCCAAATTGCCACCGTGACTCCCAAGAAACCAGGTGAGTGGGGACGAAAGCATGGAGAGGCAAACCTCCGCCCCAACTTCCTATCCAGAATTTGTGGCGAAGGGACTTCAGAGCACAGCCCCAAAGAGAATGTCTTATTTGAGCTGTGCTCCATCCATTCAAAAGCCAAACAAGCTGTATCCCTGGGGCCATGAGGATCGACAGGCAGGAGACTCGACTAAGAGGCTGTGGCTAGAATAACCGTAGATCTGTTTTCTTAAATTGGGAGTGCTCACCTTGGGGCAATGTTTTCTTGCAAGCAAGCAGGAAAGAGCCAAATAGCAAGCCAAGCGAGAGGAGTTGCGTAGGATTATCCCCAAGAAACGCTCTTGAAGTGAGTTGTTCCCATTGCCATGGGAACCCGATGGCACAACCCCAGGAGGAAGAAAAAGAGTGTAAGCCAGGATGGAAAGATGTTTATGCCTATATTTCCAAGAAAATGAAATGTACGAGCCCTCCGGGGACTGTAACATTCGGAGGGAAGGGTGGTGCATGATTGGATACCCAATGTATACCCTATATCAGAGCTTTCCTAACTTTTCATGTTGGTGACACATGTTTTAGACATGCATAATTGCATGACACAGTAATTCAGTAATTCAGTAAGTGGAGGCAGCCCCTCCACCCGATCCTGACCCACCGTCACCCTTGCTGGGGTCTTCCTCGGGCCAGGGCGGTGGTGGCAGCAGTGGGAGAGGCACCCGGACCTGGCCCACCACCACTGCCCTTGCCAGGGTCTTCCTTGGCCCAGGGCGGAGGCAGGAGTGGCGGGAGAAGCAGCCCCTCCACCCGGCCCTGGCCCGGCCCACCTCTGCCCTCACCAGGGTCTTACTCAGCCCGAGGTGGCAGCAGAGGCAGCCCCTCAACCCCTTACATTCGCACAACACACCTACACATTGCAATCGAGACACTAACATGTTGTGACGCACAGTTTGGAGAGCTCTGCCCTAGATACTGAAAATGTGGCGCCACACTTGTTCCAGAGCGTAGGGAGATGTGTCGAGTGGGCCAGTTGGTCAGTTTTTGTGGGATCTGTTTTGGTGATTGAGGCCTGATGGTGTGGACAAGAGGCTTGAAGCAGTTCCGTCCACCACGTTTAAACTCAACTCTTGCCTGTTTTGGCTGCTAAAATCTAGCTGGGGTGGATTGACTGGGTGATTCCAGGAAGTGGTATTAAATGTGTTTTATCTCAGGGGTAGGTGCCCACTGCTTTGAAGGTGGTTATTCTCTTCTGAAGAGGGTCTCCTTGGACCCAGAGGTAATATATGAACTATGGCCCAAATAGTCCTTTTTGGACAAGGGGCTTGCGTGTGCAGTGGCCAGGCAACGTCAGATGTTCTTGGAGGAAATAGATTATCTGGATGCACTTCAGTCTGGTTTCAGTCTAGGGTATGGTACCGAAACTGCCTTAGACCATTTCCACACTGTTGTAGTGCTATTATTCCACTTTTAACATCCCATGGAATCCTGGGGTTGCTTCTGTTTAACCTGGGAGAATATCCAGTTGTAAGATTCCCCCCAAAAGCGGTACAGTCCCTGGAAGGTTGTGCCAAGTGGCTTTTCTTGCTTTGCCAAGTTCCTTTTAGTCTGTTGGTTCACAACTATGACCACTGGCAAAGAAACAAAGGCAGAAGATAATTTGGCTTCGGGTTTGCTCTCAACCTGCTTATCAATCTAGTTCAAGAGACAGAGAATCTCCGACTTTCTCGATGTTTGGCCTTCAGGTTTTATTTTAATTATTTATTTGTATCCCGCCTCTCCATATGGGTCGAGGCGGCGAACAACTTACAAATAGCATGTATTTCGAAACATTTCTATACATGCCCCCAACAAGCTGGGTACTCATTTTACCGACCTACAGAAGGATGGAAGGCTGAGTCAACCTTGGAGCCGGGCAGGATCGAACTCACAACCTTGTGGCTGCAGTACTGGCATTTAACCACTGCACCAGTTCTCATCAGCCCCACCCAGGGTGACCAATAGTAAAGGATGATGGGCTCTGTAGACCAAAATATCTGGACACTAGAGGTTTCCAATCCACAGTCTAGTTGCTGGCTGTGCCAAAAGTGGGTCTAGAAGTATTACATCACTGTGTGGAATATATGGAGGGGAATATGATGTATGTAGCCCTTTCCTAACACACATCTTGCTTTTGTCTTTAAACCCCACTCTATCCCCGCAGCTCCGATGAACACAATGGTGTCTCATTTGCTGGTGGCCGAGCCCGAGAAACTGTACGCCATGCCTGATCCCGCACTCCCTGATGGCCCTGCCAAAGCAGCAAGCACTCTGTGTGATCTGGCGGACCGGGAGATTGTGGTCATCATAGGCTGGGCCAAAAACATACCAGGTGAGAGAAATTTGGAACCTGTCTTCCCACAACCCAAAAGAACTCTGGCCCATTTCTGATCTCGCATCAGAGCGGTGGTGCTTACACTATAAAACCCTTTTTTGGACAAGGGGCTTGCATGTGCAGTGGCCAGGCAACGTTTGGTACCCAGCTATGAGAAGGGGAAACACGTGCTGTGATCTTTTGATCCTGCCAGGGACTTTTTTGAGCTTGCTCTTCCCATCACGTTAAACTACTCTCATTTTATTGTTCTATATTGAATGGTTGCGATTGCATTTTATTTTCAGTTTAGGCAGCCAGTCTGGAAAAAGTACCATATAAACCCATAGATTTATAGATTTTCCAGACTCAGGGCAGGTGATCAACCTATTTGGCAATATACTGGGTATTTAAAAATGTGCATATATTGTGCATCTTACCATTCTGATTTGAAATCTTCCCCTCTGGACATGGGAGACAATCATAGCAGCAATAGGGCTTCCATTCCACCTTTATCTTACTATGGCTGGCATGGTATTTGCCGCTACACAAGGAAATGGGCTGTGCCTGTCAATTAAAAGAAGAATAGTTTTTTAAAAACACTATTTGTGCATATGTGTGTTGCTACACCATTTCAAAATAATTATATAGTCGTTTTGCATTGAGAACATTTGGAACACAATCTGCTATTTGAACATATTCCTAGAATCTTTTGTCCATTCTTTCTCAATGTGCATCATAAAATGCCAAGGCAAACATTCTTGGTTGCCCAGATCACCTGGCATTCTCTACATTTCAAGGACTTGCACTTCACCTTTTAGCCATCTATGGTATTTTAATGTATAATGTATTTCATGTTGTTCGCCGCCTCGATCCATGTGGAGAGGCGGGATACAAATAATAATAATAATGATTATTATTCCATCTAATTAGATGGCTTTGTAGACTGGGATTTGCACCGAAGCGTGACTTTACTGCAGGAGTGATCTCTTTTAGCTGTGCTCTCATTTCTATATGACTCACAGTACAGAAAGCACAACACAGCCTCTGCGGTTTCCTTAACGTTTCATGTGTCACACTCTGTGTTTATTTCCTGCATTTTATCCTGCCTTTCCTCCACAAAGCTTTAAGGCGACATTTGTGCTTTCCCCAGATTTATTCTTCTCCCTTGGCACCTTCTCCGTCT
Source organism: Ctenosaura bakeri (assembly GCA_948474755.1). Classification (NCBI taxonomy): domain Eukaryota; kingdom Metazoa; phylum Chordata; class Lepidosauria; order Squamata; family Iguanidae; genus Ctenosaura; species Ctenosaura bakeri. The sequence goes on along the minus strand of CAOLHI010001846.1, from coordinate 306,269 downwards.
GTCGTTTTCCAACACTGGGGCACAGGGGGTGAAGTAGTCACTGGGAACTGGGGTGAAAGGCTTGTAGGAAGAGCAGTGAGAGCAAAGTGGATAATTTGGGGCAGGTCCCAAGAAGGGCAAAATGTTGATTTTTCATAGAATCAAACAGTTGAAAGAGACCCCAAGGGCCATCGGGTCCAACCCCATTCTATCATGCAGGAACACACATTCAAAGCCCCCCCAGCAAATGGCCATCCAGCCTCTGTTTAAAAACCTCCAAAGAAGGAGACTCCACCACATTCCCAGGCAATATATATCATTGTCAAACAGCTCTTACAGTCAGGAAGTTCTTCCTAATGCTTAGATGGAATCTTAGATGGAAGTTTGAATCCATTGCTCCACGTCCTAGTCTCCGGAGCGGCCAAAAACAGGCTTGTTCCATCCAACAAGCCTCTTGGTGCAGTCCGAATTAAATCCCCCTTTCCTTCTTCTGTGCTTTCTTGACCCAGGATTTCCAGCGCTGTCCTTGGCAGACCAGATGTCCGTGCTGCAAAGCGTCTGGCTGGAAGTCTTGCTGCTTGGGGTGGCCTGGCGCTCGTTGCCCTGCGAGGATGAGATTGTCTTTGCTGAGGATTTTGCACTCGACGAAGAGGCGGCCCGGACGGCAGGGCTGCTGGAGCTCAGCGGGGTGGTGCTCCAGCTGGTGCGCAAGTACCGCGCCTTGCGCCTGGAGCGCGAAGAATATGTCCTTCTCAAGGCCTTGGCGCTGGCCAATTCAGGTGAGTCCTGTCATGGGGAGGTGAGTGTCTACAGTGGGATCCCCAAAATTTGTAGGAGAATGCGCAAGAAAACTTGCTCAAGAACACAGCTGTCATTGTCACATCCTTATTTGTGCCAGTGCTGGAAATGAATCCTCACTGAGATTTTATTTAACTACTAGCATATTTACCCGGGGTTGCATGGGATTTTATTTTCCTATTAAGAACTTGCCAGACCTCTCCAGTACCTATAACTTCTCCCCATATTTGCTTTAGCTAGCCAGCCAGTCAAGAAATCATCCCAATGTGTTTTTAAAAATGAAGAAGCCTTCCATTTATTCTGGATTTTATAGACATGATATGTTGCAGGTGGAAAATTGTCCCCCATCCCATTATCTGAAGTTGCTGACCCTTGAAGTATAGGAAAAATGGGCAATTCTGGCCATCCAGATATTTTTGGGCCACAGCTCCCATCAGCCCTAACTACTTATATAGGCAATGGTGAGAAAATATGGGAACTGTAGTCCAAAAGGCAGCCAGAATTTTCCACCCTTGTTCTATAGTGGCTCATTTGCCCTTTTAGCAAATTACACCTTCCAGAAATCTAACTACTGAGTGAAAATAGAATTGGTTGGCAAGCCAAATAACACACCTCTCCAGGCCAGCAATTGGAAACCTTTGGCCTGCAGATGTTGATGAAATACACTTCCTATCATGGGTCACCTTTGTTAGGTTAACTGAGGATGATGGGAACTGGAGTTCAGCAACATCTGGAGGGCCACGGGTACCCCAGCCCTACTCTTGGCCAAGGTGTACCATAAAAATGTGGATTTGCAGACCTGTCGCACTCCAGAGTACTTGTAGGATGTTCTACAGCCTTTGAATTCCTACCCCATATCCCACCCTAGTATGGCTGCCTCTTTATATGAAGCTTGGCTCACTTGTTCGAGCTACCAAACTGGGGCTTGCTCTGCTCCAACCTGTCCTGATTTCCTTTTCCGCATTCCCTTTGTCCAAGACTTTTTGCAAAAGCAAAAAGATAATTTTTGGCCATGTCACCGAGCTCTTGAACTTTCTGCCAACACTCGCTAAGCAACCACAATCTGTCCATTTTGGCGGTGGTGTTTTCTACTCACTTTTAAAATTGGTTTGGGTTTGGGCTGCAGTCTTGATTGCTGTTCCTTGTTGATGGGCATCTTTTAATTCTTTTAATTGGTGTTTGGTTCACCTGCAGTTGTTTTGAACTGCTTTGGAAACACCGTTTCAGTAAAAACAATTTTAAAAATGTATTTTTTTAAAAGCTTATAATTTCTAACATAAAATTCTTGAAAAGTAACACATATATACATACCTATACAAACAGTTCACACATAAATAGGAAGATCTTTAAAGGCGAAGCTTAAGTATAATAAATATATTCATAATAATTTAATAAAGCACATAATGTCTAGCATAATTTAACATATCTTAGGACACATCCACATATCTTTTTACTTCTTCCTTTCAATTCCAATCATTCCTCTTCCTCTCCAGAGAGGAAAAGCTTATAATGCATCTTAGTCAGATTGTAAACTTTGGCGAAAGGTTCTTGCCCCAGGGAGGAAAACTTGTGTTTGGGTTCTCTTTGCTGAAGTTAGAGGACAGAGGCGAGATTAGGATTTACCAGTAGATGTCTTTAACAGCAACCAAATGACTCTTCCACCCTTTGACAAGATATACTACTGACATTAAGAAAATTTTGGAAGAAATGCACGTGCATTTTGCGTGCAGAAAGGCTAAGCTGTCAGTTTACATATCAAAACAGTTTCCTGGACTCAGGGTTCGTTCAGTAATTTCTGCACCAGGTTCTGGTCGGTGGAAGTTGAAATTCTAACACAAAGTGAAGCCTGACATCGGCTCACCTCTCTCTGTGTCTAGTTGGCCCTCCATATTTGCTAGGGTAAGGAGCACAGGACCCATGCATAAGTGCAAAAACTGCAAACAACAAATGCGGAGGGCCGACTGTAATGCTTTTGTGTGTGCATTTTCTCCAGACTCTGTGCATATTGAGGACATGGCGGCCGTACAGCGGCTCCGGGACGTGCTACACGAGGCACTCTTGGAATACGAAGCGTCCCGGCGTCCCGAGGAACCCCGCCGGGCCGGACGTCTCCTCCTCACCCTCCCTCTGCTGCGCCAAACGGCCACCCGCGTCCTCCACCATTTCTACAGCCTCAAACTGGAGGGCAAGGTTCCCATGCATAAGCTTTTCCTGGAGATGCTGGAGGCCATGATGGACTGAAACGTTTGGACCGGAAGAGGGCAGGATGCAGGGAGGGGGGAAGCGAAGGCATGGCAGAGCGGAGTGCAGACTGGCAGATTATCGCAGGTGGAGGACCTGGAGAGAGAGGCTGAGGCCTGGCATAGGTTTTCCTGTCTCCCCCTCCCCAAATCCCCATCGCCTGTTCATCTGCATAATGTTGAACGCATTTCGGTGTATGCAAATGTACCAATTGCCCATTGCTTCACTCGAGAGGCTGGCATCAAGGAAATGGGTATGTCAGAGAGGTGAAGGACAGAGCTGTTGGAAACCAGAGTGGTAAGGACATGCCAGAGTGGGAGATGTGCCTGGGAAATAGGGGGAGGGAGAAAGTTTTGACATTCACACTGGAAGCCATATTTTAATTTTAATTTATTAACTGCGGGTGGGGAGGAGTCTAGCTACTGTAGCCCTAGCCTGGAAGCCATATTAGATTAGCATTGGGAGGAGAAAGGGAGGAACAAATATTGGCACATGTAGGAGTCTGAATTGCTTTTTTAATCACCCCAGCACCCACCACTGAGGGGAATTGTGGAAATCCAAAATGCAACTCATGTGCTGAACTGTTCCTGTCTTTGACCAGCCTCCTCTTCCACACGTTCCACCCTCTGCCTCTGGGCTGGGCCCAGCCAAATGCACCTTAACACGGTGGGTATGTAGAATGGAGGTAGGCAGCCTCGTGCCCTCAGGATGTTTTGGACTACAATTCTCATCATTCCCAGCCATGCTGGCTTGATAGTCCAGACCTCTTGAGGGATGTGACTGCTTACCTCTGGTATTAAAAAAAGAAATAGCTTCATGGCTCCAGGAATAATGCGGGGCATCACATTTGGCATGCTTGGGGTGGGATGAGGGATAGATGACACACATTTTGCCTTCTTTCTGTCTCTTTAGTGCTGAATCTTCTTTTGGGTATCACTCAGGGGAGGGCAGTTCCCCTATACCTCTTCCCTTTCCCAACTAAGACCATCTCCCTCCTTCTGGGAATGTTGCATTTAGAGCTTGGAAAAATTACCCAATATACTGGCTGGGTATAGTAGGAAGTGCAATCCAAAGAGGTGACCTTTCCCATCTGCCCTAGCCAACATCGGCTTTCCCAAGTTCTGAACGCATTATCACTTTTAAGCAATAAAAAAAATGTTGGGAGAGGGAAGGATCTTTATGATGTCAGGAAAGGAAGGAGTGTCTTACGTTGTGCTTTGCGGGGAAACTGTCTGGACATTGGGGAGGTGGCACAGTTGAGAATGAGGACTCAACTTCTCCACTTTCCCATCAAAGGAAAGGCAGGAGGGCCTTCAGTAGTCCATCCAGCAAAGTTCTTTCACCTAATACCCTTGTAGCAATAGTTAAAAAGGCAGTTATGCTTTTTTTTCAGGTGTAATTTTCATATTTCCTCTCCCTCCTGCCATAAGAGGCTGAGCAGCCCTTACTCCCTTCTCTAAAAAGAAAACTCCCATCCCAAGATGAATCAAGCCAACCCCATCTTCTGCCCCAAGCAGCAATAATAATATAATAATAATAATAATAATAACCTTCCCACCTCCCTTCAGTTCTCTTCCTACCTAGTGAAACCAGGGCTGGAGAACATGTCACCCTCCCCAAGCTAGTGGACATCAACTCCCATCATCCCTTGCAACTGGTTATGCTGTTGGGGGGTTGATGGGAATTGCCATCTCACAACCATGGAAGGGGGAGGGCCATCTGCTCTCCAAACCCATGCTAAACCAAGGAGGGAGAGAGGCTGCATGGCCTAAAAACTGAGAGCTGTGTACATAGCAATATATTTTACTTGTATATTCATTGCAGGAAAAAAAATCTACTCCATTTCTGTCTCGCTTTTCCACAAGGGCTGGGCAGCCTCCCTTGCCCTTGTGGGAAGAAGAAGAGGGAGATGGGAGAGCAAATGCTGGCAATTCTTTGTTTTTGTATTAAATTATGTGTGTGTACATATTATAAATACCTCTGATTTGTGTATAGGCGGCTACATATACACATTCATAGAGAGCTCTATTACTGAACAAATTAAAAAAAAGGCCTTCGCAGCCTAAGAAAAATGTGAACAGTTAGCTTTTGTGTTCTTGTGTGTGCATGATGGGGTGAGAACATAATACAATACATCTTCCTCTCTACCTCCAAAACGGGCTCTGAAGTAACCCTTTCTGGAGTACATGCCCTTGGCTAAAAAGAATACTTCAAATTTCATCCATATATACTCCAAAGCATCCCATATTGCTTCTAGTAGTAAAAATGTCAAGGTTCTGCAGTTCATCTACAGCCCAAAGCTCTTGGTTGCCCAACTGTGCTGTATCTCCATTTCACATAATCAGACCTGTCCTCCGGTCTTTGGGAGCACGGATCAACAGCAAACTTTGATAACAAGGGCCATTTGTACACAACACTGTTGTAGTGCTATTATTCCACTTTCAACGTCCTGTGGAATTCTGGGGTTCGTAGTTTCCTGAGGCCAAAGAGCTCCCTGGCTGAGGATTCTCAATGCCCCTCCCTAAACGACAAACCCCAGGATTCCATAGAAGGTTGAAAGTGCAGAAACAGCCACGGTGAAAGACAAAGGAAATCACATAGGGTTAAGCTGACACTCCAGATGCCCAGGGAACTTAAATTTATTTACACACGTAAAAAGAAACAAAACTACCGCCTCAGGTTTGTTTAAAATATCTTTCCCCTAGAGAAAAATCAAGGGTTTGCCCTTCCACACAAACAGGTCCCCGAAGACTTCCTTCGCACAGCTTCTTGGAACACAAAATTGTTCATGTCTCCTCTTCGCTCAGCAACATGTTGGGAATTCCCTTTGTGATGGGAAACTCACGCCCAGTGTCTGGACATTTCAATACACCTTCCATCACCTCCACCTGCAAAAAGAAGAAAGCCAAAGTAAAAAACTGTTGAAGTGGACTCTGGTCTATGAATGTGTTTGCCATCATAAATAGGTTAGTCTTTAAGATGGCACAGGACTCTTGACTGGTTTTGCTGAAACAAACCTAGCTATCAAAAACAAATGGAGTACAGTATGAATGGGGATGGTATGATGCTCCAAATGTTGAACTGTATCTTCCATGATCCCTCACCGCTGGCTAACCTGGCCTGGGCAGATGGAATTTGCAATCCAATAGCATCTAGGATGCCACGGTTTAGAGCAGGAGTGGGCAAAGTGCAACCTCCAAAATGCCCAAAAATTATATTAGGGGAGGTAGAGGGCATTTCCACATGTTGGAGCGCCCCAGGAACAAAAAGAAAATTTGCAAATTAAAAAAAAAGACTCAAAATATCCCCACATGTCCTCTAGGGGTCCAGGAAGGCCCAAAAACATGCTCCCGTATTTCACAGACAGACAGTGTTTGGGGGCAATGTAAACAATTGGAAAAATTCACTGCCTGCCCCCACATCCTCCCTTAGCCTTCACATTTTTCCCAGACTCAAACTGGAAAGCTTACACAAAAAAGTACCAAACAAGGTCACTAATACAAAGTAATCATTTCTCTACAATGGACCACAGTTAATGTTTGGTCACAGTGCCAACAAGCCTTCTGCCCGTTCGCAGCAACCCATCTTACTAAGAAAACTCTTGCTGGATTCTGTTCTCAGGCAACGAGGAGATCTCTTACCTCCATCAACACATGATGTACTTTCCGGAGAAAATCTTCGTTGTTTTCATAGTCAGGGATAGGCTCTGCAGGCAGGTCTGACCGATGACCCAACTGCAAAAAGAAGTGCAAAACAAACTATTTCGCTTCATGTCTCCACCACCAGATGCTGGAAATTTTAGCTCAGGGGCAGCTTCACAATGACATTTGGCTGTTCAGAAGACAGGCGGTTGAGCATGGTCATACATCACGTAGTGCTTGATTAAGTCAACCTTTTTTACAACGCTACTTCTGTCATGCACTTTCCAATTCTTCTAGCCTGCTTTTTCTATTCTCCATGGAGAGCAATTTTACTTTCATCTCCATCGGCCACTTTACGTACACTCCAGTCTCTGGCCTCTTTCTCCCATCAGATGCTACTTCAGAGCAGGCAACCTGAACACTAGGGATGCTGTGATTTCAAAGCCTCTGCAAGCAATCAGTTCAGACTCCTGGGAAGAGCGATGTGTTTTTCCTCTCCAGTGCCCAACTGGGCAGAAAGAATAAGCAATAAAAGGGAGGCACCCACCTCTCCCAAAAGAGATGTTACCCTCAACCTTAAAAAAAAAGTCTTCACCCCTCCTTAAATGTTAGATGGAGGTGTCAAAGGAACCAGAGCCCTTACAATGGAGTGGCTGAAATAATGGCCCTTTTCACACGTGGGGAGCCGAAACGGGGTGGCGCGCACGGGCGGAGATTACCTGCGTGTGTTTTGCTCCGTCCCTGCGGGAAGCGCGGCTCCGCCGCTCCACATGCCGCCGAATTTCAGCGGCGTTCGGTGGCGCCCAAAATGGCGGCTGGCGGCTTCCGGCGGTGCTCCGCCAATCAGGGCAGCGCACCAGCCGGAAGCCCGCCCCCGGGCAGATCTGCAGAGATGCACCAATGTGTCTCTGCAGATTCACACCGGGAGCAGTGGCGGATTAGTGCGGGCGAGTTTCATAAAAACCACCTGGGAAGGTGGTTTTTAAAAACCTCGCAGCGTCACCCTTGCGGCTGCACTAGAGCGGTTGGAGGTGTGGAGCCTCACCTTTTCCAACCGCACTAGATCGCCCTGCGGTGTGAACGACCTCCGTCTCGGATCGTCTGGACACGGAATTTTACTCCCGTGTGGAAATGGCCAATATTTGTTTTCCTCCCTTCTCTATCCTTTTTCCTCTTTTGACTTTTTTTTTTTTCCCAATTGCAAACCTGCAGAAAGGAACTGTCTTGTCCACAAGACTGTACCAACTACGCTTCAGTCCACAAAATTCTGGAGCACTTTATAAGAAATTAAGACAAAATGAAATACAGTGTACCCTCTACTGGGCACAACCTCTGCACACATGAACACGAGACTTCACAAAGCCCTGTGTCCAATTATCGACAGATGCACCAAGTGCACACCTGTTGATAATGGGACAGAGTATTCATGTTTCTTTATTGAGACAAGGGCTCCTGGAACAGAACATCTGCATATACGGTGGGTGCACTTTACCCATGAAAAACATGATACATGCATGAGAAACATGAATAGCAATCAGCTGTAGGAGAGCCAAGAGACCCAGATTGTATCACTCTGCTTCTTGACTATCCTGCCACACTACTGATGCCCCGATTACTCACACTCTCTGCAGCGTCCACCAGGGCTCCCCATTCCAGTTTGGGCACCATCCGGGCAGTGAACTCTGGATTGAAATCTACATTGTTCACCTTCACTTCTGTCGCCTGTTCAGGAAAAGAGAGAAAAAGAATGAACTTGGGAAAAGAAATGATGATCAAATATTTCCTTCCCAAGGTGCTGGGGAAAAGAAAAGAGAAAGAGAACAGCAGTGGAAATATTCCTTTATTTACAAGTATTTATAAATACGTATAAAGATTTCAATGAACCACACACCTATCATACAACATAGAATCACAGAGTTGGAAGAGACCACAACAGCCATTGAGTCTGACCCCATTCTGCCAGGCAGAAACACACCCTTAAAGCACCCCCAGCAAATGGCCATCCAGCCTCTCCTTAAAAACCTCCAAAGGAGGAGACTCCACCACACTCCAAGGCAGCAGATTCCACTGTAAAATGGCTCTCACGATCAGGAAGTTTTTCCTGAAGTTTAGGTGAAATCTCTTTTCCTGTAGCTTGAATCCACTGCTCCGTGTCCTAGTCTCTGGAGCAGCAGAAAACAAGCTTGCTCCATCTTCAACATGACATCCCTTCAAATATTTAAGCATATTATCTCTCAAATCAGGCTAAACATCCCCAGCTCCCTAAACCAGTCCTCCTAGGTCACGGTTTCCAGACCCTTCACCATTTGGATGAACATTTTAAATAAAATCCATATTCAGTCTCTACAACCTCCACAATTATTCTGTAGGCTGTTCATTGTGAAAATTCACAATTCCATCTTAACCCCAATCTTACTCGGTGCCTTCAACCAACATGCTCTTTAAGGTCTCAGCCCCTCTCTCAAGTCCTGAGTTCAAATCTTCCCCCCATACTAAATACTGTACATTAATATTCGTCTAATTAAAGGCCTTCTATTATCATTCCAGAGAGCAAAAAGGGAAGATGTGGAAGAAAAGGGCCTTCTCATGGGCCAAAGTCCTCATTTTTTTTAACACCCCCCCTCAAATGAATACAAAAATAGGTCCATATTTTTATTTATTACATTTGTATGCCGCCTCTCTCCCAAAATGGAGGCCAAGGCGGCTTCCAACAAGGCCTGGTCGGAGGGAATCCCTCCTACCTGAATACGAAGCGGGAAGCCTCCCCCGGGCCGCACTCCCCGCACGTGAGAAGTGAGCATGTTGTGGGTCAAAAGCTTCATGGTTTCCACGCTCCAGGCATCCAGAAACCGGGGAGACGCCTCTGCGCATGCGCTTCTCTCCGGAAGAACGTCGAGTTCGGCGAAAACGCCCTTCTTTCCCCTCACTTCCGCCGGCCTCTCTCACGAAGTTCCGGTGATAGGTAAGGTACGACGGTTCCTCCTCACCGACTGGAAACAGGATCCTAGCACAAACAGTTCCGGTTTCTTTTCTGTCTTTCTTTTTTTTTTTTTAATTCTCCACCAGATGAAATTTGGATTAAGTAACGTTTTGTCTCTCCAAAAATCCGCCTGGAAAATACACAGTAATCTTTTGTGTATATATCTTAGAGAGTCAGTAGGGGCTGGGCTTTTATGCTTACTTCTGTCCCTCTGTAGTTTAAAACTTTTAATTTAAAAAAAACCCCTCAAATCTGCAAAATGAATAAATAAATAAAACCCATAGGCGATCTCTACATTCTCCATAATACATATGGTAGGTTGCCCATTGTAAAAATTCACAATTCCATCTTAAACCCAATCTTAGTGCCTTCAAACAACATGCAATAATAAAAACAATGCAGTTACTTTGCAGGAAAAAAAGTAGTAAAACACTAATTTATTAGTTGGTTTTTTTAAAAAAAAATCTAGTGCTAGTTTTATAATTTTATATGTCTTCACGTGTTTTTAATACTGCCTATCTGGGAATACACAGTATTATTACTATTTATTATTATTATTATCTTTATTTATATCCCACATTTTTCCTCAAAAGGACTCAAAGCAGCTTACAATACTTTAAAAAAAAAAAGAAAACATAGTCTAAAAAACCTTTTGGAAGCCACCTTGGGTCCCATCTTGGGAGAAAAGAAGGCATATAAATAAATAAATAATATAGTATACATCGCAAGGTACGCTGGTACAAATCATCTTTTTTTGAAAAATAAAAGTCATTTGAAGGCCCATGTTAGAGAAGTTAGCAGTCAAAGAAGCCTACAAACGGAATGCTGAGTATGTTTCCTTGGAAGTAAATCTCACTAAGGTCAAAGGCCATTTCCGCACTAGCCTGTTATAGCGCGATGATTCCACTTTCAACCTCCTATGGAATCCTGGGGTTTGTAGTTTAGGGAGGCCCAAGAACTCTCTGGCTGCATATCCTAAAGGCCCCTCCCTAAACTGCAAACCCCAGAATTCCACAGGAGGTTGAAAGTGGAATCATAGCCCTGTAACAACATAGTGCAGAAAGGCCCTACAGGGCAGGTAAATGGATCCTGTTACTCTTTACTCAGAGACCCTTTAACCTCAAGGAGGCTTACTGTCCAGGAAAAATAAAAAGTGCCAAGGATTACACTCTTGGGATCCCAGTTTCCAGTTTTTTCTCTTTTTTAATCCTGTAAAGGTTGACACCTTGTCCAGAAGGCGGCTGCAATCCCATGCTTGCAATCTACCTGGGAACACAGAGTATCATCACTATAATAATAATAATATTAATTTGTATCCCGCCTCTCCACACGGATCAAGGCGGCGAACAACATAAAATACATTATACATTAAAAGACATTAAAAGACATTAAAAACATACCCAATCCTCCCCACCCACCAACCCACCTAAACCAACCCCTTAAAATAATAATAAGAAGAAAAGATCATACCAGGGAAGAAGGGAGGTATTATTAGAAATACTTAAGAGAACATGGAATTGAGCAATGTTTTATATGTATTAAGATGAAACTCTGTAAAATTAAGATAAGAATACTTTGTAAAATTTCTGTGTTATGCTTTTATAAAAATATAGAATAATAATAATAATAATAATAACAAAATTTATTTATATCCCGCCTCTCCCCATGGATCAAGGCGGTACTACAACAATACATTAAATACATTAAAAGCATTAAAACATAACCCATCCTCCCCACCCACCAACCCACCTAAACCAATCCCTTAAAATAATAATAATAATAATAAAATTTATTTATATCCCGCCTCTCCCCATGGATCGAGGAAGTACTACAACAATACATTAAAAGCATTAAAACATAACCAATCCTCCCCACCCACCAACCCACCTAAACCAACCCCTTAAAATAATAATAATAATAATAATAAAATTTATTTATATCCCACCTCTCCCCATGGATCAGGCAGTACTACAATACATTAAATACATTAAAAGCATTAAAACATAACCCATCCTCCCTACCCACCAACCCAAATGCACAGCAATTAACAATCCAATGATCTTTATTTATATCCCACCTTTTTCCCTCCCAAGGACTCAAAGGGGCTTAACCCCACTTTAAAAAAGAAACACCGTTTAAGAAAATAGACAAATGAAACAGTAACAGTTGGAAGTTCACAGGCCTACTTAAAAACAACTAACAAATCACAAGAATTGTTTGCACTTTTGCAAACAAACACTCCAAGCACCCCCAGCAAAGTTTGCAAACAAGCTTGCAAACAAAGTTGCCACTGCCCTCCATGGGCTTTTTTTCCCTTAATCTCCCAGTGAAAGCAAGCATGCAACCAGCCACGATCGTTCTGTTGCATGCAAATGAGATGCAGATTAACCCAGACCCCGCCCCTCCCTTGGAGGTGGTGGAATTTGAGAGTTAAGGCGGTTTGCGCTTGCTTCCTAAGCCCAGGAGGAGGAGGGGAGGAAAAAAAAGAGGAAAGCTTCACAGGCCTGGGGTTGCCAGGGGCAGCTGTCACTCAGGCGATCTCCATGGCAACGAAGTGGAAAGGGGCGGGGGCGCTGGGCTTGCTGAGGCATTGGGGAGCAGGTAGGGCTGGCCCCATTGCCAAAGGCTGGGCGGCAGCAGCGCTGAGTGGTCGGTTTTTCAGCTCCGGAGCAGCAGCCATGGCGGCCCTCAAGGTGAGTGAGGAGAGGAAATCCCTGCACCCCCTTCTCCCTGCCCTTTTGGAAGAAGTAGCCCCCCCAAACCGCCTGCCCCATAGAAGATTGCTCCCTTTGCAGCATCCGTAGCCCCATTCCTGGCATGCACTGGCAAGGATCCAGAGGGGGAAGGGGCTGCTTCTCAGCCCCATAAGGAATCAGCTTTGGGCTTGCATGCAATAGCCAAGCCCCCTAGAGGACAGGCTGCCCCACAGAGGACAGGCTGCCCCAGGCAGAGAAGGGGCTGCTTTTCCACCCCAAATGCAAACATGGGCTTGCATGCAGTGACAAGGCCCCATAGAGGACAGGCTGCCCCAAGAGAAAGAACGGGCTGCTTCTCAGCCCCATAAGGAAACAGCTTTGGGCTTGCATGCAATAGCCAAGCCCCATAGAAGACAGGCTGCCCCAGGGAGAGAACCGGCTGCTTTTCCACCCCAAATGCAAACAGCCTTGGGCTTGCATGCAGTGACAAGGCCCCATAGAGGACAGGCTGCCCCAGAGAAAGAAGGGGCTGCATCTCATCCCCATAAGGAAACAGCTTTGGGCTTGCATGCAATAGCCAAGCCCCATAGAAGACAGGCTGCCCCACAGAGGACAGGCTGACCCAGGGAGAGAATGGGCTGCTTTTCCACCCCAATTGCCAGGCTGCCCCAGAGAAAGAAGGGGCTGCATCTCAGCCCCATAAGGAAACAGCTTTGGGCTTGCATGCAATAGCCAAGCCCCATAGACGACACGCTGCCCCACAGAGGACAGGCTGACCCAGGGAGAGAAGGGGCTGCTTTTCCACCCCAACTGCAAACAGCCTTGGGCTTGCATGCAGTGACAAGGCCCCATAGAGGACAGGCTGCCCCAAGAGAAAGAAGGGGCTGCTTCTCAGCCCCATAAGGAAACAGCTTTGGGCTTGCATGCAATAGCCAAGCCCCATAGAAGACAGGCTGCCCCAGGGAGAGAAGGGGCTGCTTTTCCACCCCAGATGCAAACAGCCTTGGGCTTGCATGCAGTGACAAGGCCCCATAGAGGACACGCTGCCCCAGAGAAAGAAGGGGCTGCTTCTCCGCCCCACATACAAACAGCCTTGGGTTTCCAGCACCCCCACAGCCCCATTTCTGGGTCTGCAGGCATGCACTGGCAATGCTCCAGAAAGAGAGAATGGGCTGCGTCTCAGCCCCACATGCAAACAGCCTTGTGCTTACATGGAAAGCAAGGCCCCGTAGACCACAGGCAGCCCCAGAGAGAAAAACAGACTGCTTCTCAGCCCAATATAGGAACAGCCTTGGCCTTACATGCAATAGCAAGGCCTCGTAGAGAACAGGCTGCCCTAGAGAAAGAAGGAGCTGCTTCTCAGACCCACATGCAAACAGCATGGGGCAAGACATGCAATAGCAAAGCCCCATAGAGGACGAGCTGCCCCATAGGGAATGGGCTGCTTCTCAGCCCCACATACAAACAGCCTTGGGTTTACATGGAATAGCAAGGCCCCAGAGGGGACTAACTGCTTGTCACCCTCTCACAACATCAGTTCTGGGCTTCCCTGGAAGGGACAGGGCACCTATATGAACTTAAGAAGGCTTGATGCTGAAGAACAGCCCCATAGTTTGCGTACTTTTTTGGAAGCCGCTTTGGGTTCCACTCTGAGAGAAAGGCAACATATAATTATAAATTAATAAAAGGTACGTAGCTGTTCCATGGAATGCAAGACCAAGGTTTGCTAGATGATTTTTAAAAGTCCTAGAAGGTCCTTGCTCCATCGTCATGTTGACAATGGAGCAAGCTTGTTTTCTGCTGCTCCTGAGACTAGGACACAGAGCAATAGATTCAAACTACAGGAAAAGATTTCACGTAAATATCAGGAAGCACTTTCTGATGGTAAGAGCCATTTGATTGTTGAGTATGCTGCCTTGAAGTGTGGTGGAGTCATCTTTAGAGGTTTTGAAAGAGAAGCTGGATGGCCATTTGGTGGGGTTGCTTTATTTTATCATTTGCATGCAACAGAGTCTAAAGGCTCCTCCCTAAATTGCAAACCCCAGAATTCCGTAGGAGGTTTAAAGTGGAATCATAGCCCTATAACAGCATAGTGCAGAAAGGCCCATACCAGGGCAGAATTGGGGCCATTGTGGTCTTTTCCAACTTTATGATTCTATGAGCTCCCCCGAACACCACCCTTGGTATGTCGTAGAAAGCCCCCGTGGCCTGTGGTCTTCACTGAAGGTTTGTTGTTGTTAGCTAGTGTTTGGACAGTAAAGCCAAGGAGCCATATAAATATTAAACATTCTGTATTATTTGTCTAACTACATGTTTTCTATTATTATTCTAGTTACTCAGCAAACATGGAAGATGTTGAATAAAAGGGACATTGAGTAACATCTGCACTTTTTTAGCTCCTTCCCATTAATGCAAGAAAAGTAGGCGTGATCTGAGGAAATTTCCCCTTAAGTCATGCAGGAGAACCGTCCCTACCCATTTGTAGGGAGAACACTGCCAGCCCCTTGGTAGAAAACCTTTAGAAAGACCAACCGGAGACCATGCAGGCTGGTGAATTTGGGCAGTTGTAATCCTAACAAGCAGGTTTTCCAAATTCTGCCCGCGCTCACGTACACCAAGCTTTGTTTCTGTTGTGTGCCTCCAAGTCATTTCTGATCTATGGCAACCCTAAGGCGAACCTATTGTGAGGTTTTGTGGGGCTGAGAGTGTGTGACGTGCCCAAGGTCACCCAATGGGTTTCCATGGCCGAGCAGGGAATCTAACCCTGGTCTCCAAGATTGTCGTCTCGTGCTCAAACCATTGCACTATGCTGGCTTTCTCACAGAGCCTAGGTCAATGTAATAGGGGAAAATCTCTTGCTCCGCAGAACATTGTATCCTAAAGCTTCCCATAAGGTACTGTAGTGGAGAGTCCTAAAGCTATAGAATGGAAAGGTGATCTCGTCCAATCCCCGGCCAAAAAGGAATACCCGGCTAATGCATCCCTGAGAGGTGGCCATCAAGGCTTTGGTTGAAATCGCTTGGAAACCCCTTACGGATCTTAGGGTAGAAGGACGGAAACATTCCCAGCCCCATTAAACACAACCCCTACCTAGGTGTCCTTTGTGCAGTCGGCACACATAAACAGTGGACACTTCTGGACCATGCAGAATACTGGTTGTGGCAAAGTCATTCAAATTCCCGGATCTGGTAGAGAACCATTCCTCCACCCCGCAGAAGAGGGGTAGGAAATTGTGTCCCATGGGGCAAAGTGCAGCTGTTTTTGTGTGGGCTGCATAAAAATTGTGTTCCAAAACTGATCTCTAAGAAGTATGAGGGGCATTTTCACCACAAGCCCCTGGAATCAAAATTAAATTTTGCAAAATTTTTCAATTTGTTTTGCCTGACAGTGCCCTCTAGGGTCCCAGGAATACCCAAAAAGGCATGACTCTCTGTCCCTGAGAAGACATCTAAAGGCAGAATTTTTTTTTTTTCTGGAGAAAGTACACTGGGGGGGGTCTCCTTGAGGGCTAACACGGCCCCCTTGTTGCCCACCCCTGCTGCAGAGTATCTTGATATATAGAATAATCTGTAGCCAAGTGAGGAAACGAGTTTCACGGTAATCTTCCCGAATGGGGTACCTTGAGTTGGCCATACCATCTGGGGATGATAGGTGTTGTCGTTCAGCTTTTGGTGGAGGAGATAGCTTCTGAGGTATGGGGAAATATCTAGGCTTTAGTTTGCTGGAAGAGATCTGCTCTCATCTCCCTGGGCAGCATTCCTGGACCCCTGTCAGTTCTGTATAGTCCCATCAGAAAAAACCCTTTGGCAGGGCCTGAAGCATGGTAACTGAACACAGCACTACGGATCAGATGTGACCTTTGTCATATTGCTTGGCTTTGCACCGTTGGTTCAAAACTGATCCCGCACAAATCCTGGGGGAGGAAGAATTCCGTGGTGGCTGAACCTTTGCCTCCTTTTGGCAGGTTGGAGACAAGTTGCCCAGCGTGGAGGTCTTTGAAGGAGACCCTGGCAACAAAGTGAACATCGCCAGCCTTTTCAAGGGAAAGAAGGGGATTCTCTTTGGGGTGCCCGGTGCGTTCACTCCTGGCTGTTCAAAAGTAAGTAAGACCCAGGCGTGTGTCTCCTTGTAGAATCTGGACATGTTACTTCTTTGGGAATATAAATTCCACAACCATAACCATAATGGTTATGGAATGCTAAGAGTTGTAATCCAAAACAGTAATGTTTCCAGGTTCTCCTACAAAACTCCTTTAGTAACATCCAGCTCATCTCCAAATCTGAAATTTGCAATTGGTGGAAGAATGGCAATTATTTAAAAGAAAACTGTATGTTGGAACTCCGTGTTGCACTCACGGTACCATGCATGGTAGAACTGCAGTTCGGAAGTTTCCATCATTCTGTGTTATTGTTTTTTTAAATATATTTTTATTAAAATAAGGAGAAGACAGAATACCACAATCACTGTAACATGTATGACAAAACAAAGCAAAACACACACAAAACATATACTTACGTTCAGTATACAAATATATACAACATAGATCCCCAATATGGATAATTAACAAAATTACACTTAAAATGGATTCCCCCCATGGGCAAAGCATCAGCTTGTTTAATAGGTACATTTAACCCTCCATTACCAATATGAGAGGAAATTGAAAAGATTGAAAATGGCATTTAGAGAAATGAGCACGTCAGATTATAAAAAATAAATCATACATCAGCCCAATTAAAAATATCTTACATATCTTCATTCTTGATAGATTATTATTATTATTTAACTAACTACTTAAATACAAAATAGTCATAAATGACTACTGTGTAATCATCTGAATAAATGTAACATTCCCATGTTCAAAAAAAGAATTCTCATTATCACGGATGTCAAACAAAATAAGAAAGCGTCATTTCTTCTTTACTCAAAACATACCAGTTTGGAAAATTAGAAAAGTCAGCCTTTAGATCCACTAAGACTACATATTTTACTTTGAAGACATTCTGGGGGAAAAAGTTGCCACGTTTTGTAAAACTTGGAGTTGGACTTGTTCTCTAACGTATGAGTAAGTTTGGCCACTTCTCCTGTCTCCACCAACTAACTAACCCTCACCTTGGCTCTGTTAAGAACTGGGCAAATTTGGGTAACTTTTGATTTATTGCAAGTTATGGATTAATATTTCCATAATCCCTTTCCGTTGGCCGTGCCAAGGGCAGGGGCTGCTGGGAGTTGAAGTCCAAAATGTCTTGAGGATCACATTGGTTATTATGGCTTTTTCCTGTTTCTTTGTTCTGTATATCCTGAAAGTTTCAGATGCTCTGTTTAATTCCCCCCCACATCTCATGCAGACCCACCTCCCAGGTTATGTGGAAAAGGCCGGGCAGCTCAAGGGGAAAGGAGTGGAGATCATTGCCTGTCTTTCGGTCAATGACGTCTTTGTCATGAACGAGTGGGGAAAAGCTCACCAAGCCGAGGGAAAGGTGAGTAATGAAAGAAGCATGATTTTCTTTTCTTTTTAAGGTTAAGTCTCTAATGCTTGAAAGCGTGCAAGCAATGTCAGAAACCAAGGAGATTTTGCACATTTTGCAAATAAGACTTTTCTTACTTCATGAATACTATCACTGTCTTGAGTCTTAATTGTTGGGGTTGTTTTTTTAAGTTTAAACTGAGAGTACATCTAATAAATAACCTGAACAAAGCACTGCTCGTAGAATCTGTCATGTGCCAGATTGTGCAGATCACAAAGGGTGGGCTTGGTCTTCTGGCAGAGAGATGCACGATGCACACACCCCACGGAATTCATCTCTAATATTGGGTTAGGCAAAACGCTGACAACAGATTGTGTTTTTCCTTTCTGTGCCCTTCCAGCCCAAGCTTGTGTAACCCTAGGAATGACAGTTACGTTCGTTGTGCAATGACAAGCTTGCGACAGAGTGTACAGTTAGCACATAAAAATTATCTTAGTGGATGAGAGCAAAATCCGTCTGTTCTCCACTATTTTGTATTCGGCAGAAGATAGCCAGATGCTTCGGGAAGGTTCCCAAAACAGAATACGGAAGTACTTGCATTCCTGCGTTGCTCATTTCTGGCATCTGGTATTCAGAATTTATGCTGACTCTGCCCATGGGGATTCCAAACATGTGTGTATAACATTATGTGCTAAATTTGGGGCACATTACCGTACCTTAAGGCCATGTATTCCACAAGCACTTATTTTGTCTGTCTCAAAGAGGCCAGTTGCCTTGACTTGCTTTCTGAAGAACACAACTTTGTGTTCTCTGTGCTTGTGGCCCTTACATTTTACATTTTCAAGGAGCACACAGAAAACATCTGACAGTACACCTTTGCAATACCAGCTTTTGCAAGGTGTGCTCTTTCCAATTCAAATAGTTGTGTAGTCTCTGTCATGGGCCTTCACACCACATTCTGCAACTGCTGTATTTTAGCACTTGCCTGGTTGCCACAGGCAATAAGGTAAGCAGTCCAGCTCGTGGCAGTGGATACAGTTTAGAAAATTTTCCATCTCATACTCCTTGCATTTCTCCCAGTCTCACCTGCAATCCACCCCCATCCTGTATTAACATCTATTCACAAGTGACCTTGTTTCTTTCTACATGGAAATGTGTTCACGTTTTTTTCCCTATGCATTTTCTGTACTGTGTGCATTTATTTATACACAAAATACATACTTTGTGCATATATTCTCCATTGACGAAAGTGTCCTTATGTGGTATTTTAACTTTTTCCCTTTTAAAAAATGGGTGCATGGCTTGCAAATGTGTACTTTTCTGAGGCAGATACCCCGTGCCTCACAACAAGTCGTGGAAGGTGTGAAATGGGTTGTTTTGGTGAGAATCTAAAAACCATAGAATTTTTTTTCCATCCTCAGCAGTGGAACATAGAACTTCCCAGTCTCCTCTTTCAGCCTTTCTATCCAGCTAAAAAATAGATATGGTTGTTTATGTCACAGTTTACATCTGCGTCTTCCTTGTCAACCCAGTGCTTGGAAGCCCAATGACTCTCCCTTTTCCAGTACCAGCAGTCCAGTTAATGTAGGGTTCTCTCTCTTCCTTCCTCTGTAGGTGCGGATGCTGGCTGATCCTACAGGAGCATTTGGGAAGGTACTGAAATCTCTGATTATAAGACAATCCTCTCTCAGGCTTTCCATTTTCCTTGGCAGTCTAGAACATCCATTGGTAGTAGCAGTGGGATTTTTTTTTCTTTTTCTGCTCAGCACTGCATTCTCTCATGGGTAAATCTGTTGCAAGCTGGATACTTGTGGTAATTGGGGCCAGAGGCAAAAGGGATGGGTTTGAAAGTATGCCAGTTCCCTTTAGGCTATTGGCTTTCCCAGACACTCACCTATCAGTTTATGGTCTTAGATTCATAGATTGTCTGAATTCTCCCCCTGAGTTCTGTTGGATGAACCCAGTTTCTCAGATCATAAGACAGCAAGCTATCCCAGATAGACCAGGACAGGTGGAGCATTCATCTCCTTAACTTAAGCCCCTCTACACCCAGGAGTCCTGTATTTTTATGGGTAGTTCCTTATTTATTCATCCAGTGCCTGAGTTTCATTTTGCTAAATGTGTAGTGGTGTTCTTGTGGTTTGCCTTCAAGTCATTTCTGACCTCCAGCAAATCTATCATGGGATTTTCTGGGGCTGAGAGAGTGTGATGCACCCAAGGTCACCCGGTGGGTTTCCATGGCTGAATGGGGAATCGAACCCTGATTTCCAGGGTCATAGTCCAGTGCTCAAACCATTGCACCAACACCGGCTCCATTCATTGCATAGGCTGCTAGATTTTTTTCTGTTCCTTTTCTATTTTCCCTTAGTGAGCCACTCCTTTCCTTTCTCCTGTTTTCTAGACACTTATAAAATCTTCCCATTTGATTTAAATCTCAGGTGGTAATTTGACCACTCTTCTATACTTTTTGTTAATCATTCAGGCTGTATGATTCAACACTCTTATTTATCAAATTAAGTTCGATAGAGAAAAGTTAAGACATTTTTATTAAACTCAGTCATTGAAAAAATAGTCTTGATAGTGAAAGTACTTAGTTAAGAAGACTGGTAACATATGTCAAAGAGCCAGCAGGGAAAGAAAGGAAGTTTAAAATTTAGCGTTTTAACTCGCGTGGTGGAAATTACCGTGAATTTTCATCATAGATGTTTATTCATTTGTTTATGACGTAAACGATACGGCTTAACATATTTATCACGAACAGTGTTACTTTTTCTTCATTTATTTCTCCTTTTTTTTCCCAATAAAAAAATATATTTAAAAAAAAATCTTCCCATTTGTTTTCCCCATAGGCCACCAACCTGTTGCTGGACAAGGAACCACTTCGAGAGCTCTTCGGGACCAACCGGTCCAAACGGTAATTGGGGAGGGTTGACGGCACTTCCTGCTGGTGAAATCAGAAAGCAAAAAGGCGCCTGTCCGCATTCCTCAAGTGGCTGCTTCGCCCTCTTTTCATCTCCTAAATTCAGGCAGTTCTCAAGCCTACCAGCCCCCTTCTTGCTAACTTTCCACGTGTGTTCTTATAACCTCAGGCAAAAACATGGTCTTTCTCTTAGTGAACTCAGTTGACTCGGATGCAATTCTGGGCTTTGCAGTTTAGGGAGGAACATTGAGAATTCTCAGCCAGAGAGCTCTTGGGCTTCAGCAAACTGCAAACCCCAGAATTCCACAGGATATTGAAAGTGGAATCATAGCACTATAACAGTGTAGGATGGAATTGGCCATAGACAAATGGTGTAGCCAAGGATAAAAAGGTGGAGTTTATAAGCCCATTAAGGCCTCCTTCCACCTCTTCACCCTGCAAAGTACAGTGGACTACAATCTGAATTCTTTCTCAGGCAGAAGACTGGTTTATTTCTATAGCCCTGTAGATTTCCCATCTTGGACCAGAAACAGATTTTTATGTAGCTTTAGAAACCATTGCTCGCCTTTTCTCTCTTCTGACCCTTTTTCTCCTCTTTCCGTCCCCACTCTACAGGTTCTCCATGGTGGTAGATGATGGCATAGTGAAGGCCCTCAATGTGGAAGAGGATGGGACGGGCCTCACTTGCAGCTTAGCCAACAACATTGTCTCTCAGCTCTGAGTCCCAGACCCTCTCGGCGGTTGCCTGTGCCCCGGTGGCAATATAGTTACCCATCTCCTGACTCCAGCAGGCTGTAGGATTCAGCCTAAATTGGTGCACAGAGGAAGGAGGAGATGTGCTTTCCATAGTTGTTTTAACTCCCTGCTCTGTTGGCTCGGTTGCCTTGGATATAAAATAGTCTGAAATAAAGCTAGACTGAATTATCTCTTTTGCTGTCTCTCCATGTCTGCAACAGGGGGACATACGGAAATGGGATGTGCTGAAATGGATGTCTCGATAATACTGAATCACTTTTGTTTTACACTTTTAGCTTTTTAAGCGCTAGAACGTATGTCAAACATTTAGTTCAAAATGGAGCTAGCTTACTATGTGCTTATGTTTTGGCTCAATGATTTTAGCTTTAAAGATTTTCTTTTCTTTTGACATCTTTATCGAAACTAAGTACGTACAACAAAATAACAGATACAAAACATCTCAACAGTTAACATCTAAAAATTTAACAAAAATAGGTTTCCCACATGATGGAATTACAGCGTAGGACTAATAAACATCAAGGTGAACCTTCCCAAAACCAAAAAGAGATGGGAAAGACAAGTTAAACGTTGATTTTTTAAATATTTTTTTCTTTTTTTTTTCTTTTTTTTATTACTCCCTCAACTGAGATAACGGACCAAGATATCAACTTCGAAAGATTTTCTGGTAGCACAGTGTAATGTGTGTTTTTGCTGTGTTCCTTCAAGTCTTTCCAACTTACACTGAGGTGAACATATTTTTGGGCAGGGGGTCTGAGAGTGTGTGATGTGCCCAGAGGTACCCATGGCCAGGCAGGGAATCGAACCCAGCTTTCCAGGATTGTAGTCCAAAGCTGAAATCGTTACGCCATGCTGGCTCTCAGAAATGAGGTGCCACAACCAAAAGGGTTTTGTCTGTGATTATTCCCCTTCTCATTTCTTAAAAGTTTAATCAACCAAAAACATGGTTGGGTTGTAAATGAATAGAGGAAAGTCCGCTGCAAAACAAATATGTAGAACAAGCTGCAGTATGAAATCAGAAGTACTACAAGTCCCATTTGCAATGGTGAAACGCATGTAGGGATTCCCCCCCCAATTTGAGCAGTACACCGTGATCTCTTGCCTGGTGCCAGAGGCAGCCTGCGTAACTGGTTGGACTAGATTTGGTGATCCTAATCCCTTTCTGCATTCTTTTGGGCCAAATTATACCTGCAGTTAATTACATGTAAGGAATTCATGTGTTATTTATGTTTTTCAGTGGCCAAAGTGCATTTGAAAAGATTCTGCATTTCAACCATTTCTATTTTCTGACTGCTTGGCCTTTGTGACTGTAACATCACACTGCTGGCTTCAGTTTATAATCAGCAATAATCCCAAGGTCCTTTCCATGTGTAACACTGCTGAGCCACGTGTTCTTCATCCTATGTCTGTGCATTTGGTTTTCGTGGCCTAAATAGAGCAGATATCAAGATAATTGAAGTCCTCCAAAACTATCAGTTCTTTGCATCTTCAAGATTCCCGGGATTTGTTCCAGAAAAGCATCATCCACCACCTCGATTTGGTTTGATAGCCTGTAGTAAACTCCTGCCACAATGTTTTTATTTTTTTCCCCATTTATTTTTACCCAAATGCCTTCTACTGGTCCTGTCTGATAACTCCCATGGATTTTAAAAATAAACCTACCACCTGGGAGCTGGGAATTCATGTTGTGTACTGGATAACTCGCACTCTGCAAAACTTGCTCTGAAGTTGACAGTACAGTCAGCCCTCCACATTTGCAGGTTTCACCTTTGCAGGTTTCATTATTCACGGATTATTTGCTGCCCCCTCTGCTGCCTCCGTCTGCCACTTTTAATAGGGACTGCAAGCCTCATGAGGCTGAGAAACTGCGAACGAGGTTTGTAAGTCCCTCTTAAAAATGGTGTGGGGCAGCCGTGGAGGTGGCCGTAAGCCCCCTTAGCCCCCCACTTCTGCCTTGGGAAGGAACCCTGATGCCTCAAAGGAATGCACAGTGGGTGGAATATGGTGATCATACCTTTTTGTGTGTGTTAAATGTGGTTTGGGAGGGCCTGGAGTTATCCATGGTTTTTCCACTTTCACGGGGGTCCTATGCCCCTAACTCTAGCAAATGTGGAGGGATGACAAGTTTATTCCATAGATTAGCATGAGCAATACAGAAGTTGTTGAAACTGAAGGGTACAAGGAGCAAGCACCTTTTATAGGTTATCAATACTAGTTTGAGCATGTGAAACATTCATTGGTCTGAGCCATAAATGACATGTCTAGCCCCTCTTTATTTTCCCAGGCAAGTGTTTTCCACCGACCCACACATCGTGGATCAAGGTGACCCCTCTACATATTTCTCTATCCCCATCTGCAGATCACTCTGTTCTCGTAACAACCGTGTAACAGCAAGAGGGCTTCTGAATACAATGGCCATTTCTGCACTACGCTGTTTTAGTGCTATTATTCCACTTTCAACATCTGATGGAGTTTGCAATTTAGGGAGGGGCATTTTGAATTCTCAGCCAGAGAGCTCTGTGGCCTCAATAAACTACAAACCTAGAATTCCACAGGATGTTGAAAGTGGAATCATAGCACTGTAACGGAATAGTGTAGAAATGCCAAGGTAGCAACCTTTAGCGGTACTTAAACCTAGGTACATAGTAGCCCCTTTTTTAAATGCTTACAAACATGAGAGCAGGAAGGAAAGAATATACATTCGGCAGGTTGCATTTTCCCTAGCAATCTGATGCACACGGATAATAAAGCCATCACACACACAGAAGATGCAGACAAGTCAGTTGCTGTTATATGGCCGGGGAGTTGCTTTGTCTCATGACTGGCTGTGCTTTCAGCTTGCATGTCTCTTTTTTTCCATTTGACTCATAACACACCAGACCACAAAACAGGGGATCACAATCGTCTTTCTTAAAGGTGGAAAGCTGCGTGGGCATAGTTCATGCCGTCCCTCACTCCAACCTTGAATAGGGACTTCTGGTTTTTCTGCAGGTCATGGTCCCACCCAAATGTCTCTCTCCCAACTGCTTTCTGCTCACACTTACAACCATACTTAATAAATAGAATCATAGAATCATAGAAAGGTAGAGTTGGAAGAGACCACACAGGCCATCCAGTCCAACTCCCTGCTATGCAGGAACACCCACCAAAGCATTCCTGAAAGATGGCCATCCATCCTCCGCTTAAAAATCTCCAAAGAAGAAGACTCAACCACACTCCATGGAGGCAGCACATTCCACTGCCGGACAGCCCTGACCATCAGGAAGTTCTTCCTGGGGTTCAGGTAGCCTCTCCTTTCCTGCAGCTTGAATCCATTGCTCCTTGTCCTGGTCTCTGGAGCAGCAGAAAACAAGCCCACTCCCTCCTCAACATGGCATCCCTTCAAATATTTAAACATGGCTATCATGTCCCCTCTTAACCTTCTCTTCTGCAGACCAAACATCCCCAGCTCCCTAAGGAGTTCTTCATAGGGCTTCATGGCTTCCAGACCCTTCAGCATTTTGGTCGCCCTCCTCTGGACACGTTCCAGCTTGTCGACATCCTTCTTGAATTGAGGTACCCAGAACTTAGACATTAGCAGTGTCCTCCTCTTTGCACTTACTGACGACTGACATGTACAAGCAATTCTAAAGCAAGCTTGTTGATGAGCCACGAGTCATGCAAACACTAATCAACACCAAGTGTTAATTCTATAAAAAGTTGCCAAGCATTAAAATTTTAAGCCTAACATTGGTATCCAGAAGCAGGCCTTTGCAGACCCCCTGTGAGGGCTCTGCAGACCCCCAGGGGACCCCAGGTTAAGATATGTGACAAGCCAGTGGGAGCACCTACAGGATGGATTAATGAGAGAGGTCTCTTGCACCAACAAATGGCTCAAAGCCTGAAATAATTGTGTTTGCGGAGGATCTTTGGTTGCTCCGTCGCCACATCTTCTGTGGTTTTCTTTCTGCAAGCACAGGAAATGAAGTCAACAGTGCCCTCCTTCATTGGTACCCACAGCACCGGCATGCTTCAAAGCTTTGGGTCAACTCACTTTAAAACGTCCTCTGAGCATGGGCAATCTTTCAACACGGGCAGAGAGTATTTCACTCGGGGAGCTTCCTGTGCGGTGGGAAATAAGCACCGAGTGAGTCAAGTCTGTGACTTCGATGTCACGGCTGCGGTGACCTGGCTTCCTCCCCGCCTCTCTCCCCCACCTTTTCCACACCTCACATTGCAGAAGGAAGTTGCAAAAGACAAGTTTAAAGTCGGACGGATAACGCACATCACGGAGAGCAACAGGCACACCTAATGTCCCCGGGCCCAGTTGACACGGATGAGAAGACCAGGCTGATGACACGATGGATGGAGATGTCTTGGAGATGCTGGAGGACTTTGTCACAGATCCACTGGTCACTTGGGTGAGCATCTCTTGCTGGGTGGAGTGGAATAAGCTGCTTTTGGAAGGATCGCTCTGTTGGCTAACTCAAACGAGAATGGGTTGTGCCTTCGGTGGGTATTGGAATGGCCTCAGCTGGCACCTGTGATTTAAAAAAACCTGCTTGCTTGAACACATGGGTCGGTAGGTATCAAGCCCCCAAATAATATTCCTTTATGAAGGCCATCTTGCTTTCAGTCCCAGTGGAACAAGAATTTAAGAGGGCTGCTTTCCTATATTAACCTGCAGCCATTGCGATGTTGTGGTTTGAACATCGGATTGTGACCCCGCAGATCAGAGTTCGAGTCCCAGCTCAGCTGTGGAAACCCAGTGGGTGAACTTGGGCAGGTCACACACTCTCAGCCCCCAGAAAACCCCATGATAGGTTCACCTTACAGTTGCCGTAAGTCATGAGTCAGCAGTGTGATGCGGCAGCCAAGAAAGCCAATGCAATTCTCGGCTGCATCAATAGGAGTATGGTGTCTAGATTGAGGGAGGTACTGGTACCACTCTACTCTGCTTTGGTTAGACCTCTGTGTCCAGTTCTGGGCACCCCAATTCAAGAAGGATATTGACAAGCTGGAGCAAGTCCAGGGGAGGGTGACCAAAATAGTGAGAGGCCTGCAAGCCATGCCCTATGAGGATAGACTTAGAGAGCTGGGTATGTTTAGTCTGCAGAAGAGAAGGTTAAGAGGGGACATGAGAGCCATGTTTAAATATTTGAAGGGATGCCACATAGAGGAAGGAGAAAGCTTGTTTTCTGCTGCTCCAGAGACTAGGACAAGGAGCAATGGATTCAAGCTGCAGGAAAGGAGATTCCACCTGAACCTCAGGAAGAACTTCCTGACGGTCAGGGCTGTCAGGCAGTGGAATCGCTGCCTCCATGGAGTGTGGTGGAGTCTCCTTCCTTGGAGGTTTTTAAGCGGAGGCTGGATGGCCATCTGTTGGGAATGCTTTGATGTGGGTTTCTGCATGGCAGGGGGTTGGATTGGATGGCCTCTGGGGTCTCTTCCAACTCTACATTTCTATGAATCTATGATTCTATGATTCTATGACATGAAGGCACACAACAACAAGACACTAAGATGGCCCGGAGAAGGCATTCACTTTTGGAGGGATGGTGGAGCCTTCAATTGTAGCATCACAAACAGTCTGATGTTCTTTGTCCTGGCCTTTATCTATTTATTTACCTTTTTTCATCGTTCTGTTTTTTTTTGTTTTTATTGTGCTTTTGTTCACAGTGTCAGTTTGACAGCCATTGGCAGTAATTCGGGGTGAAAAAGCAGATTTCAAATATTCTTAATAAACATTCTTAAACAATAAACAAATATTCTTTAAAAAAATAGCCACATCATTCATTAAAAAAATGAATTGAATTGCAGAAATGCAGAATTGAAATGAATTATTGACTATACAAACTATCTACTAACTAAAAAAAAAAGCAAAATAAAATAAAGTGTTATCACTTAATTCCTGCCCCCCCCAAAAAAAGGACCTGAATGCAAATTATCCACCTAGCTCCAAATTTGCAATATTATTAATGACATAATTAACATAATTATATGATATTTATATTAGTATAGTATATATACTTTTACAGAGCAATTTATACTCCTTCTTTATATATTTAGGTGTCATTTGTATTGTTTCTTTTTTTTGTATGTGTTTTTTTTATGATAGTCGAAGATAGTTTTAATAAAAATATATCTTTATTTTTTTAAAAAAAGCCTACAATTCACATCTGAGACTACCCAGCATCTCAACAGAGTGTGCAGTCTTTAAAATTCTCCAAAACATATTAATGGAGGTGTGATTCTTCTCCTAAACAGGTCCTGTGAAGGAACATTAGGCTTCATGACATCACTTAATTCAAAATAATTATCTGCTTGCAGATTTGAATATACAAATCACAGAGGAAGTGGCTTGGTTCTGTGCCTCTGTCCTTATTTGTCATTAGACAAATAATACAGGGGCACATATAATTTAGGAAATTTAGATACTCTAGATATATTTAATCCACAAGTATTACATTTGAAATCTCGCCAATCTTAAATTTTATATTCAGATTTTGATAAAAATGCAATGTATTTAAAGCACTTGCATTTAATGTATGTATGTATGATGCATGGATTTTAGCTGTAAAAGTAATTGGGTACTGGGATTATTATAACTTTTTTACACGTTTTGATTTGGTCAATAACTATAAATAAACAAATTGATAAGAAAAAAGAACAGAGACCTTCAAATTGTCCTGTGAGAGTTAGGGCTTTTCTTATTTTCTGCACTAGACTGTTATAGTGCTATTATTCCACTTTCAACATCCAATGAATCCTGGGGTTTGCAGTTTCGGGAGGGGCCGGCCCCAGGATTCCAGAGGATGTTGAAAGTGGAATCATCGCGCTATAACAGGCTAGTGCGGAAATGGCCATAGTGCTGTTATTCCACTTTCAACGTTCTGTGGCATTCTGGAGTTTATAGTTTCCTGAGGCCAAAGAGCTCCCTGGCTGAGAATCCTAAATAGCAATTCCTAAATTGCAAACTCCCCAATTCCATAGGATGTTGAAAGTGGAATCATAGCACTATAACAGCACAGTCCGGAAAGGCCCTTAGTGGACTGAGCAGTCGGGCCGGCAGGTCACAGTGTCAGTCTCCTCACTTCTTGTTGCATGCCTCCAAGTTGCTTCCGACTTACAGACTCTAAGACCATTTCCGCACTGGACTGTTATAGCGCTTTGATTCCACATTCAACATCCTATGGAATCCTGGGGTTTGCAGTTCCAGGAGGGGCCAGCCGGCTCCTCCCGGAACTGCAAAGCCCAGGATTCCATAGGATGTTGAATGTGGAATCAAAGCGCTATAACAGTCCAGTGCGGAAATGGCCTAAGGTGGATCTATCACAACGTTTTCTGAGGCTGAGAGTGTGTGACGTGCCCAAGATCACCCACCAGTTTTCACGGATCAAGTGGGGAATCAAACCCTGGTTTCCAAGGTCCATAGCCAATGCTCAAACCATTGCTGTTTAATTTATATGAATTATTTCCAATTATGCATTGATGCATGCAAAATGATGTGTAAATTTTTATGCAATCTGTCCTCTTTTTTTTGGCCTCTTTTTGGGATGATGCATTTCTGGTCAGGAAGAAAAGCAGAAAGAAGAAGGTCAGGAATGGAGTGACATTTTACCTGTTTTTTTGCAACAGATACAAACCTTGGAGAGTCTGATGGACTCCAGATATGATCAATCCCTCTCCATTCAGCAGATGAGTCTTGAGGGCCCCAAAGAGTTTTTCCTCAAGTTAGTAAATGGAGAGTTCCTCACCCACATCATGGAGGTGATGTAAGTACCTCTTTTGGTTAGCATGTCCTTTACGCAACCGAAGTGTGTCAATTTATATCAGTTTAGCCATCGCGATGTTTCAGGCTTTGCATTTCTGCAGTTTTGTTGTAATGACTTCCCCCAAATAATCCTGGCTGTAGTACCCTCTTGATTTCCGCACTATGCTGTTATAGTGCTATTATTCCACTTTCAACATCCTATAGAATCCTGGGATTTGCAGTTTAGGAGGGGCACTTGGAATTCTCATCCAGAGAGCTCTTTGGCCTCAGGAAACTACAAACCCCAGAATTCCACAGGAGGTTGAAAGTGGAATGACAGCACCATAACAGTGTAGTGCGGAAAGGGCCAATATCTCTTAGAGATATGGACATACACACAAAGCCAAAAGAATTGTGAAGAAACAAATGTTAAACCAGGATGTAGAGCAGATAAGCTTTGAATCGAGTCGTGTCCTATCGGCTGCACTCCATGACATGGAGTGCAAACCCCATTCACAATTATGCATACCTATAGATTATGCACAATTCACAATTATGCATACCTGTAGATTATGCACAATTCACAATTATGCATACCTGTAGATTATGCTAATACAAGACACTGGCCATTTCTGCACTACGCCATTGTGGCACTATTATTCCACTTTCAACATCCTGTGGAATGCTGAGGTTTGTAGTTTGTAGTTTCCCGAGGCCAAAGGGCTCGGAATTCTAAATGCCCCTTCTAAATGCAAACCCCAGGATTCCATAGGAGGCTGAAAGTGGAATAATAGCACTATAACTGTGTAGTGTGGAAATGGCCGCTGTTGTAGTTAGTTACCCTCTTGATGTAACATAAGATTTGAATGAATATCATATGTTGCAAACTGCCGTGTGTTTTATGTTGAACATCTGTAACAATCTGAATGTTGGGCCCTTTCCGTATCTGCTTCCCATCCTGTAATGGGGATGGGAGAAGGACAGGATTGCAATGACACTTCTGCATGACACGGACCATTTCCGCACTAGCCTGTTATAGCGGGATGATTCCACTTTCAACATCCTCTGGAATCCTGAGGTTTGCAGTTCGGTCCCTCCCGGAACTGCAAACCTCAGGATTCCAGAAGATGTTGACAGTGGAATCATCCCACTATAACAGGCTAGTGCGGAAATGGCCATTTGTCACAGTCCCATCCTTCTCCCATCCCAGGTGGTGCAACAGTGGATTAAATCATTGACAGATTTTCCTCATCCATGGCGCATGATCATGCAGCCATCCCAGACTTACCTGTCCTGTGGAAGTTGCAGAAGCGCAACGGCTATGCTTCCGTCCCAGCACAGCCCGCATCACCCATGCATCGACCTCGGCTGCGCTGCAGAAGGAAGAGGCATAACCATTGCACTCTCTTCTTGCAGGGAACCAGCCAGTGCGGAAAGGAGCACTCTTGCTGTGCTCCCCTCCTGGCAGAGCTGCTGCCGGGATCCCCACTGGACGTCTTTGGTAAAAGGTAGAGTGCCGAAAGGGCCTTAGTTGTAAATGAGTATTCAGCCGGGCTGGCAGGGCATGCTAGCAATCAACATTTCCGCACTAGCTTGTTATAGTGCAATGATTCCACTTTCAACATCCTCTGGAATCCTGGGGTTTGCAGTTTCAGGATGGGCCGGCCAGACCCTCCCGAAACTGCAAACCCCAGGATTCCATAGGATGTTGCAAGTGGAATCATAGTGGTATAACAGGCTAGTGCGGAAATGGCCTGATTTACTATGTGTGAGCTTTAAGTACCTGGGCTAGAACCAAGGGTGACAATGTCTCGCACACCAAAGGAAAGGGTCTGGGAATCTCAACCTAGTAAGAAGGGATCAAAGGGAATAGGTTAGGAAAAGACAGCCACAAGACGTCTGGCCAATGTTCAGCAAGATACCCAGAAAACAGAGATGAAAATAACACTGGGGATGTGGAAATGCTCTAGATCAGTGGTTCTCAACCTTCCTAATGCCGCGACCCTTTAATACAGTTCCTCATGTTGTGGTGACCCCCAACCATAAAATTATTTATTTATTATTTACAGTGCCTCCCCCTCACCGGCCAGGAAGGGTGGGCAGGGAGGGAAAGAGGAGCTGCGCGTCTCCCCTGGGAAAAAACTCCGATAACCCCCCCCCCGGGCTCTGCTTCTGCTTCGCTCTCGTTTCCGCTGGGGGGGGCAGTGTGGGAAAAGTTTCCAGAGTGTCAACCCTGGCTGGGGGGGAGGAACCCCAGCACCTTTGTCTTTTGCACTTGGCGCAGCTCGCCCCCCCTGGAAAAGCACCGCCTTGCGGCCCCCCGGCCCTTCCGCACCCCCCCTCTGTGGCGAGTGGGGCAGGGGCAGTGGCGAGGAGGGGGCCTTTCCCCCGTGCTGCTGCCGTCCCCCCAAGCTGGCCCGTCAGACGGGAGGTTCTCCCGGTAGCGGAGAAGGGGAGCGATTTCAGTCCCTTCTGAACAGGGGGCAGGAGGACGCGAGTGCGTGGCTCACGCTTGCACAGCACCACCGAGGAGGAAATGGAGCCTAAGACCATCAGAATTTTCCGATGGTCTTAGGCGACCCCGTGAAAGGGTCGTTCGACCCCCAAAGGGGTCACAACCCACAGGTTGAGAACCGCTGCTTTAGATCAAAGTATGAAAAGAAATTTCCTTGGGAAACACTGGAAGTTTGGGAGAGTAGTAGACCCGGAGAATCCACCAACGGGCATCATGCGCGCGTAAAAGTGTGTACCGCTATATAACCAAGTGTGTGTTGTAAATCATTAGCTGAAAGTTACACCTCATGTACCTCTTTAAATGCCATGGAAAAATCCTGTGTGCAATCTTGAGTGCAAAAGGGTAGCTAAACATCACAAATTGGGTCCGTGGGGATTTTAGAGCTCGTTGTTTTCCTCGCGTATTCTCCTGTGTGCTTGCTTACATTTTCCAGAGACTTGATCCCTGGAGGAGCACGGCTTTCATGGAGCGATCCAAGTGAGGAGGAGCATAGATTGCGAATGCTCCAGGCTGTTGTCCAGCGGCTGCACAGCTTCTACCTGGTGAGTAGGTGAGACAGGTCCTTTCCACACTACACTGTTATAGTGCGATTATTCCACTTTCAGCATCCTGTGGAATTCTGGGGTTTGTCGTTTTCTGAGGCCAAAGAACTCTCTGGCTGAGAATCCTCAATGCCCCTCCCTAAACAGCAAACCCCAGGATTCCATAGGAGGTTGAAAGTGGAATAATAGCACTATAACAGTGTAGTGCGGACGTGGCCTTTCTCTCTCCGACTGGTATGGCAGCTACCCCATCTAATAAGCTGCCTGGTCACTTTGCACACAATTCTGTCTTCCCCCCTTATAGCACCACCTTTGTGTAAAGGGTGAGGTCTTTCAATGGTTATTTAGAACCTCTTTATAGTTCTATGGTAGCGTGCTTCTGTGTTTTTGTATATTACTCAGCCAAGTCAGTATTTATAAAAAAATACTAATTATAGGGAGCTATAATTATACCCTCACTTTCTCTCCTCCTTTTCCCCAGAATGATTTACAACAACTCATTCTGTTATCACCGCCTAATGTCCATCTTCTGGCTCGAGAGCCCCTCACAGGTAAGCCCCCTGGAAGGGTATTTGGGGGGCTAAAACGACTAAATGACAGCTGGACCCCAGGCTTTCCAAAGTCCTTGCCAATTGGGGCCCCCATCTTCTGATCTGCCGCTTCCAAATTTGAGTGCCCTTGATGCTGATTCGAGGAAGCGTTGCTTCTGGACTCCGGCTGTGCCTGAAAGTCACAATGCAACTGTTTGTTAATTCTATTTTCTTTCTTTTTTTTAACATACAAAAGCAATTGTTGCCTCATTTGTGGTCCTTTCCGCACTGGACTGTTATAGCGCGATGATTCCACTTTCAACATCCTATGGAATCCTGGGGTTTGCAGTTTCGGGAGGGGCCGGCCGGCCCCTCCCGAAACTGCAAACCCCAGGATTCCATAGGATGTTGAAAGTGGAATCATCGTGCTATAACAGTCCAGTGCAGAAAGGGCTTGTGTCAGGGCTTTCGTCTGGAAAGCGGGGCAAGGATTTAGCCTTGTAAACTGTTGAATAATATAAAGGGTGCAACTGAACATGTGGAGAGTGCTTTTCCCTGCTGCTGGTCAGCCCACTCAGCCAGTGCATCTGTCTGTATGTGTCTGTGCCCCCGCCCCATACACACACTTTAATTATTCCCGATCTCTGAGCTGACTTCCAACCAGATTCAATATCTAATCTTGGGATAGACAAATTCACATTTCTATTCTGCATTAATTTTGCATGTTTGCTATTGTGGGCCTTCATTTGTTTCTAACTTATGGCAACCCATAAGGCGAGCCTATTACAAGTTTTTCTGGGGCTGAGAGTATGTGACACACCCAGTCACCCATGCAAGGAATCGAGCCCTGACCTCCAGATTTGCTGTCCAATGTTCTAACCACTACATCACGCTGGCTCTAATTTTGCATGTATTCCATCTTCTGATTTCCACCTCAGCTTGTCTTTTTTTTAATCACAAAAAAATTGCATTTTTCCTTGCTTACAATTTTCTGCAACGTGCTATTTTTCCTGCCACCATTCATCTAGGCACCTACTATTTTAGCTATTTAAACACAAGATTGGCCCAGCCAGATCGGTACCCGCTTCTCAAATGGGCAATGAATTTGGCCATGGAGTCTCTTGAAGGGGCGAGGTGGCTAGACCTCTCCCCGTTTATTTATTCAAAAATTATACGATACAACCACCCTATTGGGTCCCTTTCTACAGGTAAGGTTAAGGATGGGATAAAAAGGTCCGATTTCTTCCTCACCCCTGTTAAAATATAGGGCAGGGTTTCCACTTGATTTTCTGGCAAAATTTTTATGCTGTCCAGCAAGGAGATGTGTTTTTTGCTCTGGATGACTTTAACATTTTCTTCCTTGATTTCATGATCCAGCCCAGGGTGTCGGTGAGATGAGGAAGCTGCTCTTGCTGTTGCTCGGAAGTGCCGTTCAGGTACCTTGGGCAGGGAGGGAGGCAGGAGAGAGGCGACCCCAAATTCATCTGCTGTATAGCATGTTGTCAGACTTTCATTTCATCTTAGGATTCTGATAGTCTGGAACGATAGAAAGAAAAGCAGGGCAAACTATGAGCCTCACCAGAGATCAGCGACTTCATTCCTTCCCAGTGATAAGGTTCCAATGTGCAACGTGTAAAGCACCAAACAGTGGTTCCCTCTGGGCATGTGCAGAGTGACTATCCCTTGCCACACGCTTAACTTGTGGTTAGGGGGAAAGTTTTTTTAATGTAGAGCAGTGGTTCTCAACCTGTGCGTCACGACCTCTTTGGGGGTTGAACGACCCTTTCACAGGGATCACCCAAGACCATCGGAAAATATGTATTTCTGATGGTCTTAGACTCCATTCCCTCCTCGGTGGTGGTGCACAAGCGCTCGCGTCCTCCTGCCCCCTGTTCAGAAGGGACTGAAATCTCTCCCCTTCTCTGCTACCAGGAGAACCTCCCGTCTGATGGGCCAGCTTGGGAGGGGCGGTGGCAGCACAGGGGGCAGGCCCCCTCCTCGCCACAGCCCCTGCCCCACTCGCCACGGAGGGGGGCACTGCAGAAGGGCCGGGGGGGCACAAGGCAGTGCTTTTCCGGGGGGGTGAGCTGCGTCCGGCGCAAAAAACAAAGGCACTGGGATTCCCTCCCCCCAGCCAGGGTCAGCACTCTGGAAACTTTTCCCACACTGTCCCCCCCAGCGGAAAAGAGAGCGAAGCAGAAGCAGAGCCCGGGGGGGTTCTCGGAGTTTTTTCCCGGGGGAGATGCACGGCTCCTCTTTCCCTCCCTGCCCCCCCCGGTTCCTGGCTGGCGAGGCGGCCTTTGCCAGGGGGGAGGCATTGTAAATAATAAATAAATAATTTTATGGTTGGGGGTCACCACAACATGAGGAACTGTATTAAAGGGTCGCAGCATTAGGAAGGTTGAGAACCACTGATGTAGAGGGACTGTGACTTCCAGGGAAAGATGAACTTCAGCCAGTTCTCAGAAAATGGAGGAAGGGGGTATGGTCATCGTTATGATCTTTATTTATCTTTAACTCAGACTTTTCCTCCAAAAACATAGGCTAGATTTCATATAATTATAGAGTGGGAAGAGACCCCAAGGACCATCAAGTCCAACTCCATTCTGCCATGTAGGAATACGCAATCAAACCATTCCTGACATATGGCCATCCAACCTCTGTTTGAAAACCTCCAAAGAAGGGGACTCCACCTTACTCTGAGGCAACATATTCCCATGTCAAACTGTTCTTACTATAAGAAAATTCCTCCTAATATTTAGGTGAAATGTCTTTTCCCGTAGTTTGAAGTCATTGCTCCATATCCTAGTCTCTGGAGCAGCAGAAAACAAGCTCCTTCCATCTTCAATATGACATCCTTTCAAATATTTAAACGTAGCTATCAAGTCACCTCCTCACTTTCTCTTCTCCAGACTAAAAATACTCAGATCCCTAAGCCGTTCCTCGTAGGGTATGATTTCCAGACCTTTTACCTTTTTGGCCACCCTCCTCTTGTCCTTAAACAACATGTAATTTAGGTTGTGGCACAGTGACTCACTAGTTTCATGGCTGAGTAGGAATCTAGTATGGGTTTCCTTAGATTGCCAACTTTATCCAGTTTAAAAGTGGTGGCTGCCCCTGGAAATTGTAATTTGGTGAATTGATGGTGCGTAAGAAATCTCTGAAATCTGTTTTCCTAAATTTACCTGGTCCCAGGAATGTGGGAAATTGGCTATTTTAACCATGCAACATGGACATATCATAGAATCATAGAATCATAGAAATGTAGAGTTGGAAGAGACCACAGGGGCCATCCAGTCCAACCCCCTGCCATGCAGGAACACCCTCAAAGCACTCCCTTGGACAGATGGCCATCCAGCCTCTGCTTAAAAACCTCCAAGGAAGGAGACTCCACTACACTCCAAGGCAGCAGATTCCACTGCTGGACAGCCCTGACTGTCAGGAAGTTCTTCCTGAGGTTCAGGTGGAATCTCCTTTCCTGCAGCTTGAATCCATTGCTCCTTGTCCTGGTCTCTGGAGCAGCAGAAAACAAGTCCCCTCCTTCCTCTACGTGGCATCCCTTCAAATATTTAAACATGGCTATCATGTCCCCTCTTAACCTTCTCTTCTGCAGACTAAACATACTCAGCTCTCTAAGTCTATCCTCATAGGGCTTCATGGCTTCCAGGCCCCTCACCCTTTTGGTCGCCCTCCTCTGGACTTGCTCCAGCTTGTCAATATCCCTCTTGAATTGGGGTGCCCAGAACTGGACACAGTATTCAAGATGGGGTCTAACCAAAGCAGAGTAGAGTGGCACCAGTACCTCTCTCGATCTAGACACCATACTCCTATTGATGCAGCCAAGAATTGCATTGGCTTTCTTGGCTGCCGCATCACACTGCTGACTCATGTTCAGCTTGTGGTCCTAGATCCCTTTCACATGTACTGCTATCCAGCCACGCGTCCCCCATCCTATATTTGTGGGTTCCATTATTTCTGCCTAAGTGTAGAACCTTATCTTTCCACAGGAGCTTGTGAGAGCCACATTCCCTTGTAGATTTGCCAAAGGCTGCACATTAGCAGTGAGTGGGATCACACCGACATCCAAAAAACCAGGCAGAGTCAGAATCAAAAATGGAGAGGGATCGCCATCCCTTTCTTCCTGCCACCCATTCTTCTCCCTCTCTCTTTCACCCACTTTTCCCTCTCCCCTTTTCCTTATAACCGTTCACGTTGCCTGAGGAAAAACAAATTTCATCCTGGCAGAGTATGAATTACTTGTTTTCAGGAGCCTTTCAACTGGGCCAACAGCCATATAGAGCCCTAGGGCTCTGGGTTGCCGAACTGGCTTTATCACTTCTAGCGAGGCAAGCAGGAGAAACCTGATTGTCATCCCTGTTCCTCCAACAGTGCGAACGCCGAGAAGAAATCATTGGCCGTATCCAGATGTTGGACATTGGTACCCAGGCGGCCCTGGCTTCTGCCATCCAGGAGGTACTGATGCCGTGCTTTTCATATATTGATGCTTTTTCCTCTTGCGCTTTGCGTGCCAAATCCCCCTCCTATAAACTGGTCCAATTCCTTGGTGGAGCAGTGTGAAAACACCTTGGCATCTCAATTAGCATAGATGATGATGTACGATTTGTAATTTTCCATCCTCCTGGCTGCTTTAATAGGTCCAGTCACTGCTGGAGATTGGGTGGATTTTTTAAAATCATTTTTGGCTGTAGCCTATTGCAACTGAAACATTTTGGGATGTCTTGGTTCTGAGCCTCAGATCCGTTTGCTTTTACAAAAGACCTCCTCCGAGTGATGATGGAATTTGTTAGAATTCGTTGCTGGTATAGATCAACACAGCTGCAGCCATTTATTGAATGCAGCTTTTTAATTTTTTTTTTAAACTCAGTAAAGTTTCCAAAGCCTGCGTGATTCATTTTGTGCTTTTCAGTTGAACCAACAAAGGTATCCCTGTTTTGTGGATTTGGAGAATTGTTATATGTATTTTTTGTACTCTCCATAGGGCTGGCCATGGAACTGTCATGATTTACTAATGCACCCCTGGATGACCCTGCGACAAATGCAACACTGACACTTGTAGTACAGTCATTCATCCACATTCACTAGGATTAGGGGCACAGAACCCCCATGAGAGTGGGGAAAAACATGCATAACATTAGGCCCTCCCAAACCATATTTAACACAGAAAAAATGTATGGTCACCATATTCAACCCACTGTAGATTCCTTTGAGGCATCAGGGTTCCTTCCCAAGGCAGAAGTGGGGGCTGGTGGGGCTTATGGCCACCTCCACAGCTGCCCCAACCATTTTTAAGAGGGACTTACAAGCCTAGTTCAGTTTCTCAGTCTCATGAGGCTTGCAGTCCCTATTAAAAATGGCAAAGGGGGGCAGCAGTGGTGACAGCAAATAATCTGTGAATAATCAAATCCACAGACGTGAAGCCTGCAAATGTGGAGGGCTGACTGTATAAGAAGATGGCATTTTAGGGTACACTAACACTCACCCCTGGCCCTCTCTTTCCCAGGTGACCCAGGAGCCCAAGAATGTGCTGAAGTTGCACTGGAAGGAACTGAGACGTGCCGAAATGGAGGACTTCCTACAGGATGTGGTGTCTCAGATTCAAGGACTGGTGCATGAGCGAGATGCAGTCTTGGAGGTAGAGATATAATGGGCTGAGAATCTCAAAGCCAGCGCATGAGATCCCAGCCCACAAACAGCTACAGATCTGTTTCTTATGCTGCTCCATAGCAGGCCAATAGCCAGATACTCTTGGGTGGGGAATGGGGAGGAAAGTGAGTCAATGTCAGTGTATCTCAATGGTTCTCAACCTGTGGATTGCGACCCCTTTGGGGGTCGAACGATCCTTTCATAGGGGTCACCTAAGACCATTGGAAAATACGTATTTCCGAT
Organism: Ctenosaura bakeri; assembly: GCA_948474755.1. NCBI lineage: Eukaryota > Metazoa > Chordata > Lepidosauria > Squamata > Iguanidae > Ctenosaura > Ctenosaura bakeri. Next base: position 267,570 of record CAOLHI010001846.1, on the reverse strand, counting down.
GGTCTTAGGCACCATTCCCTCCTCGGTGGTGGTGTGCAAGCATGAGCCACGCCCTCGCATCCTCCTGCCCCTTGTTCAGAGTTCCCCTTCTCCACTACCAGGAGAACCTCTTGTCTGATGCGCCAGCTTGGGGGGCAGTGGCAGCACGGGGGACAGGCCCCTCCTCGCCACGGCCCCTGCCCCACTAACAACGGAGGGGGGCGCTGCGGAAGGGCCGGGGGGCCACAAGGCGGCCCTTTTCCGGGGGAGGGCGAGCTGCGCCTGGTACAAAAGACAAAGGTGCTCGGATTCGTCCCCCCCCCCCGGCAAGGGTCAACACTCTGGAAGCTTTTCCCACACTGCCCCCCTCCAGTGGAAACGAGAGTGAAGCAGAAGCAGAGCCTGGGAGGTTCTTGGAGTTTTTTCCCGGGGGAGACGCACGGCTCCTCTTTCCCTCCCTGCCTGCCCCCCCCATTCCTGGCCGGCGAGGTGGCCTTTGCCGGGGGGGGGGCATTGTAAATAATAAATAAATAATTTAATGGTTGGGGGTCACCACAACATGAGGAACTGTATTAAAGGGTTGTGGCATTAGGAAGGTTGAGAACCGCTGGTATATCTGGAGTTCCATTTCAGGACCCCATGTAAAACAAAAAATGCAAGCATCACATCCCATTGTGGTCAACGGATACAATATGTTGCACACATCCATTGAATCCACTGACTATAATGGGAGCAATGCTTCACATGGCCTCACCTTTGTGCATGCAGAGATCACGCCAGAAGAGGGCACTCTTTACAAACAGTGTGATGGATTTGAAAGGAGAAATTCCCTAAAGAATATTTGCAGCACTGAAAAGAAAGCATCTCAGTGCAAATAATCCCAAAACCTTTTTATTCATGACCCTGCATATGTGAAAAGTGGAAGCAGGTTTACAATCAAAAACACGGAGAGCAGGTTGTCCTTTGCAACAAACGGTGCTTTTCTACATTGCTATCTCCAGCTTCCGTCTCCTGAGCTTCATTCTTGTGATTACTTTGCTTTCCACAGAAATTCTGGGAGCTGCAGCAGGAAAAGGAAACCCGGCCCGTTCCCCCAACAAAGAACAACTGCCACCATCTTGGGGTGCAGTTGGCTGAAGCTCGGGCCCAAGGACGGCGTCTGCAGCACGAACTGTGAGTGAAGATGGGCAGTCGGTTTTTAAAACATGGGGAATGGGGTGGGTTGGCGAGACAAAATAATTGGGGCTTGGGAAATAGAAAAGAAGCAGAATGCTGGGATGGAGCATCCCATGGAAATCTTCAGAACAGGTCTCTCCCTGATAAAAATGTTCTCAAAATGCAGCAGCATGCAAATGTCCAAAAAAAAAGTTAGAAAAAAATTCTATTGCCTTTTTCATGTATGTCTGAGGCCATTTCTGCACTACATTGTTATAGTGCCATTATTCCAATTTCAACCTCCTGTGGAATCCTGGGGTTTGTAGTTTCCTGAGGCCCAAGAGCTCTCTGGCTGAGAATCCTAAAGTCCCCTGCCTAAAGTCCAAACCCCAGGTTTCCATAGGATGTTGAAAGTGGAATAATAGCACTATAAGAGGGTAGTGCGGAAATGGCCTTAGATCACTCAAAACTCAGGCTATTCAGCTGTTCAAAATGAAAAATCTTATTTTTTTTTAAGAAAGTCCTCACCAGTTTTCAAAGGCTGTGTTCACATAAACTGGAACGGATTTGGTTGAAAAGCAAAAGACATGTACCGTTCTGTAGGGCGCATGAAGGACTAAACTGAAAATGGTGTCCAGTAAATCAGACATTCAGAAATTCTGACCCAGTAGCTCCCCCTTGTCCTTCCCAGCACAACCAATGGTGAGAGCTGCGGACCAAATATATGGAGAGCCAAAGGCCCCTCAGTGTCCTCTGTAATGCAGAATGTGCAGCCACTAAGCTTACCGAATTTGTGACTCAAAGAAGCTGTCTAGTAAAGTTGTGGTTTAAATTTTTCTACATAGGAATCTCTTTGTCTGAGATTCTCCTCTCCCCTGAAAAAACTATCAAGTTCTAGAATACAGACTTCCTCCACGTATTAGGGAGCGAAGCACTGTCAGAAAATGGAATTGGATGAAAAGCAGAATCCATGCACGGTACCATAGGGAGCATGAAGGACTTATGGAGGTTCCTTTGGGACCGACCCTGCGTGTGCTGCTTGCAAAGTCTCTCAGCCGGCTTAGCACCTCTCAGCTTACTTTGCAAGCTGCGCATGCATGCAAGCGGTTCAAAGTGAGCCTCCGTAGGCAAGAACGGACAAAAGAGTGGAATCCCTATCGAATTAATGGAACTTGTCCTTAATTTGGAAGCATCAAGAGGCAAGTCGGCAGATAACAGTCTTCTAAAGGTAGGGGCGTCCTGTAAAGAGGTACCAGATGTTAGCAGACTTGTCTCTCTTCTGTGCTCCATCTCTTTATTTAGTCCCTTAACTGACTATGAACATTTCCGCACGGCACTCTTATAGCGCGATGATTCCACTTTCAACCTCCTATGGAATCCTGGGGTTTGCAGTTCCGGGAGGGGCCAGCCGGCCCCTCCCGGAACTGCAAACCCCAGGATTCCATAGGAGGTTGAAAATGGAATCATCGCGCTATAAAAGTGTCGTGCGGAAATGGCCTAAATCCTCGTGCGCTTTTGTTTTCTAAATTCTTGTTCTTAGCCCTCTTGAGACAATTTTTTTAACCTGAAAGAGGCAAGGTATAAATGCTTTCAAGAAAATAAGTAAATAAATGCAATAAAATGACTGTCATCCCCAGAGAAGAGAAGATGGAAGAGCTGCTAGACCTACAGGATGAACTGAAGGATTTAGAGGGACAGCTTCAGCAGATACGAGAAGAGGTATTGCCTTTTTTGGAAAGGGATAGAAACGTCCCTTTTAATATTTTCATTTATGACAGTTGTTTGCGTCTTGCCCTCAAGCCTACAAATCCATCCGGAGGTTGCTTATCAGTAATCCCACTGAAAACATATGGATAAAAATATCACAATTAAAAATGCAACAAAGATAGCAAAAAATTACATTCCTGGAATCTAGATTATTCTGGGAGATTTAGACCAAAAAAGGGATTTTTTCCCCATGGAAGATATCACTGTTCGTTATTAATTAAGGTTGAAACCTCACCCTGTGCAAAACTCCAAATTTTTTTTGCTTGTTTTTCTGTATAGCTTTTGCATGCTGTTAAGTTTATTTCTTCCATTGTTTGCTTTTGTCCCTTTCTCATTTAATACAGTTCTCTTTACTACCATATCTCCTTTGACTTTTTGTTTTAACTTGATTTTTTAAAATCTACTTTAAACCTATAAAAAAATAAAAATTTTAAAAGACCAAAAAAGGAACTTTTCCAAACTTTGCCCTCTGGCCAAGGCACTATCACACTACATGGTTATAGCACTATTATTTCATTTTAACTACCATGGCGACATCCTTTGGATTTCTGGGAGTTGTGGTTTACTGAGGCCAAAGAGCTCTCTCGCTGAGAATTCTAAATTCCAATCCCTAAACTGCAAATCCCAGGATTCCATACGAGGTTGCCACGGCAATTAAAGTGGAATGATAGTGCTACAACAGCATAGTGTGGCAGGGCCCAAATACACAACTGCCTTCTCCAGAACCGGCGATTGGCAAGCGAAGCCCGTCTCACCATGATGTACCGGGATGAACTGGATGCCCTGCGGGAAAAAGTCTTGCGGACGGAACGGCTTCAGGCGGAGCTGACAGCCCTGCGAGGACGACTCCCTGTCTTGGAGCAGTACCAAGCCCAGCTGAAGGTAAGTTCGCTCAAGACAACTCGTCCCATTTTCTTGGTTCATCCAGTCTAAAACAAAAATTTCTGTTAGAATATTTGTTTATTGTTTGTGTCCTCATTCCACATGACACTCTTATAGCGCGATGATTCCACTTTCAACCTCCTATGGAATCCTGGGGTTTGCAGTTCCGGGAGGGGCCGGCTGGATTCCATAGGAGGTTGAAAGTGGATTCCACTGCAAACCGCAGGATTCCATAGGAGGTTGAAAGTGGAATCATCGCGCTGTAAGAGTGTCATGCGGAAATGTTCTGCTTGTGTTCCCACCTCCCATAGCCTCAGGTATGCCTTTCAAAATCCTCCTTTTTAAAATGTTTGCTCTTAAAAAATGTGGCTGTATGTGAGCTCCCAGGGAATCTCAACCTGGCAGCCTCCCCGACTGGCCCTTTTCAGGGGTAATGTTGCCAAAGAAAGGAGTCAGACTACCATTCTTTCAGGAAAGGTGAAGTCTTGCAGGTTAGTGCCACAGATCCACTACTGGGCATCGTCTGACCGTTGCCAAGGCCCTATTGTACCAGGTCAGCTCACTGCTGACACCTGCCTTAAATCCTCTTTGTTTGGCATCTGCTGCTATTTAAATTTTGCACAATGCCCTAGAACGATGCTACATCGTGCGCACGGCAGGCCATTGAAATGGCTACACTGGGGGTTTCCTCGCTGGGATCCTGCTACAGTTGGCCCTCCACGTTTGCTAGGGTTAGGGGCACAGGACCCTTGCAAAAGTGGGGAAAATGCAAATATCAAAATATGTGTGTGTCTGTGTCTGTGTCTGTGTCTGTGTCTGTGTCTGTGTCTGTGGGAAGGGGGGCAAGGCATGGAGAAAGCGGCCACTCAGGGTCGAGACCAGCTCAGGAAAGGAGAGGGAAAGGGTTGGGTCGGCACGGTGGCCCTAGACTTCCTTCCCTTGCCCATCTCCTTCCTTGAGTGTGTCTGTGGGGCACTGGGAGAAGGTTTGTGGCGCTGGGAAATCAGGCTGTGATTTGTCCATATTTGGCCAGGCTGGTGGAGGAGGAGAGGTTGGTTTTTAAAGAGCTGTGCGGTGTGATCAGAGCTGTCAAAAAGGTTCCCCAGGAAAAAAACAAAAGCATTTGAATGGGGAGGAGGTCGACTGTACTTGTCAGGATCAGACTCGTACACAATGTCCATAAACTTGCATAATAGATTTATTGGAGAAGATGCAGAGTAGTGAACACACTAAACCATAATCCCCTCATATGGAGGGCAATCCCGACATCACTGCCCTTTGCCCCGACAGGGAGACCCACTGGCAAAGGGGAAGTCTTGTACCTGAGGTTGGAAAGCGTTGCTGTTGGCAACTACAACTCCAAGAATCCCCAACGGTGATGCATGGGAGGGGGATTCTGGGATTTATAGTTCTGAAAAGGTAACTTGTCCAAACTGTGACCTGGTTCAAAGCCTACTCTTGGCCTTGCTTGTTTGACTGAGCGGCTTTGGCTTGGCAGGAAGAACGTGAATTTTCCCAGGCACTCCTGGACACCAAGGCCACTCTGGAGGAACAGCTGGAGATGGCTCGCGCCCAAGGACAGCGCCTGACGCAGCTGGAAAAGGAGAAAAAGCACCTGCAAAGCAGTTTGAATCAGATGCAAGAGGTGAGAGGTGGAGACCTGGTCCCTACGGAAAGCCCTTTTTAACGCTACAGTCTCTGTATTCCAGTATATAATCCTAGGGGCTGGAGACACAGAGAATTAAAATAGCGTCTATCCAAGTTGCTCTATGGAGAATCCTTATCAGAGTTTCTGCCCTGCCTTATGTAGGAGTTCCATTCCAAGAACTCCCACATAAAATGTAAAAAAGTGAATATTCACATCCCATTGGACTCAACATGCGCACACCCATGGCAATGCAGGCATGTGCCCTTTGCATCCACTGACGATAATGGACATGACGCTTTGCGTGACATTGGATTCATGTATGCCATTGTTGCACCACAAGAGAGTTCACTGTATGTTAATTACAAACATTTTCTTAATGTGAAGGGTACAGTTTGTGCAAATAGGATGCCAAGGGATACACGAGAGAAAAAAGGTTGGGAACCACTGGTGTAGAATATTAAGTGCAGACTCTGTCGGCAGGAACGCGACCAGCTCTATCACCAGATAGAAGAGCTTGTGAGAGAAAATGTGGCTGTTGAAGGGCAGCTGGGACAAAGTTTGAGGGGGGCCCTTGATGTACTCCGTTCGGAAGAACTAGACTACGAGTGGCTTCCACATGGTGAGTTAACCTGCTTGCACCGCACAAATGCCTTGGGCCCCGAGCCAACCCAGAAGCAAAATTTCTTTGTCCTCCCCACTCCATCTTCTTTCCCAGAACCTTCTGACCTGCCCATTTTGTTGAGCCACGAAATGAAGGAGTCAGGTCGGTTGCTGGCTCTGGAGCAAGAGAACCAGAAATTGCGCAGGAAGCTTCAGGAGGCACTGGAGAGCCGTGCTCGATCTAGGAGCTTGGACTCAGAACTGGAGAGCACTGTCCTTGCCAAAGAGGTATGGAAAGAATAGCAGTCAGGAGACAAGGCAAAACCTTCACAATCCTGGATAACGTGCACTCCGCAAACTTAACTCAGAGTTAAATTATTTGTAGCAAAGCAACCAACACAGCATGCTTCTTCTGAAGTTGCTGAGACTAAGGCATACATGGTGGTTACCAATGTTATACCTTTTCATACAAATTTAAGCACTCAAAGATGTGATTGGGGAGGATCATAAATCTCACATCATCCCACCAGTTTAGATGCTTTCCCAGACCCTCAGTTGTTTATACATCTTTCCTCCTTGAGGCTGGAACAACTTCCTGCCTTCTTATCTTTGGCCCTTTTCGCACGCAGTTTCTGTAGCACGAGGGCCCCTTGAGTGTCGCGTGAATGGGAGCGTCGGTCCATACAACACACTCCCATTCACACGACGTTCATGAGCCTAAAGCGGGACGCAAGTGCATTTTATTATTTTCGGCTGGGAGCCGAAAATACTGCATGGTCACGCAATGCTCCCGGGGCCCTCGTGCACTTACCTGCGTGCGGTGTGTCGGACGAGCAAGCCAGTTGTGCTTCCTCCCCCAGCGCAGCCTACAGCTCCCAGGCTGCACTGCGGAAGGAAGAAAGGGGCATTTCCGGCAAACAGCCGTGGGAGGCAGAAGGGCTGCCGTGAGCGGCTCGCGCAAACGGCTGCTCGCGCGAGCACTGCCTTCCACCACCACGATGAAGGTAAGGTGCGAAAAGGGCCTTTGAGTATTTTGAACATATAGTTATTTACATACTTTTCATCATGGGACAAAGACCAAGTTACTTACGCCTTATCTATGCATAGCCAGTTCTCATAACACCTTCTTGCTACTTTGCTGTCTCCCCCACTTCTTCCCTCTTGCCTGATACAAAGTGACATTGAATATACCGCAATTAACTATTTGGAGCTTTGAGATACCTTGAGAATATCAGCCAGACAAATAGTTGCAAGTAGCAATTAGCAATGGATGCAGAATATCACCTTAGCCAGCAATGTCCTATTCCATCTATGCAGCTATACTATTAAATATACTAATGCATTCATATATGACCGGAGCCACACACTCTGACATCACCTAGAATAGAATCCCATTCTTTCCCATGTCAAATTTTATTGCATTGTTTACTGCAGACATTCTGCTGAATTCCAACACTGAACAGCTTGCCTCTTTCCAGCTCTGCTTTACCAAGCTTCTAGCTAGACAGAAGACAAGACAAAGGCAGGGAGGCAGGGCTGGGTTTTGGCTGGCTTCCTGTAAAAAGACTTTTGCAAAAAGAAGCTTCTTGGTCAGAGGGTTTGACAACTGAGGTATACCTGTCTAGCAATTCTTTCAAAGTCTATGAACATTTCCGCACGACACTCTTCTAGCGCGATGATTCCACTTTCAACCTCCTATGGAATCCTGGGGTTTGCAGTTCCGGGAGGGGCCGGCCGGCCCCTCCCGGAACTGCAAACCCCAGGATTCCATAGGAGGTTGAAAGTGGAATCATCACGCTGTAGAGTGTCGTGCGGAAATGGCCAAAATCTATCCACATTAATTAGCAAATGGTGATTTTATGCAAATCTGTGTCCTCTTTTCTTTTTTCTTAATGGCACCATCTATCCTCTTCTCTTTTTGGAGTGGGAGGGAATAGAAAAATGTAGTGTAGAAAATGAGAGCAATTTCTTATTATTGTAAGCCGCCTTGGATCCCTTTTGGGAGAAAAGTGGGATATAAATGCAATAAGTAAATAAATAATATGCCAACACGTTCTGTGCTTTGGGGCCCCACTAGCCAGAGTTACAGGAAAGCCAGGTGGAACCAAAGGCAGGAGAGAAGGCTTTACTAGAGTCCCGAGAGCAGCAAGAACACAATTGTCCGGGTCCAGAAAGGAAGGGAAATCCAGCCCTAAAGAGAGAAACTGAGGAGCAAATGGCAAGGATGGAGGCAGCTCTGTCAGAAGCTCAAACTCGGTTGAGAGAGGCCGAACAAGATCAGGAGAAAGCATCCCATCAAATGTTAGCTCTCGAAAACAAGCTGAAGAACCTTCAGGAAGCTCGTGACCACGCTCTGGAAAAGCATGAACAAGAGCGGGCACAGTGGCATTCAGAGACTGAACATCTACTGGAAGAGGTCCAGGCCTTGGAGCGAGAGCAGGAAGCCCTCCGGGCCGGCTCCCAAGCCTTGCAAGCTGCAGCCACTCGGACTGAGCTGGAGCTCGGGGAGGCCAGACAGCACCTTCAAGAAGAACAGTTGAAGGGGACCCAGCTTGCCCAGAAAATCCGTCAGGCAGAAGAGGACTTGTGTGAAGCTCAACAAGAGCTGGAGGCCACGCAACGCATCCTAGAGCAGCACAAGGTCACTCTGGCGCAGCTGGAGGCTGAGAAGGCCGTCCTGGAGGACCTGCTGGCACAAGCGGAGACCCAGCGGCGGCAACTGGACAAGGAGAACCGGCGCTTGAAGGCCCAGACTCAAGCTCAGGAGGAGGCCCTGGCGGCTCAGGGCTTCCGCCTCACCCACCTCGAGGCAGAAGCCCGGCAACAGGCAGCAGAGCTGAGCAGTCTCCAGGAGGCAGCCCAGCATCACAGGGAACTGGAGCAGGCATCTGCCGGCTTGGGAGAACATCTGGATGCCCACTGTGGAGCTTCAGCTATCCTGGAGGAGGTAAGAGGGAAAGGCCAAGTCACCATGGGGACCTCTGAGTCACCCCTGAGGGCCTTTCTGCACTGCATGGTTATAGTGCTATTATTCCACTTTCAATGGAATTTGGGATTTGTAGTTTACTGAGGCCAACAAGCCCTCTGGCTGAGAAGTCCAAAGGTCCCTCCCTAATCTGCAAACCTCAGGATTCCAGAGGAGGTTGAAAGTGGAATGATAGCACTATTAACAATGTAGTGCAGATAGGCCCTGAGTCACCAAGTCATCATAGGGAACCTCATGTCCTTGGGATGAATCTGGCCTCTTTGGGTTCCCCAGGTGGACACCTTTCCAGGGAAAGCATCATTTGTTACTTTCCGAGCCTTTCCACAGCTTTTTCCCCATTCCCAAAAGGCAAAATGCCTCTTCTGAGGCAGTAAGACCCTTAAGGTAAAATATGCTTGTATGACCTGTCTTCTCCCACTTTAATTTTAATTTCAGCTCTTGAGGCTGAATCTTGGCTAGAAAAAATAACTACTGGTATTACACAAGGCATTTTTAAAGCAATAATTGTGTTATCTAAACAGTCACCCAGTCCTGACTTTTGGATACCCAGGGAAGACAGATAGACACATAAAGTTTAATCGGTGAACTACATGATTCCCTTCCCTGCTTCAATGCCTTTCTGCAAGTTATTGCAAACTGAAAATAAAAATAATCCATAGATAGATAGATATATTGTAGTCAACATGAGCTCGTGGTTCGACCATTGGACTATAACTTGGAGACCAGGGTTCAGTTCTCTGCTTACATTTCCGCACTAGACTGTTATAGCGCTATTATTCCACTTGCAACATCCTACGGAATCCTGGGGTTTGCAGTTTCGGGAGGGGCCCACCGGCCCTTCCCAAAACTGCAAACCCCAGGATTCCGTAGGATGTTGCAAGTGGAATAATAGCTCTATAACAGTCTAGTGTGGAAATGGCCCATTGCACGGAAACCCACTGGGTGACTTTGGGTGCATTGCACACTCTCAGCCCCAGAAAACCCTGTGATAGGTTCACCTTAGTGTTGCCATAAAGTCAGAAACAACTTGGAGGCACACAACAACGACAATGGTTGATGCTGTGTGAATCGCGGAGATGGGTTAGTAAAAATAGGCTTATTATTATCAGTGTGGGGGCTTGTTTGCTTGTGTAGAGGTCGAGTAGAATATTTTGGCTCCATCCCTTCCAAATCCTTTTCTAAATATTTCCATCAGATGTCCTGAACATCATTGTGATTCCCTAAAGAAGATGAGTTCCACTTTTTGACCATTTCTGCTTCCTGATCATGCTCCAGTCCCTAACTTGTCAGATAAGCAGGGGAAGCCTGGATTAAGAAGGATTGGAAGAATTTGCTGCTGCATAGACAGCACTTGCCCATGTATTTTCTCATAGGATGCCTAATTGTTGCAGGAATTCCAGAGGGAAAAGGAAAAAGGGAAAGAGAAGGAAGCTATCTTGACGCAACCGAGGGAGCCACTGTGGGAGAAGGAAGAGAGTCTCCAGGTAGACGTGGAAAGCGGGAAGTGCAGGTAGGTAGGTTGACAACCCCGTTTTTCCCGCTTTCACCCATTTTTTAAGCATGCCACCCAATGCCCATTTGGGTTATTTTCTAGCTGGATTCCAGGCTTCCATTTTATTGAAAAAAAGCAAGTCTCTAGTCCTTGCATAAGCACAATGTCTGCCAAATACTTTTGGAGAAACAAGCCCGCCTTGCCTTTGCCTTTGTTTAAGCTGATAAATGAAACCTCACAACTGGCACAGAGACAATCTAAGGCCATTTCCACACCATACTGTTCTATTATTCCACTTTCAACCTCCTGTGGAATTCTGGGGCTTGTAGTTTCCTGAAGCCCAAGAGCTCTCTGGCTATGTGCTGTTCCCTAAACTGCAAACCCCAGGATTCCATAGGATGTTCAAAGTGGAATGATAGCACTTTAACAGTGCAGTGCAAAAATAGTCAAGAGCCGTTGCCTCTCAACGTGAGCTGCAGTTTCCTGGGTTCAGTCTTTCTGCTCCAAGTTCCAGCCAGCGAGGCCCGTTGGCTAGGGGACTGTGGACCCTATAGTGCAAAATTAACTTTTCCAGGCTCCATGGCTGAATAATGTATAGTTTTCTGTTTCTGGGCTAAATCGTATCTGTAGTAAGGAAAGGCAAGAGGTACCTTCTGAAAAGAAGACACCGCTGGAGGAAGAGACTGGTGCCTACAGAAGCCGGCATGAGGAAATGAAGGATCTCCTGCCCCAAAATGCAAGGGACTATCAGGTGGTAAGTTGCAAAGGTGTGCCTTCGTCGGGATTCCTCCCACAGACTAAGGCCATTTCTGCACTAGCCTGTTATACAGCTATTATTCCACTTTCAACATCCTATGGAATCCTGGGGGTTACAGTTTAGGGAGGTGCATTTTGAATTCTCAGCCAGAGAGTCCTTTGACCTTAGTAAACTACAAACCCCAGAATTCCACAAGAGGTTGAAAGTGGAATAATAGCGCTATAACAGGCTAGTGCGGAAATGGCCTAAAATTTGCTGGGGGTGACTGCATCATAGTTAACAGTGAATTTCACAGCTCAGTGGGGATGTGAACTGGCTTTTCCCAGTCTTATTTGTTGTTGTTTTTTTAATTTTTAATTTTTTATTGATTACAGATATGAAAAACAGGACCAAAACAAACACATTAAAAAAGGAAAAGCATATATTAAAAAAGATACAATTGCAAGTCACAAAACAAAAGTAATACATAGTAATAAACTAGAAAAAGAAACTAAATAACATGACCAACAAAGAACAAAATGACAAATATCAAACTAAACTAACAACAAACTATACAGTCTAGCAAGTAGGCTGCAACAGTTGTACCCCAGCACCTTTCATAATGAAGTATCATCTGTGTGAAGCATGGCTTAGGCCATTTCCGCACTAGACTGTTATAGCGCTATTATTCCACTTTGAACATCCTATGGAATCCTGGGGTTTGCAGTTTAGGGAGGGGCATTGAGACTTCTCAGCCAGAGAGCTCTGTGGCCTCAGGAAACTACAAACCCCAGAATTCCACAGGAGGTTGAAAGTGGAATCATAGCACTATAACTCTTGCCATTTCCGCACTACACTGTTATAGTGCTATTATTCCACTTTCAACCTCCTATGGAAACTTGGAACTTGCAGTTTAGGGAGGGGCATTTAGAATTCTCAGCCAAAGAGCTCTTCGGCCTCAGTAAACTACAAACCCCAGAATTCCACAGGAGGTTGAAAGTGGAATCATAGCACTATAACAGTCTAGTGCAGAAATGGCCGATGTCTCAGCACTGCACTGTACCGCCCCTTTGAGGACAGACTTTGGCATTGCAGAAATGGAATGTTATTTAGAGCTCAGCTGTTGTTTTCTTCCTCCCCAGGCAAAGAGCGGTGTTGGTATCCCACTCCTTTCGGAGGAGCTGCCTTCGACCCAGCAATCTGAGTCTGAAAGTGAACTCAAACTCGACTTGCTGCCTCTCCACCTGGAGGCAAGTAGCAAAGCCCTGAATGTGAGGCTCAGTGAAGTGGAATGCAAGGTGAGTGCATGATGGAAATGGAACAAGAAACCTCTTTGCTTGCTGATTATGATTTTTTTCCCCCTGTTGTGATCAGAGCCTTCTTGTCATGTCCTAGACAACTTGCTCTCAAAACCTTTGCTCTGAGTTTTGAACAGAAGCGGTTATTTTAAGAAAAGCAAGCAAAAGAGAAACTTTCCCAAAAGTTGCTGAGACTACAGCATCTAAGTTGGTTCCAGGTTTTATACCGTATACAAATAGTGGCGTGCATATCGGTCATTGGTTAAAGTTGTACATGTCAAGCATTTTCCCAGGCTCACAGTTTTTATATTTCTTCCCCACTGGGAGTGTGAGCAAGTTCCTATCCCTTTATCTTATGCACAACCGACTCCCATAACACCTTCCTGCTATTCTGCTGTTTTCTGCTCTTGCCAGATACGAAGTAACATTGAATAATATAGTAATTAACTATTTTGCACCCCTGGAAACTTTGAGGGTTCCAACCAGATGCATAGTTGCAAGAAACAATTAGCAATGGATACATGAAAGCACTATTGCAGGCTACATTTTTGATCTAGCAAAGGCATGTATGCAGAGAAGGAAGGTGCACACTTGCCTTTCTCCCCACCCCACCCCATTCCCTTGCCTTTTGCCTGGGGCGGATAATGCACACTGAGGCAAAAGGCAAGGGAAAGGGAGGCAGATCACGGGGGGAGTTTATTTGCCATTTTTCCACTTTTGCAGGGGTTCTGCATCCCAAACCCTTGTGAAAGTGAGGGAACCACTATATTGCACTCTATAATTGTTGGAGAGAGGTACCATCATCATGGGGCATGCCTCACCAATTCCAGTCGCATCCTGTTTTTACAGAATACTGTCCTGCAGGCTGAGAAATCCACACTAACCGAGCGCCTGGGCCAGTTGGAGTCGCAAATAAGCAACCTACAAGGAGCACTCTTGGGCCTGCAGGGCCAAAGCTCTGATACAAAAGAAGACAGTGGGAAATGGCAGGCGGAGAACAGCGCATTGAAGGTGAGCATTGGCCTCCCAGTCCCTGTGCAAGGTTTTGAAATTCAGCAATACCTTCTCTTCTCCAAGCCTGGGGGTGCATGACTTGGACACCTTGAGCATATGTGCCTTCATCAGCCTCGGATCCAACCAAGTCTTCCTCTCTTTTTAAGTCAGAACTGCTGGGGGGTTTGCCAACAAGTACCATCTCCCTACAACTAGGCCTTTGCAATGGTACCCCCAGGTTAGGTCTTCTAGGAAGACATCCAGGACCTAGCATACTTCAAAATGGGGGGGCTCCAATGGACTTCTGATGCCACAAACCTTCTCTGAAGATCAATACTTGAATTACAGGGGGAAGAACAGACAATTGGGCAGTGTCCTCCTCCTTCTCATTAATTGTTATTATACCATTATTGCTCAAATACAAGTTCCTGTCTCCAGAAAATTTACAGCCCCTCTATGATGAGGCTTTCTTCTTTCTCTCTCAGATTGGTATGACAGTTCATAGAATCATAGAAATGTAGAGTTGGAAGAGACCCCAGGGGCCATCCAGTCCAACCCCCTGCCATGCAGGAACACCCTCAAAGCACTCCCGACAGATGGCCATCCAGCCTCTGCTTAAAAACCTCCAAGGAAGGAGCCTCCACTACACTCCGAGGCAGCAGATTCCACTGCCAGACAGCCCTGACCATCAGGAAGTTCTTCCTGAGGTTCAGGTGGAATCTCCTTTCCTGCAGCTTGAATCCATTGCTCCTTGTCCCGGTCTCTGGAGCAGCAGAAAACAAGCCCTCTCCTTCCTCAGTCTGATAAGGTGCCCTGTCTTTTCTATACAGCTTTGTCTTCCCTCCTTATAACACCACCTTTGTGTAAAGGGTGAGGCCTTTCAATGGTTACTTAGAACCCCTTTATAGTTCTGTGGTAGCATATTTTCTGTGGGTCTTTAAATACTGTATACAACTCAGCCAAGTCAGCATTTATTTTTAAAAACTGTAATATTTATTAAGATAACATACAGAACAAAGTATTGGAGTTCCTACGCAGGCAGGAATGAATACAATTCTTCTTTTTTTTTTTTTTTAATTTTTTTAAATTTTTATTAATTATATAACTAAATCACAAATACAAAACAAGAAAAAAAAGTTAAACACCATGTGATATACATAATAGTGAATTAAAAAAAAATAATTTTTTTTTCTTTTTCTTTTTTTCTCTTCTCTTAAGCAATACTAACTTTCATTGTTATTTTGCACCTTTATCCTTAAATTTATAAATCTGTTCAACTATTATAATTTCACATTTAATTCAATATTTTTCACATCCCCTTTAATCTATTTCTATTGTTAATTCTTTTAACTTTTTTTTTAAAAAAACATTGACATCACTTATCCTTTTAAATCTATAAATCACAAGTTTAACACACACACCTACTAAGAGTTACAAAATATACAACATAAAAGAAAAACAAAACTAAAACTAAAAAATACCCACCCCCCAGAGCCAACTTTTTATTTAATCCACTTTCCAAAATTGCCATTCTTCTTTTGACAGGGTAGTATTACTATCTCTTTTCAGAACTTTATCCAAAAATATTTTCCAAATTTCTTCAAAATCATTCCCTTTAACCAAACCTTTCATAAATCTAATTCTACATGTTAGTTTATCATTAATTGCGATTTTCCACACTTCGTTATACCATTCCTCTATTTGAAATTTTTCATTTGCTTTCCATTTTTTTGCTATTATTAATCTCGCTGCAGTTAACAAATTTGTTATTAATTCTTTCTTTACTTGAGTACACTCAACCTTATCATATATAGATAACAATGCAATATTTGGACATACTGGTATATCTGCTCCTATAATCTCTTTTATCTCTTTAAAAACCTTTTGCCAAAACTCCATTATCTTATTGCAATTCCACCACATATGCATATATGTACCAATTTCTTGACATCCTCTCCAACATAATCTTGAATATTTCTCATCTATTTGATTTAATTTCACTGGAGTCAAGTACCATTTCCACACTAATTTATAATAATTCTCTTTTATTCTTATTGATAATTTTTTTAAATGACGTTGTTTCCAAATTTTTCTCCATTCTTGTATATCTATATTTTGTACTATCTCTTCCTCCCATATTTTTCTAAGAAAATCCTCTTCTTGTTCTTTTGCTAATATTTTATATATTTCACTTGTAATACCTTTTAGTATTTCATTTTCTTGCATATTTTCTCTTTGAATAATAATTTGTTCAAATTTAGTATATTCTTTAAAATCCTTAACATATCTTTTCATACTCTTTGTCCATTGCTCTAATTGTATATAATTAAACCAGGATATTTTAGTTTCCTGCAATCTCTCTTTCATTCTATCTTTATTTATCATTATTTTCATCCATTCTTTTAATCTATAAATTTTTTGTTTTTTTATTTCTTTCTCTATTATTTCTCTTAAATTTATTGGAAATTTTTCCATCATCATTATCGGAGTTAATATTGATATATTCGGTATTAATTTTCTTTTATTTTTTTTCCATATTTCTATTATATTTTTTATAAAAGGATTTTCTATCTTCTCCATTTCTTTCTTTGAAAAATTCCTAAAAAATATATTTTCTAATTTTGTCTCAATATTCATATCTTCTATCTCTAACCAATCTAAATCACCCTTTCCTGAAACCCCCTCTATGATATATCTCAATTGATTTGCATAATAATACCATTTTAAATTTGGAAGTCCCAGGCCACCTTCTTTTTGACTTTTATACCAATATTTCTTGTTAATCCTCGATTTTTTATTTCCATTACAAAAATTATTTAATATCTTTTGCCACTCCTTTAATTCTTCCTCTGATATTTTTATTGGTAGCATTCTAAAGAATACAATTCTTCTGAGTACAGTAAGACATGTGGCCATTTCCGCACTAGCCTGTTATAGCGCGACGATTCCACTTTCAACCTCCTCTGGAATCCTGGGGTTTGCAGTTTCGGGAGGGGCCGGCCGGCCCCTCCCGAAACTGCAAACCCCAGGTTCCAGAGGAGGTTGAAAGTGGAATCGTCGCGCTATAACAGGCTAGTGCGGAAATGGCCACAGTTTCCTTATATCTTTAAACTCTCGTATAAGCACAAGTATCATATACAGCTCTTTGGCTACATTCTCACGAAAGGCTCAACCCTCAGTCTAGGTCCCACTTTCTGATCAGATTCTATAATGCTTTAATTATTCTTCTGCTGCTCTTTCTACACTTCCCCTGAGAATTAAACCCTTCCCACACAGTCACCCTCCCCGGCTGACTGAACTTTCTCCAAAGTTCTCTCTGGCTAAAAATCTCACTGAAAGACTCCCAAATGATAATCAGTGTTTGCCTTTATATGGCTTTTCCTCTCAGCCACTAACTCCAGCCACACACCACTGGGCTGGGTTGAGGATTTATCCTTACAAGCCCATGCTGGCTTCTTCTGAATTATCAGGCAGGCTCCTTCCACAAGCGGCAGCAAATGCAGGGTTGGCATGAAAACAAAACTCCAAGCCCATGTTGTGGTGGTACCTTTAATTAGGCCATCCAGAAGGGAACAAGGTCTGTCACCAAAAAACACCAGGTCCCATTTGACCTTGGAGGCTAAGCAGGGTCAGCCCTGGTCAATACTTGGGTGGGAGACCACCAAGGAATGCCAGGTGCTGGAGGCTCTGTTTCAGAGGAAGGAACTGTCAAAACCACCTCTGAGGATTCCTTTCCTTTCCGTTCCTTTCATAGTCTACCACGGATATTGACAAGCTGGAGTATGTCCAGAGGAGGGTGACCAAAATGGTGGAGGGTCTGGAAGCCATGAAGCCCTATGAGGAGTGGCTTAGGGAGCTGGGGATGTTCAGTCTGCAGAAGAGACGATTAAGAGGGAACATGATAGCTGTCTTTAAATATCTGAAGGAATGTCATGTTGAAAATGGAGCAAACTTGTTTTCTGCTGCTCCAGAGACTCGGACAAGGAGCAATGGGTTCAAAATACAGGAAAAGAAGTCTTGCCTAAACATTAGGAAGAACTTCCTGGCAGTAAGAGCTGTTTGACAGTGGAATCCACTGCTGCCTCACTGGAGTGTGGTGGAGTCTTCTCCTTCTTTGGAGGTTTTTAAGTAGAGGTTGGGCGGCCGCTTGCTGGAGGTGCTTTGATGTGGGTTCTTGCATGGCAGGGGGTTGGACTGGATGGCCCCTGGGGTCTCTTCCAGCTCTATGATTCTATGACTCTCTCCCGAGGAGCTATTCTGGTTGCCTGGCAAGCTGTTCCTAGGCTGTTCTGGAGAGCCACACTCCCAGAACTCCATCACACCCTCTTTTCCTCTCTCTGGGATTTGTTATCTCACAATCCTGCCAGCTGGAGGTGGCGTCACTGCGTTCCCAGCACGCGTTCCTGGAATCTCAGCTCTCGGATCTGCGGCAGAGGCAGTCCGTCCTGGAGACAGACGTCCAGAAGGCCCAGCAGGAGCGAGAGGAGTGGCGGGGACGCTACGAGGCTCTCCTGAGGGATCACGACCGCCTGACGGTGTTGCATGAACGGCAGGGAGCTGACCTGGAGGGGCTGCTGGAAAAACACGCGAGACTCAAGGGGACGCTGCGCCGGCTGGAGCAGGAGCACCGTGAACTGCAGGATAGGTGAGCTGGGCAGCACGGGGGGACTTTAGGTAAACCTTAGGCAAAAGCTCAGGGAGAAGTATTTAGTACTAGCGTACATACCAGGCGTTGCCCAGGGTTTTATCTTCTCATAGGTAATACTTGTTAGAAAAATTTGAGATCCTGTTTCTCTAATTCCCCAAACTGTCTTGCCCAATATCTGTAACTTTTCCCTATATTCCCCAATCCAATCTGAATTCAGAGTTATTAACATAAAGAGGTTGGGTTCCTGAAGGAATACACTGCCCTCCTCCTTGCTGCTAGGCCTCGTCTCCATAGCAACCGGCCCAAGCCCAAGAGCACTCCGACTGGGGATTCTAAAGGCACCTCCCTAAACTGCAAGCCCCAGGATTCCACCGACTCTTCCTAGGCAGCCAATCACTAACCCTGTCCTTGTTTTCCAACAGGCATAACCAGCTCTTAGGGCGGAAGGCTGATCTCGAACACCGTGAGGAGGCCCTGCAGGGGCAAAAGAGGCAACTGGAGGAGGCCGCGCAACACCACCGGGAACTGGAGGAGCAGCACAACAACCTGAAAGAGGAACATGAGAGGTAAAGAGGTGCTTGGGGGAGAGACGGGTATTGCGAGTAACCTAGAACAGGGCTTCTCAAGCTGGGTGATGTCCTTCTTTGGAGGTCTTTAAGCAGAGGCTGGATGGCCATCTGTTGGGAGTGCTTTGAGGGTGTTCCTGCATGGCAGGGGGTTGGACTGGATGGCCTCTAGGGTCTCTTCCAACTCTACATTTCTATGATTCTATGATGTGATGACCTGCATTTTTTTTAATGTGCCAGGGACAGGTACCCTATTTGTGCCCATTGACTACAACTATTACTTTATTTCCTGGAATTTCTCTGTGGATCAGCAGCCAATGGCTTGCAAACTTTTTTTTTTAATTATTTATTTTTATCCCGCCTCTCCATATGGATCGAGGCGGCAAACAACTTACAAATAGCATGTATTTTGAAACATTTCTATACATGCCCCCAACAAGCTGGGTACTCATTTTACCGACCTGCGAAAGGATGGAAGGCTGAGTCAACCTTGGAGCTAGGCAGGATCGAACTCACAACCTTGTGGCTTGCAGTACTGGCATTTAACCACTGCGCCACCAGGGCTCCAAACTGCCACAGGTCCAAGGACCACCCCTTTGTGTCTACGCTGTTGTACATCAGTGGGAAATGATGTTTGGGAGTTTGATGTCAGGAAAGCCCAGCCAGCATGGCCAGTCGTAAGGAAATCTGGAAGTTGTAGTTCAACAACATCCGGTACCAACAGACAGCAACCGTATCCTTAAAGGGTTTGAGATAAAACCATTTATTGATGCATGAAAAGGTTTTAAATGTGATTTGCAAAAATAAATAAGGCAAGATCTTAAAGATAGAGTAGCCACACCAGAAAAATGCAAATGGCCCTCCACGTTTGCTAGGGCGCAAGACTTTTGCAAAAGTGGGGAAATCACAAATATCAAAATGTGTGTGTCTGTGGGAAGAGAGCCAAGGCGTGGTGGGGAGAACAGGAACCCAGGTTCTAGACCAGGGCCATTTCCGCACGAGACTGTTATAGCGCTTTGATTCCACTTTCAACATCCTATGGAATCCTGGGGTTTGCAGTTTCGGGAGGGGCCGGCTCCACAGTTGCAGGTTTCATTTTTGTGGCTTTGATTATTCACGGATTATTTGCTGCCCCCTCCGCTACCTCCCTAGGCCATTAATAGGGACTGCAAGCCTCGTGAGACTGAGAAACTGTGAATGAGGCTTTTAAATCCCTCTTTAAAATGATGTGGGGCGGCCGTGGAGGTGGCCGCAAGCCCCGCTTCTGCCTTGGGAAGGAACCCTGGGGCCTCAAAGGGGATCCACAGCGGGTTGGATATAGTGATCATACTTTTTTGTATGTTAAATATGGGAGGGCCTAGAGTTATTCACATTTTTTCACTTTCATGGGGGGGTCCTGTGCCCCTAACCCTAGCAAACGTGGGGAGATGACTGTATACATTACTTTGTAAAGGGTGTCCGTCTTGGTTGAAGGCAGAAGTGAAGAGGAAAGTCCTAAAAAGTATGGAAATATTTCAGGGGCCACCACTGAGAAGGCCCCGTAGGAGGTTTTAAGAGGAGGCATTCAAACAGAGCCCCTGAAACAGAGGTCAGAGTACAGGTCGGGATATACCAGGAAGGACTATTTTTGTACAAGGCAGATGTGCCAAAACATTTCGGGACATCTTCCCAGGGTGAAACAGACGCTGGCACAGACGGAACAGGGGCGGGACGACCTCCTGGGGGAGCTTCGAGGGATGCGGAACAGGGCGACAGGCCTGCAGCTGGAGCACGCAAGGCTTGCGGCCGAGAGCGCGGCCCTAAAGGAGCAGAACCAGCAGCTGGACACGGCACTGGGCCGCCTGAGCACCCAATGTGAGGTACCTTGCTACAGATGCACATGCAAACGAGTCCAGGAAAACTTAGCTCTTTGGAGAATAAGGCACTCTGGGAATTGTAGTTTTTTCCAAGCTCTCATCTACATCAGCTTGGATAGAAAGTGTTCGGGAAACGGAAGAGCCTGATAGAACCAGTCCCTCAATACAGTGGCCCTACTTCATTTCTCTGACCTGAGTTGCAGTTTCTGGACTAATACACAGACTGCACTGCAATTCTGCATCAGGCTATGCACTTTGCATTTGTGATACCGTTCTAGAGTATTAAAATGTGCATTTTTAATAAGAATGCACATGCATTTTAAATGCATTTTTAAGAATGCACATCAAATGTATTATTTAAAGATAAAATTCAGATCAAAAAGTGTATTTTAGGGTGAAAGGCATGCAAAACAGCCGCAGGCGGATATTGGAGAAAGGGTGGGACAGATTTATGAATAGATGTAGTGGAAATTGCCACAGGCTGAGAAGAGGCTGAACTGACTATGTCCCAGAGTACTGGCTGTGGTGACTGGGATATTCTGGGAGTTGTTTCTTTAAAAAGAAACTTTTGCAATCTTTGGTCTAGAAACAGGAGCAACCGTTTTTGTATTTCCTACCCCACCTAATATACCATATATACTCAGGTATTTGAAGGGATGCCATGTAGAGGATGGAGAGGGCTTGTTTTCTGCTGCTCCAGAGACCAGGACAAGGAGCAATAGATTCAAGCTGCAGGAAAAGAGATTCCAGGAAGAACTTCCTGATGGCCAGAGCTGTCCGGCAGTGGAATCTGCTGCCTCCATGGAGTGTGGTGGAGTCTCCTTCCTTGGAGGTTTTTAAGCAGAGGATAGATGGCCGTCTGTCAGGAGTGCTTTGAGGGTGTTCCTGCATGGCAGGTGGTTGGACTAGATGGCCCCTGGGTTCTCTTCCAACTCTACATTTCTATGATTCTATGATTCTAGGTATAAGTCAATATCATGTATAAGTCAAGGGCACGTTTTGGGGCCAAAATTATGGATTTTGATATGAGTGGTGTATAAGTCAAGGGTCATTCCATGGAGAGGGGAAAATGCCAGGACTGCTTTAGGGGGACAGCTCCCCCGGCTGCCACCGCCACCATTTTCCCACTCAGGCATTCCAAAAGGCCAGAAGTACACCATGGTGGAGAGAAGTAAGGGGGCTTACGGAGCTCCACCTGGAACCCTGTGTCCAGTTCTGGACACCACAGTTCAGGAAGGATATTGACAAGCTGGAATGTGTCCAGGGGAGGGCAACCAAAATAATGAAGTGTCTGGAAACCACGAAGCCCTATAAGGAGAGGCTTGGGAGCTGAGGATGTTTAGCCCAGAAAAGAGAAGGGTAAGAGGTGACATGATAGCCATGTTTAAATATCTGAAGGGATGACATATGGAGGATGGAGCAAGCCTCTTTTCTGCTTCTCCAGAGACTAGGACATGGAACAATGGCTTCAAACTTCAGGAAAAGAGATTCCATCTAAACATTAGGAAAACAGTGGAATGCCCTGCCTGGGAGTGTGGTGGAGTCCCCTTCTTTGGAAGTTTTTAAAGAGAGGCTGGATGGCCATCTGTCAGGAATGCTTTGCTTGTGCATTCCTGCATGGCAGATCAGGGTTGGACTCTATGTGCTCTCTTCCAGCTCTATTATTCTATGAGTACAGGGAGTCAGTACTTATTTTAGGTTCTCCTGGAATGAACTAAGCTCTTACCCTTTGCCACTCTACTCAGAGAAGGGATGGGTCCTTTTTTTGATAAGAATTAAGGTACAGTACTTACATTGACCTGTGGCTAAGTTGACCCAGGTTTTGGGGGTTGATTTTTTTGCATAAAATGTCTAGACTTACACATGAGTATATACAGTATAGATTCCACCTGATACAAGGGATCGTGGTACTTGATCTGAGCATCTTTTGACTCCTTCTTATTGCTGGGATGCCCTCCCTCCCTCTCGCTACCTGATAGCTGCTGGCCCAGTTGAAGGGGAACCAGGAGGAAGAGAACCGGCACCTTCTTCAGGAGATCCAAGCCCTAAGTCGGGAGAACAGGCGCCTGCTGGAGCATAGCATGGAGAGCAAGGAGCACTTCCAGGAAGAGCAGCGCCAGTACTTGTGAGTGAAAGATTTGTGTCTGGGCAAAGTGCCATCCCTCTGCTGTTTCTTTCTTTTTTAAGAAATCTGTTAAACAATGCAGACAGCTTTCAGTTTATGCCCCTGGCCATTTCCGCACTAGGCAGTTATAGCACTATTATTCCACTTTCAACATCCTATGGAACCCTGGGGTTTGCAGTTTAGGGAGGGGCCTAAACTGCAAGCTCCAGGATTTCTTAGGATATTGAAAGTGGAATAATAACACTATGTCTAGTGCGGAAATGGCCCCTGTATTAGCAATGCAAAATGAGACTAAGACAAATGGGGGGCCAGCTCCATAAGGAATCATTGGAAAGCAGGGGGGTTCATTCCAACAGAGCCACAAACTTAGCAATTTTACTCAAACCACTCCCAATTTTAAAGAGTTTTAAAACAGAAAACATCATACTTCCCCTTCTCCAGGTTAGAGAAACGTGTAGATGCTTTCCAGAGGGGCCGGAAAAGTTCCGATGGGGAACTGTTTTGCAATTAGATGACAGTTCCTCTTTAAAGGCCCACGCAGACAGAGGGGCACTGGTAAGAACTGTGTTCTTCTGGTATACTGTCTGCAGCAGGCTTCCTCCATGGAGAAAGCTGTCATGCCCTATATAACTAGCACTCCCCACACCTCACTCAGAGTTAAGCAGGAGCATTTAGTTGTAGCAAAGGAAGCAACGCAGCACGTTTTGTCCAGAGCTGCTGAGACTAAAGCATACGTGGTGGTTATAGGTTTCATATGTTTCCATACAAATCTGGGCATGCAAAGCTGTTATTGGAGAGGACGATAAATCTCACAGCAGGGAGTAGGCTTGTTTTCCACTGCTCTAGAGACTAGGACAAGGAGCAATGGATTCAAGCTGCAGGAAAGGAGATTCTACCTGAACCTCGGGAAGAACTTCCTGACGGTCAGGGCTGTCCGGCGGTGGAATTGGCTGCCTCCTTGGAGTGTGGTGGAGTCTCCTTCCTTGGAGGTTTTTAAGCAGAGGCTTGATGGCCATCTGTTGGGAGTGCTTTGAGGGTGTTCCTGCATAGCAGGGGGTTGGACTGGATGGCCCCTGGGGTCTCTTCCAACTCTAGGATTCTATGATTCTAACATCACCCCACCATTTGAGATGTTTCCCAGACTCACAGTGGTTTACCCCTCTTTCATCCTTGAGGTTGGTACACGTTTCCTGCCTCCTTATCTCTGAGCACGTCCAGTTCTTATAACACCTTTGGGTGCTTTTTGTTTCCCCTCTCTGATTTTCTCCCCCTCTCCCGGATAAATTGTAGCCGTGAGCAATAAAGCAATTAACCATTTGATCCGTGGGAATACAAGCAACAGATAGACTGTTGCAATCAAGAATTGGCATTCCATACTTTCTAATGCTCTAGCTAATTCTAGCCATGCCTTAGCTAGCTACCCAGACTATTCTAATATACATCCAGTGGAGACTTTATGATAGGAGGCACATATCCTGACCAAAGCACATCAGGGCACAAAGAGCGAGAGAGGGGCAGTGCACGTCCCACGGTGTCCTCTGCAGCAGATGCAGAACAGGAGGGCCGTTTCCGCACTAGACTGCTATAGCGCTATTATTCCACTTGCAACATCTTATGGAATCCTGGGGTCTGCAGTTTCGGGAGGGCCAAGCGGATCACTTGACTCTGATCCTTCTAGTCTTCAAATCTGGTCCATCAAATATTTACACTTTGAGCTTACACTTACACCTGAGACCACTAGATGGTGGTGGTGTATAGGCAATGCCACTGCATTTTTTTTAATATAATTTTATTAAAATTTCAACAAATAAACAATTATTTCTGTAATGTTTACATGCAATATTATTTCTTCTTCCTTTCCTTTCTGGATTACAATTATTAATATTTCCTCTATTTGACACATATTGCAATAGAATGTTAGTATTCAATAATTCGTTAGTTCCTGCTATATGTCTCTACTTTACTTGTTACTTGATATTTCAATGATTATTACCCTGTATAATATTTGATATCATGATTTATGTATTGCCTTCTGTCTACACCCAACCCAAATCAGTAACAATCTTCCACTCCTTGTTAATGTCTTCATCTGATTTCCCTTTTAATCTTTGTGTAAGAATGTCTGCATTTCTATTTTCCATAAAGGTTGTCCACTGCTGTTCAATAGTAGGTGTAGATTCATTTTTCCAAAGTCGTGCATATTCAATGCGGGCCGTCGTCACCATATATAATATTATTCTCCAATATTTCTTGACTGACGTTCCATCTAATGTATATGTCCTGTTTGCATTTTTTTTTTAAAGAATGTTTTTCTGGTGAAAGGCAGCTATTTTGGCCTGGGCCATTTCCGCACTGCATTGTTATAGTGCTATTATTCCGCTTTCAACCTCCTATGGAATCTTGGGGTTTGCAATTTAGAGAGGGGCATTTAGGATTCTCAGCCAGAGGCCATTTCCGCACTAGCCAGTTATAGCGCTATGATTCCACTTGCAACATCCTATGCAAACCCCAGGATTCCATAGGATGTTGCAAGTGGAACCATAGCGCTATAACCGGCTAGTGCGGAAATGGCCAGAGACGCTTTGGCCTCAGGAAACTACAAACCCCAGGATTCCATAGTAGGTTGAAAGTGGAATACTAACAGTGCAGTGCGGAAATGGCCCTACCCTGCCTGGGCTGTTTCTTGCTCTGTTTTCTGGCTGATAAATGCAAAGGCTGCCAGGGCTGAGATAAGGGTGTCGGCTCCTTCTCCCCACAACTCACAACCCAACAACTTCTTGCCCCTACTTTCCGTCATCCTCTCCTATCTCTAGCTTATCTCATTCCCCACACTCTCTGGCCTCTCCCATAGTGGCGCAGGCGCACAGAGAGAGCTAGGCATGGCTCATTCATTTATTTGTTAGTGGAGAAGCACTGTACATTTGAAATGTTGTAAATGGGGATAACACAAATTGAGACTCGCTGGTATATTTTCTGTTAGCAATCCAGCTGAGCGTTGAAGGCAGGTTACCATAAAACTTTCATCAGTGGCCATAAATGCCCAGCCAAAAAATAAGTAGCAGCACATGTCAAGTTACACCCACACCTGCCACTAACTTAGCTATCTCAGATGATCTGACAAATAGATTTTAACTGCTGAGATGACAAACTGTATTTGATTCTATCAATATTTGAAAGGATGCCACGTAGAGGAAGGAGAGGGCTTGTTTTCTGCTGCTCCAGAGACCAGGACAAGGAGCAATGGATTAAATATTTGAAGGGATGGCATGTAGAGGAAGGAGAGGGCTTGTTTTCTGTTGCTCCAGAGACCAGGACAAGGAGCAATGGATTAAATATTTGAAGGGATGCCATGTAGAGGAAGGAGAGGGCTTCTTTTCTGCTGCTCCAGAGACCAGGACAAGGAGCAATGGATTAAATATTTGAAAGGATGCCATGTAGAAAAAGGAGAGGGCTTGTTTTCTGTTGCTCCAGAGACCAGGACAAGGAGCAATGGATTAAATATTTGAAGGGATGCCATGTAGAAGAAGGAGAGGGCTTGTTTTCTGCTGCTCCAGAGACCAGGACAAGAAGCAATGGATTCAAGCTGCAGGAAAGGAGATTCCACTTGAAACTCAGGAAGAACTTCCTGATGGTCAGAGCTGTCCGGCAGTGGAAGATGCTGCCTCCATGGAGTGTAGTGGAGTCTCCTTCCTTGGAGGTTTTCAAGCAGAGGCTGGATGGCCATCTGTCGGGAGTGCTTTGAGGGTGTTCCTGCATGGAAGGGGGTTGGACTGGATGGCCTCTGGGGTCTCTTCCAACTCTACATTTCTATGATTCTATTATTCTACATGAAATAAAACATTACGAAAGAGAATGACGAGAGGTATTGAATTGGATAAAAGAATAAGATGGGGGAAAAGAAAGAAAGACTGTGAGAAAATGAGGTGGTAAAAGGTAAAATGTAAATAGTTAAATACAAGTTAAAATTAATAGTTTATGATTGTTGTAAAACAGAGATAATGTATGGAAGGGAATGTTTATACGGAATGGAAAGTGAAACTCAGATTCAACTGGGAAAATTGATGTCTGGAAGCGGGGAGGGTTTTTTTTTAAATTCTTTTTCATTTAAAATTTTAATAAAAATTACTTATAAAAAGAAAGAAATAAAACATTACAATTCGCCCTCCACTTCCATGGGTTCAACCCTTGTGAATGTGATTGTTCATGAGTTATTTTTATTTATTTATTTATTTTATTAAAAACATTTTATTCTGCTTGCCCCACCACAGAAAAAAAAATGTTCTGTCCACTCCATGGCCCACATCTGCCAGAAATTGACCATAGAATCCCACTGGAGGACCTAGAGGTTCCTAGAGAAACAATCTTGGATAATAAAACTAGTGATTATGATTTTTAGTTTTATTCATGTTTTTCTCACTTTACGGGGGTCTTCTGTCTCTACCTCCCACAAAACTTGAGAAGACACTACCAGTAGTTTCTTTTTTCTTAAAGCATATATTCTATTTAAGATGGAGCAAGGGGATTTCCTGATCCCGCAAGGGCAATGTGCCCTTTGCATTCCTTGCAAACGCTACGGTTCCACCCAATGCTTCCGAAAATAAGGATGGGGTCAAGAAACCTCCTTGAACATTTTTGGCCCTCTTGAGCAATTGCGCCCCACAAATTGGAGAGCCTTGGTGTTAAATTGCACTCTCTGCTTTTTCCCAAAGGGACAAATTGGGTGAGTTGCGTCGGGAAAAACAGAAATTGGTGGAGAAAATAATGGACCAGTACCGGGTGCTAGAGCCAGCACTTCCACGTGGCAAGTAAGTCCAACGCAGGGCATAATTTTACAAATTCTGTTCCCAAGGAGGTGTTAAACTGATCTTTTAATGTGACAAGATTGTTCTTCAAATGCACAAACCTTGCATCTCATAGCTCGAGGCAGAGCGCATGATCTCCATGAGAAAGGTGCCGGATTCAATCCCTGGCATCTCCTCTTGAAATAATCAAGTAGAAGGTTATGGGGAAGACCCTTGTTTTATAGCGAAGGTCCTCTAGAACAGTGGTTCTCAACCTTCCTAATGCTGCGACCCTTTAATACAGTTCCTCATGTTGTGGTGACCCCCAACCATAAAATTATTTATTTATTATTTACAATGCCTCCCTCCCCGGCAAAGACCGCCTCGCCGGCCAGGAACCGAGGGGGGCGGGCAGGGAGGGAAAGAGGAGCCATGTGTCTCCCCGGGAAAAAACTCCAGGAACCCCCCCCCGGGCTCTGCTTCTGCTTCGCTCTCGTTTCCGCTGGGGGGGCAGTGTGGGAAAAGTTTCCAGAGTGTCGACCCTGGCCGGGGGGAGAGGAATCCCAGCGCCTTTGTCTTTTGTGCCGGGCGCAGCTCGCCCCCCCGGAAAAGCCCTGCCTTGCGGCCCCCCGGCCTTTCCACAGTGCCCCCCTCTGTGGCGAGTGGGGCAGGGGCTGTGGCGAGGAGGGGAGCTGCCCCCCATGCTGCCACCGCCCCCCAAGCTGGCCCATCAGACGGGAGGTTCTCCCGGTAGCAGAGAAGGGGAGCAATTTCAGTCCCTTCTGAACAGGGGGCAGGAGGATGCGAGTGCGTGGCTTGCGCTTGCGCACCACCACCGAGGAGGGAATGGAGCCCAAGACCACCAGAAATACGTATTTTCCGATGGTCTTAGGCGACCCCTGTGAAAGGGTCGTTTGACCCCCAAAGGGGTCACGACCCCCAGGTTGAGAACCGCTGCTCTAGAAGGACGGAAGATCAAAGTAATGGAAAAATTGTCCAACATGCGAAAAGGAAATTCAAACCAACACTTTGAAAAGCAGTGGAATCCAATTATTGAATGGGTGAAAGAGAATTAGATATCATAGCGTAGGAAAGAAGGGTAGACTTGATGCGGTGGGATTGTAGATTGAGAAAATACTAAATGGGAATACACAAGTACCGGGTAGTAAAACATCAGGGCAAGAACACGATAGCAAAAAGATATTTCACACTAAGGAGGTTTGGGTAAAGACAAACTCAATAAGGAGATTAGATGGGGAGAAAATGCCCCTGAGGATGATTGGGTAGGGAGGGAGAATATGGGGAGAAAGAGGGAAGGATGAGGATGAACTGAAGGCATAAACAATATAGAATATTTATATATAACTATATTTACTGGATAAAAAGGTCAAGGAGGGAAGGGAGACGATGTAAATATGGTGATATAAAAATTGCACCTATAGAAGGAAATAAATATTTTATGTAATATAGAGAAATGTTCCTATTCTTGTATACGATCTTCTGGAATGAGATTGATTGTACGGTTTTTGGCACGTAAAAATAAAGAATAGTGAAGGTCTTGAGAGGGGCAGATTCCGCAGAGTTCTAGTAGTGGTCCCAATAGAATGGGGTGTGTTTTTGTGAACATATTTAATATGGCAGTGGTGGGAAGTTCCTTTTCCTTTTGACTCTTCAGCTCACCCTCTCTTTGCATTTCAGGAAAAGTAACTGGATTGCGGAGAAGATAAGGAAGCTGATGAAGCCTCGCCGGGACGTTCTCCGTGGGCAGCTGCGGCCCATGGCTGATGGAGCTGGCAGTACTGAAAGCCTGGCAGGGCAAGAGGGGCTTGAGGCTGATGGGAGAGGTGAGTCCTTGCAAATAAAGTAAAGAAAAACATATAATACCCTATTTAGTGTATGCAAAGCTGCCTGTTCTGGGCACCACAGTTCAGGAAGGATATTGGCAAGCTGGAATGTGTCCAGAGGAGGGGGACCAAAATGGTGAAGGGTCTGGAAACCATGAATCCCTATAAGGAGCAGCTTAGGAACTGGGTATACTTATCCTATTGAAAACAAGGCTAAAAGATGACATGATAGCCATGGTTAAATATTTGAAGGGATGTCATGTTGAAGATGGAGCAAGCTCGTTTTCGGCTGCTCCAGGAACTAGGACACGGAGCAATGGATTCAAAGCACAGGAAAAGAGATTTCCCCTAAATATCAGGAAGAACTTTTTGACAGTAAGAGCTATTTAACAGTGGAATATGCTGTCTCAGAGTGTTGCGGAGTCTCCAGCCATTTCCTTCTTTGGAGGTTTTTAAACAGAGGCTGGATGACCATTTGCTGAGAGTCCTTTGAGTGTGTGTTCCTGCATGGTGGAATGGGGTTGGATCGATGGCCATTGTGGTGTCTTCCAACTCTATGATTCTATAATGTCTCCTTACACACCCACAACCAGTGTATTAGTTGCTGGACCACACAAGTTGAAGAATTTAGTTACTCTTATGTCCCGTTAGGAGGCATGCAAAATTCCTTCCTCTTCGATCTGATTCTCAGCTCTGTAGAGCCATGCATAGAAATGGTCTTGTTGCATTTAGGGAATCAAAGCACACCCCTTTGTCTTGGCTTGAGTCATTTCCGCTAAATTAAAAATCTCCTGTTTTTAAAAGATGAGAAAAAAATGCGCCACCATAACTTGGAGGGGTGTTTGGTATTCTATAGCAAGTGCAATGTAGCCGGTACAACATGAGCCTGTGTTAAGGTCCAGTATCAAAAAAGGAACCATCCCTTTCTTTGGCAAAAAGCAAGAGCTTAGTCCCTCCCAGGGGAACCTAAAAGAAGCACCAACCCCTTCTACTCTCTCTGCTGGCCCTTTTTGGGTGGAAAAAAATGGTGCTTCCCTTTAAAAGGGTGCTGAGAGAGTAGAGAGGATCAGTGCTTCTTTTAGATTTTCCTTGGACGGACTAAGCTCTCACCTTTTGCCACTGTACTCAGAGAAGGGATGGTTCCTTTTTTGCTAAGAGTTAAGATACCAGTCATAGAATCATAGAGTTGTAGAGTTGGAAGAAACCACAAGGCCATCTAGTCTGACCTCCTTTTGCTGTGCAGGAAGTCACTATCAAAACATTCCCGAAATATGGCCATCCAGCCTCTGTTTAAAAACTTCCAAAGAAGGAGACTCCGCCACGCTCCAAAGCAGCGCGTTCCATTGTTACCAATTACATGGATCCATAGATGTTGACCAAGGTTTTTAGAGTCAATTTCTCGGCTAAAATGTTTAGACTTATACATGAGTACATAAAGTATTCTGCTTTCCGGATGCAGCTCTGCCACAATACAAATCGTTTCTTTTTCCGCTTACTTATTTCTTTTACCCTCATCCCCCAAAAGTTTCCAGTACTCCCAGCTCACCAGCCTCCCTGCACAAAGCCAGTAGCACCGTCAGCATTTTGGATGCCCAACAGGTACAGTTCCGCCGCCGGAGGCTGAGCTCACGCCTGCCAGTGGTGGTGGATTCTTCTGGGTCCGGAGATGGCGAGGGCATGGACACCCCCCGCCAACGCTTCCGCCAGCGCCGACTCGGTATGTTGGGAGGTTCTCGTGAAGAAGCTGTTGTCGCGGTGGCCGAGTGGGAAGTCCCAAACCAGGTCTTGACAATCAGCCAAGAGAAGAGAAGTGAACAGAGGTGACAGGTGAGAACTGGGGGAAAGTCAGAGTTCATTGTTCTTGCTACCGGAACTTCTCACAGAGATGGTAAATCTGTATTTGCACACCTCAATGGTCATTCATTCAGTAACAACAAAATACCTGCACATAAAGACCTAAAGTATTGCAGTGAACACTGGACTAGCATTCTTTTCCTTGAGGTGCTGGCTTTCTAGTTGCGAAGAATGTCTTTCTCATTGCAAGGAATGAGGTGCTGACTTTCTGGTTGCAGGGAATGTCTTTCCCATCCTCATGCCTTGCAACCTGCAAGGTACAAGGATGGGAAAGACATTCCTTGCCACCATCCTTATGCCTTGCAAGTGATGTAACTCGGACACTGGTTGACCATTTCATGGAGACAAATACTAGAAAGTGTGTTAATAATTAACCAGTATAAGATTTCCCGGGACTGCTGAAAAGACAAATGAACGGGTCCTGGAGCAAATCAAGCCTGAATTCTCTTAGAAGCCAAGATTATTAAACTGAGGCTGTTGTATTTTGGCCGTATCATGAGAAGACCTGATGCACTAGAAAAGACAAGAATGCTTGGCAAAGTATAAGGCAGTAGAAATGAGGACAGATAGACTTAATCAAAGAAGACACATCCCTGAATCTGCAAGGCCTGAGCAGGGAGTCTGATAATAGGGTGGTTTGGAGAATTCTCATCCGTAGGATCACTAAAGCATAATGAATAAATAAATCTACCTTTGTTCCATGCCAAAGCTACAATGTCCTGATTTGAAATGAGTCTTTAAAACAGTGCCACAGGTGCATCATGGAGAAAGAAAAAACAGAACCAAAGGCATAAATGCAATTGTTAGTCCCAACTGGAATAAACCCATTGAATTAATGGGAACTTGGCAAGTCAACACATACATTAATAGCAATAGCAGTTACATTTCTGTACCATTATCAGTGCAAAGCACTCCCTAAGCGATTTACAATGTTTTAGCTAATTGCCCCCAACAAACTGGGTACTCATTTTACTGACCTACGAAAGGATGGATGGCTGAGTCAACCTGGAGCCCGGCAGGATCGAACTCACAATATTGTGGCTGCAGTACCAGCATTTAACCACTGTGCCACCATTGTAGCTTTGGCACAGAACAAAGTAGATTCAAGTTCAGGGGTCTTCTCCAGTTGGGACTGACAGCTGGGTTCAAGCCAAAATAATCACATTAATTAGAAGTTTGTTATTGTTTTTCTAGGACTACCCCTGGATGAGGAGGAGAAAACTCTCCAGTGCCAGCTGTGATGTTGTTTCCTGCCCAGGGCTTCCTAGTGGTGTGAATGTTGTGCTGTCTCCTCTCTCCAACAATGAATGCAGATGACCAGGTCTCATTATGAAGGACGTACCATCATTGAAGAACTCAAGAGCCATATAGTTCCCAGCTCTCAGGGCCTGGACTTCTTCTGCTGTTATCAGCTTAAAGAAGAGCAAACCCAGGGTGATAACACAACAACCTTAAAATGAATGCATGTGCAGGCATGCATGCGTTCTTTGTTTTATGACTCGGAGCAGCTATGGTTGATGCGTAATGCATCTTGCTCAATGACATCAGCACGGCCCTTCCGCGGTGACTGCACCAGGAGCCGTCACTCAGTCTCATATTTTGGCCTGAAATTTCACTACCCTTAATGGTACTAAGTCCAAAGGGTCCAGCTGAGCGGTGCTAAGCTCTCGGCTGATCCAGGCCTATATTTCCAAGCAGATGGCTTTGTTTCTGGGAAGCTTAGAAGTACGGCAGCAAAGCAATAGCCTTGGTCTGCCCTTCCTGTGTGACGGTTGCCGATAGACTGCTCCTGAGCATGGAAGTTCCATGTAGGTGTTCTTATCAAGAGGCAGCGAAAGGTCTTTCCTCTGTAAATGTTGACTTGCACTTTAAGACCAGCGGTTTTTATACCCCTTCTCGTGGCAGAAAGAAAACCAGTCTGAAGATATTCCTCTAGGTTGATCTCATAGGAGAGAATATAACAGAGGCCATTTCCGCAC
This sequence comes from Ctenosaura bakeri, assembly GCA_948474755.1. Classification (NCBI taxonomy): domain Eukaryota; kingdom Metazoa; phylum Chordata; class Lepidosauria; order Squamata; family Iguanidae; genus Ctenosaura; species Ctenosaura bakeri. Next base: position 234,381 of record CAOLHI010001846.1, on the reverse strand, counting down.
TAGCCTGTTATAGCACGATGATTCCACTTTCAACATCCTCTGGAATCCTGGGGTTTGCAGTTTCGGGAGGGGCTGGGCGGCCCCTCCCGAAACTGCAAACCCCAGGATTCCAGAGGATGTTGAAAGTGGAATCATCGTGCTATAACAGGCTAGTGCGGAAATGGCCCACGTTGTTCATTTCCTTGTCTTTTTTCAGTGGGTGCTCAGTCACAGTGACTTGTGGGGACCAATTCTGTCCCTTTGGGGCCTTCCTTAGGGCCAAACTATTCCTTTGGCACTGCATAACTTAATTTTATTTTAAAAATAGGTGCCACAGTCTCCCCCTCAACAAAGCCCACACACAGATGCACCCTTGATCAGGACCTGGGTGGGAAGAAGCCTTTATCCCTTTGATTCCACGGTCATCTGATGTATATCATCCCACGACCCACCAAGAGCAGAATTTGGTCTTGCATCGTGTAAACCTCTGCATTTGGGATTATGTTTTGGTTGTGCTATGTGTTTTTTCCCATTTTTTAAAAATTATGAACAAAATTATAACAACAAAGAGTAAATAAAAATATAAACAAACATTACAAAAACATGGCAAACATTACAACATTACTAAAAATTCACTTACATTCTCATCCACTATGACCTCCTTCGTATATTCCATTCCTTAACTTCCCCCCAGGCTCAATTTACATTCCTATTTTCTTCTAATATGCAAATCAGATTATCTCTGTCTTACATACAATCCTCCTGATTCCATATAACCCATATTTATAGGCTCACTGTACATTTTTAATACCTTCTACTATTGTAACCAATTTTTGATCCTAAACAATAAACTTATTTATTTTATCCCAATAAGTAGCAAAGAAAACTTCATCATTTAATCACTGTTATTCCTTGAAGTTTAATCCCTTAACTTAAAAAGCTTGCTACCGCTAAATTTCCCCCATTTTTGCCCGTTGTGCTATGCATTAAATTGCAATGGTGTGCCGCTAAAGATGGAGCAAGTTTGTTTTCTGCTGCTCCAGTGACTAGAAAATAAACCAGTGGGTTCAAATGACAAGAATGACAAGAAAAGGGACTCCACCTAAACTTTAGGAAGAATTTTTCGGTGGTAAGAGCAATTTCACAGTGGAATATGTTGCCTTGGGCCATTTCTGCACTAGACTGTTATAGCGCTATGATTCCAGTTTCAATATCCTATGGAATCCTGGGGTTTGCAGTTTCAGGAGAGGCCGGCGGTTCCCTCCCGAAACTGCAATCGCCAGGATTCCATAGGATGTTGAAATTGGAATCATAGCGCTATAACAGTCTGGTGCAGAAATGGCCATAGAGCAGCGGTTCTCAACCTGTGGGTCACAACCCCTTTGGGGGTCGAACAACCCATTCACAGGGGTCGCCTAAGACTTTCCGATGGTCTTAGGCTCCATTCCTTCCTCAGTGGTGGTGCGCAAGCTCGAGCCATGCGCTCGCGTCCTCCTGCCCCTTGTTCAGAAGGGACTGAAATCACTCCCCTTCTCCACTATCGGGAGAACCTCCCGTCTGACGGGCCAGCTTGGGGGGGGCGGTGGCAGCATGGGGGGCTGGCCCCCTCCTCGCCATGGCCCCTGCCCCTGCCCCCCTCACCATGGAGGGGGGCACTGTGGAAGGGCCGGGGGGCCGCAAGGCGGCACTTTTCTGGGGGGTGAGCTGCTCCCGGCACAAAAGACAAAGGCGCTGGGATTCCTCCCTCCCCGGCCAGGGTCGACACTCTGGAAACTTTTCCCACGCTGCCCCCCCAGCAGAAACGAGAGCGAAGCAGAGCCTGGGGGGGGGGTCTCGGAGTTCTTTCCTGGGGGAGACGCGCGGCTTCTCTTTCCCTCCCTGCCCACCCACCCCTGTTCCTGGCCGGCGAGGCGGCCTTTGCCGGGGGGGAGGCATTGTAAATAATAAATAATTTTATGGTTGAGGGTCACCACAACATGAAGAACTATATTAAAGGGTCGCAGCATTAGGAAGGTTGAGAACCACTGCCATAGAGTGTGGAGGAGTCTCCTTCTTTGGAGGCTTTTAAACGGAGGCTCGATGGCCATCCGTCGGGAATGCTTTGAGGGTGTATTCCCGTATGGCAGAATGGCCCTTGTGGTCTCTTCCAACTCTACAAATCTATGATTCCATAAGTTCTCTGCCACTTATAGCAAAACTAAGAGACTGGTAGAGGAAGTTCCATCCTCCAACACCCCATTATCTGATGACTTGCTCTTTCGATGCTTCCAAATTAAGGGCAAGTTCCACTCATTTGACGTGAAGTCCACTCTTGTTGTCAGTCCTTCTTGCCTGCAGGGAAGCCATTTCCTCTGTGGATTCAGGACAAGACCAAGATATATTGCTGCTTTCAGCAAAGACTCTCACTCTAAAATGAAGGTGGGGGGAGCTCGACCGCATGCTTCCAAGGGAAGGAAAAGTCACTTCTCCACTCACCAAGTCCATCACGTCCTTTCTTTTTATTCTAAACCACGAGTCTCCACCGCGACAGGCTACTCCAGCAATACGACCAGGTTTCCAATCAGTTTGACATCATTGCTCGTTGTTTCAACTGGATTAAGTTGGATCCTTCTTCTTTAAAAGAGGTTCTTGCCGGTGCTCATCAGTTAAATAACTGTCGGTGAATCCGCGGCATTTGGCTCCGTCCTCCTTTCCGCATCAGTTCCTCCACGCCTTCTCCACCAGCGCCAGGACGTTCTGGGATGTGTGAGCTGCTCTGCTCTCCCTACCTTCTAAGGGGGAGTTATTTTAGGGGACCCCAGGGGACCCCGGGAGGTGTTGTCCCTGCGGATTCGCAGCAGGTAGTCCTGAGCCAGCGGTTCAGGCTACCAGCTGCGCCAACATCTTAGCCGGAAGTCCTGCTTTCCGCAAAGACAAAGTGGGTCCCAACCCCCAAGTGCAAGCTGGCTGAATGAGCAATTAAAAGTCACTCAAGAGTGTTGTTCGCACAGCATCCTCCATTGTACCTGAACTCTGCAAGATAAGTCTGCTATAATACAAGTTACTGCCTTTCTCCCCTCTACACCACCCATCACTTGCTACCCGAGGCAATTGGCTTTGCCTAACAGTAGGGACTGATTCCCTGCTTGGCCATGGAAACCCACTGTGTGACCTTGGGTGCATTGCACAGCCCCAGAAAACCCTGTGGTAGGTTCAATTTAGGGTCTGGGCTGTATCAACAGGAATATAGTGTCAAGATCCACGAGCTGAACATGAGCCAACCGTGTGATGCGGCAGCCAAGAAAGCCAACGCGATTCTTGGTTGCATCAATAGGAGTATGGTGTCTAGATTGAGGGAGGTAACGGTACTCTGTAGTCTGCTTTGGTTAGACCTCATCTGGAATCCTGTGTCCAGTTCTGGGCAGCATAATTCAAAAAAGGATATTGACAAGCTCGAATGTGTCCAGAGGAAGATGACCAAAATAGTGAAGGGTCTGGAAACCATGCCTATGAGAAGAGGCTTAGGGAGCTGGGTATATTTAGCCTGAAAAAAGAAGGTTAAGAGGAGACACAAAAGCTATGTTTAAATATTTGAACGGATGTCATGTTGAAGATGGAGCAAGCTTGTTTGCTGCTGCTCCAGAGACTAGGACAAGGAGCAATGGATTCAAACGACAGGAAAAGAAATTTCACCTAAACATCAGGAAGAACTTCCTGACAGTCGGAGCCATTAGACCGTGGAACTTCCTGCTGCCTTGGAGTGTGGTGGAGTCACCTTCTCTGGAAGTTTTTAAGCAGAGGCTGGATGGCCATTCGCTGGGGTGCTTTGAGTGTTGTTTTTTTCCTGCATGGCAGAATGGCGTTGGACTCAACGGCCATGGTGGTCTCTTCCAACTCTATGTTTCTATGATTCACCGTAAAGTCGGAAACCATTGGAAAGTACACATCAATAATGTAATGTGATGGTGACGATGAGGATGATGTTTGCGTATCATGAGTAGAATATGACAAAGGTGAGAGAGAGCGCTACAGCTCAGGGATGCCAGCACATGCTTTGCAAGCAGAAGGTCCTGGTTTCAGTCCCTGGCCTGTCAAGGCTGGGCAAGATAAAATTAGATAGCTGATAAAATACTAGACAGACACTGCCAGTCCACATAGAAAATAAATGTTAGGTCAACCAGTGACTTGGCTCCAGGTAGCCCTCCTGTATCCTTCCAAGATGAGAATAACAGCAGAACACTTTAAGCCCCTACTTTTTGGAAGGGGGGAGTGCCACAAGGTTGTGAGTTCGATCCTGCCAGGCTCCAAGGTTGACTCAGCCTTCCATCCTTTCGCAGGTCGGTAAAATGAGTACCCAGCTTGTTGGGGGCATGTATAGAAATATGTTTCGAAATACATGCTATTTGTAAGTTGTTCGCCGCCTCGATCCATATGGAGAGGCAGGAAATAAATAAATAAATAATAATAATAATAATAACAACAACTACCAGTTTGTACCCTCCTGTTGGCAGCTTCAGCTTCTTACTAGCTGAATGCCAAGAGCAGCAGGGAGATTTTTCATGACCTATTTCCAGCTTTCTTGCACAAACACTTCCTTCCTGTTTCAAGATTTGGCAGCTGTCACGACCGAGTAATCCTAACAATTGTTCCACCATTTCTCCTTATCCATTCCAGCCCACAGTTTGGTTCTTGTGTGGTTTTCTTCCCAACGTGACAGCTCCTATTCTTCCGAGTGACTCTCACCGTTGGAGGTTCATGTCCCTCCGTTCTTGCTTCTTATCTGCTGCCTTGAGTCTGACACTGGAAGTAAATTGAACCGTCCAGAATTCTCCCATTTGTATATTGAACTTGGAGAATGGCTCTTGGCATTGATGTTTGCATTAGAATACATTTCTGGTACCACTCTACCCTGCCTTGGTTAGACCCCATCTTGAATACTGTGTCCAGTTCTGGGCACCCCAATTCAAGAAGGATATTGACAAGCTGGAGCAAGTCCAGAGGAGGGCGACCAAAATGGTGAGAGGCCTGGAAGCCATGAAGCCCTATGAGGACAGACTTAGAGAGCTGGGTCTGTTTAGTCTGCAGAAGAGAAGGTGAAGAGGGGACATGAGAGCCATGTTTAAATATTTGAAGGGAGGTCATGTGGAAGATGGAGCTAGCTTGTTCTCTGCCACTCCAGAGACCAGGACAAGAAGCAATGGATTCAAGCTGCAGGAAAAGAGATTCCACCTGAACCTCAGGAAGAACTTCCTGACAGTCAGGGCTGTCTGGCAGTGGAATCTGCTGCCTCGGAGTGTAGTGGAGTCTCCTTCCTTGGAGGTTTTTAAGCAGAGGCTGGATGGCCATCTGTACGGAGTGCTTTGAGGGTGTTCCTGCATGACAGGGGGTTGGACTGGATGGCCCCTGGGATCTCTTCCAACTCTACATTTCTATGATTCTATGATTTGGCATTGTAAAAGCAAAATATGATTATTTCCAGTGTGTGGCTTTTAGGGCATAGCATTATAGAATGACTTAAAGGCCACACACTGGAATTGCTTCAAACTCTGTGCATGAAACCAATTTTTATATTATTATTATTGATGATGATGATGATAATAATAATAATAATCTTCATACTCTGCTTTTTTCCTGGTTAGGATTCAAAGCAGCTTAGAATTATTTTTAAAAAAAATAGTTAAAAATTTGGAATACAAAAGCCAAAACACAAATTAAACACTCAAGAATTAAAACAAAGCTAACATGCATAATTAAAAATTAAACATCCAAAATTTAAACGTCCGACAAACTCTTCCAACCTTTCTGTGAACTGCGGACAGAAAATCCGTTTGGAAAATCCATCATGGAAGTCAAGCGTGTAACCTTACTGAGTTGTTGTAGTTTGTGGAGCTAGTTGGTTGGTTATTTAGTTGCTCAGTTCAGTTAGTAAATACATTGGTGTGTTGTTTCCTGCAATGTTGCTTTATACTTAATAAATGTGTTTTCAATAAAAAAAAATACCTCAAGGACTGTCACCGAGAGGAGGAGGAGAAGGCCTGTTCTCTGCTGCTTCAGAGGGTAGGACTAGGTCCAATTATTAAATTATAGGAGAGTAGATTTCGATTGACTTGGATGAAGGAGTAGAGAGCATGCTGATCAATTCTGCAGATGACACCCAATTGGGAGGGGTTGCCAATACCCCAGAGGACAGGATCAAATTTCAAAATGACCATAACAGATTGGAGAGATCGGTCAAAGCTCACAAAATGAATTTCAACAGAGAGAAATGTAAGGTCCTACACTTAGGCAGAAAAAAATGGAATGCACAAATATAGGATGGGAGACACATGGCTGGATAACAGTACGTGTGAAAGGGATCTAGGAGTCTTGGTAGATCACAAACTGAACATGAGTCAGCAGTGTGATGCGGCAGCCAAGAAAGCCAACGCAATTCTTGGTTGCATCAGTAGGAGTATGGTGTCTAAATTGAGGAAAGTAATGGTACCACTCTGCCTTGGTTAGACCTCATTTGGAATACTGTGTGGAGTCGTGGGCACCTCATTTCAAGAAGGATATGGACAGGCTGGAGCGTATCCAGAGGAGGGCGACCAAAATGGCGAAGGGCCTGGAAGCCATAAAGGCCTATGAGGAGCAGCTGAGGGAGCTGGGGATGTTTAGTCTGCAGAAGAGAAGGTTAAGAGGGGACAGGATAGCCCTGTTTAAATATTTGAAGGGATGTCATATTGAGGAGGGAGCGGGCTTGTTCTCTGCTGCTCCAGAGACTAGGAGAAGGAGCAATGGATTCAAGATGCAGGAAAGGAGATTCCACCTCAACCTCAAGAAGAACTTCTTGGTGGCAGTGGAATACGCTGCCTCAATGGAGTGTGTTGGAATCTCCTTCTTTGGAGGTTTTCAAGGAGAGGCTGGATGGCCATCTGTTGGGAGTGCTTTGATGGGGGTTCCTGCATGGCAGGGGTTTGGACTGGATGGCCCCTGGGATCCCTTCCAACTCTCTGATTCTACGGCTGTTTGAATGTATACTTAAACCTCATAGGTGGCATACATATCCCATTAAACTACATAGAGGAAACAGAGACCTTTCCCAAAGCTCCTTCAAATAGTTTCTGACTCATGGAGACCCTAAGGCAACCCTCTCACAGGTTTTCTGGGGCGGAGAGGGTGTGATGCCCCTAAGGTCACCTTTCCACCTCGGAGCAGGAAATCGCAGTCCACACCTGAAATCCCTGCTCCCGTTCCTCCCTCTGAGGCACAGCCCCTGGGAGGGGCAGGCGGTCTCCCATCCACGTACCGACCAGGTCCGACCCGGCTTAGCTCCCGAGACCCGACGGGATCCGACCGCCTTCGGGGTATGAAGGCGGCTCCGGAGGAGGAGTAAACGGCTTCCAGGTCTGCGACTTCCCCTGAGAAGCTGGAGTGCGGGGCATCGGGGAGGAGGAAGTGTGCGCCTTTGCGCGTGCCAGGCGAAGCAACTTCAGCCGGGAGGGGGGCCTTTGCAAGAAGGGGGTCCCCGGTCCCTCCTCGGGGCGGGGTCCTGGGGCTTTTAATCTCTTTTTTTCCCCTCCTCTCTTTTGCATTCTCCTCCTCCTTGCCTGCTGTCACATTCCTGCCGCTTGACTCAGGCCTGGAGGCGGCGGCGGCGGCGGCCGCACCAGGAAGCGCCGGGCCCGCACCATGTAACCAAGGCGGAGGAAGGGCGAGGAAAAGCGGGTCAGGAGGGGAAAGGGACGGGACGCGAGCCCCGGCCATGGGGGACGGCGGAGCCGAGGAGGAGACGGTGGAGCTGCCCCTCACCGACGGTAGGAGGGCGATCGGGGCGCCCGGGCAGGGCAAAGCGGGCGCGCTTGGGTGGGTCTCCTTTGCCAGCCCCCCAGGGGGGATCGGGTGCCCCAAGGGGCGCAGCCGGGTGGAGATCGGTCCCCTTCGCCCCCCTGGGCTCCCCTGGGAAGGGTCTGCCAGAAGGAAAAATGGGGGGGGCTTCCACTTTCCAAGGTGGCGCACGAGAGGAGGAGCCCCCGGGGCGCACGGAGAGCTTGGAAGCGCGTGGTGGCCCGGAGGGCACTTCTGGGGCACGGGGCTGGCACGAGGGCGGAGGGCAGGACGAGGGGGGAGGGGCTGGCCGGTCCTGTCCACTCGATCCGGAGAGAGGGGAGGGCTTCCAGGTCGATTCCCCCCGAGGAAGGAGGTGCTGGGTTGCTTTCTTGCACAGCTGATGGTGTGGTGTCTTTTTTTAAAAAAGCGCAAATTGCAATGGGTAAGCAAGATCGGAATGTCTGGAGATGATTGGGGAGGGGGCAGCCCAGGAGAAAAAGCCCAGGGGGGAGCGCAGAAACAGGCTTGGAAACTAAATTTGGAGAGGGGGGGTCACATCAGGGTCCCCTAAGCCAGATGCGCAGGGATGCGAGACCTTGGAAGCAACAGGGGGGAAGAGAGATCGGTGGGTCGAGATCCTTGGCGGGGGCTGCACTGTGTCCTAGAAAGAGGGCTGTGGGGGTGGGGGGCTGAGCATGGATCTGGGTGTGTAGGAAAGGCAAAGAGGAGCCACACCAGTTGCTCCACCGCCCTTCTTCCTAAACAACCCAGGTTTGCAAAGCAAGAGTGGATTGTCCCGGGTTGTCATGCCCAGGCACCTTTTTTTTTTTTTTGCAGAGAGGGTTGCGGTTGTGCAATCGCAGGACCCGCCTGGGGATTGGGTGGGAGTTGCAGTGAGTGTGTGTGTGAGTGTGTGACAACGCATAGATGCACAGAGAGCAGAGAGAGAGGGAGAGAGCTTCCTGTCCCAGCTCCAGAGCGCTTTGGGAGCGCATAGGCCTGCCAAGAGTCTTTTATTTTTTTAATTAAAGCCCCGCCCTAATTTATGCAAGCCCCGCCCCCGCCCCTGCTGGAATGGGGGGCAGCAGGAGTGGGGGTGGGTGCTGCTGAATCACCCGCCCACCCCCGCCTGGATTGGCAGGTGGGGGCAGGAGAGAGCCTGCAGGCGTTGGCAGGTGGGTGGTAGGAGGAGGTGTGTGTGTGCGCGTGTGAACACAGCGATGGCTAAGTCGCTTTTAGGGTGAGATCTCTCCCCCCTGCTCTGGAGCAGGAAAGGAGACAGAAGCTCTGGAATAAGGTCTCAGCCCCCTTTTCCATCTTCAGCATCCATGCCTCCTAAATATAAAAGAGAATAATTGTGATTCGGATTAATGGCATGGTGCAATTTTGTTCTCCGATTGCAGTTTCTGACATGGGCCCCTTGATCAGTAATTCCAGATTTAGGGGTGTGCGTAGCAGCGTGACATAATGGTTTGAGCCCCTGGAAAGCAAGGTTTTGATTCCCCACTTGGGCGTGGAAACCCAAATGTGACCTCGGCTACATCACACCTTCTCTGTAACTCCAGATTTAGGGGTGTGCGTAGCAGCGTGCCATCGTGGTTTGAGCCCGTGGAAAGCAAGGTTTTGATTCCCCACTTGGGCATGGAAACCCAAATGTGACCTTGGATACATCACACCTTCTCTGTAATTCCAGATTTAGGGGTGTGCGTAGCAGCATGCCATAGTGGTTTGAACCCCTGGAAAGCAAGGTTTGGATTCCCCACTTGGGTGTGGAAACCCAAATGTGACCTCGGATACATCACACCTTCTCCGTAATTCCAGATTTAGGGGTGCGTGTAGCAGCAGGCGTAATAGTTAGAGCACTGGACGCCCAGGTTAAATTCCACGCTCGGCCATGGAAACCCACTGAGGGACCTCAGACGGTCACACATTCTCAGCCCCAGAAACCCCATGATAGGTTTGCCTTAGGTTCACCCTAACTCAGAAATGACTTGAAGGCACACAACAATGTCTGAGTTCCAGACATGAGAAGGTAAGGGTACATCCCTTGAAGAAAATACACAAGGATGGTTTAAAATTTTACAATTACGGTCATCCCTCCCCATTCGCTAGGGTTAGGGGCACAAGACCCCCATGAAAGTCAAAAAACCATAAATAACTCTAGGCCCTCCCAAACCATATTTAACACACTAGAAAGTACGATCACTATATTCAACCCACCGTGGATTCCTTTGAGATATCAGGGCTCTTTCACAAGGCAGAAGCGGGGGGCTGGTGGGGCTACCTGCCACTTCCCCTGCCACCCCACACCATTTTTAAGAGGGACTCGCAAGCCTTGTTCGCAGTTTCTCAGACTCGCAAGGCTTGCCGTCCCTATTAAAAATGGCCCAGGGAGGCAGCAGAGGGGACGACCAATAATCTGTGAAGAATCAAACTCGCAAAAGTGAAACCTGCAAATGTGGAGGGCTGACCGTGCCTACATATTCCCACAACAAAGTGCCCACTGTTTGAACTTGGTGTTCAATGCCAATGCGTTCTGGTCTCTTCTGTTCCTGCAGCGACGCTTTGGGTGCTAGTTTTTGGCTGTACCCATTTTACAGATGGGAAACGGAATCCAAGACTGAGGCTGCCAAAAAATTCTGACAAAGTCATTCCAACTGTTTGGGTGTCGGCTTTGTTCCTAATTATTTTGTTTTTAATGGTGTGTGCTTTTAAATTTGCTTGAATTTGGTGTTATGTTCTTAATGAGTATTTTATTATTGCTAGCAGCCTTTAGTACAGTTTATGGTGGAAAGGCCGTGCACAAATCAATTAAACAAATGCATAAATCTACATGTGTGCGTGGCATACATCTTTCACCCTTTGCCTTATGATAAGCAGCGTGCAGTGATCAGGTAGTGGTGTCCTTAACCTTTTGTCCTGGGAAAAACTGAAAGAAATTTCACAGTTTTGCCAAAGGTTAGGAATTATCCAATCGCCCTCTTCAAACCACCACCTTCATGATATTCAAGTTGTTTCTAACTTATGGCAACTCTAAGATGAACCAGCTTATGGCAACCCTATCACTCTATTCTGCTTTGGTCAGACCCCACCTGGAATAATACTGTGTCCAGTTCTGGACACCACAGTTTAGGAAGGATCTTGACAAGCTGGAACATGTCCAGAGGAGGGTGACCAAAATGATAAAAAGCCTGGAACACATGCTCTATAAAGAGTGGCTTAGCGAGCTGGGTATGTTTAGCCTGGAGAAGAGAAGGTTAAGAGGTGACACAATAGCTATGTTTAAATATCTGAAGGGGTGTCATATGGAGGATGGAGCAAGCCTGTTTTCTGCTGCTCCAGAGGCCAGGACACGGAGCAATAGCTTCAACTTCCATGAAAAGACATTCCATCTAAATACTAGGAAGAGCTTCCTGATGGTAAAAGCAGTTTGACAGTGAATTACGGTTCCTGGGAGTGTGGCGGAGTCTCCTTATTTGCTTTGAAGCAGAGGCTGGATGGTCATCTGTCAGGAATGCTTTGATGGTGTCTTCCTGCATGGCAGAATGGGGTTGGACTCCATGGCCCTTGTGGTCTCTTCCAACTCTATGTTTCTATGAAAGTGTGTGAAATTCCAGGTGGGTTTCATGGCCGAGTGGGGGAATCGAACCCAGGTCTCCAAGGTTGTAATGCTCCAACTACGACGCCACGCTGGTTCTCTCGTAGCACAGCACGAAATCCAAGCCCAAAAGACTCTCCATATGAGTGCCCTTTCTCCTCCAATGTATACCCCAAAAAGGCCTACCTGTGCTCATTTCTTAATATTCTCTGCGTCTTGTTGAATGTCTTCTGAGTTACGATGAAGATGAACAAATCAACAGATTTGTCCAATGGGTTTTAAAGCTGAATTGGCTGTCAACATATATATTGGCCAAGGAAGCCAAAAACTCAAAAGCCAGAGACAAAATGCCAGATTAGACGGACATTCTTAGAGCGTGGTTTTCAGAAAGCAGTTTGGAAGAATGAGAAAAACAGGGGTCCCCTTCCATCTGTTGTTGCAAATCATATTCAGTGTATTCCCTGGGAAAGGTGACTTGGTGATGGCAAAAACACTCTGCATATGCTCAGTCACTAGGCTCTAGAAGTGTGGGGGAATCTAGAGTGTAACCCATGGTGCTGAAAAACAGGAATGGGTGGGAGGACCATCCCTGTTTGAAATTGAGGCCGTTTCCACACTACACGGTTATAGTGGTATTATTCAACTTTCAACTGCCTGTGGAATCCTGGGATTTGCAGTTGGGGAGGCTTTAGGGAGCCCTGGTGGCGCAGCGGTTAAATGCTAGTACTGCAACCACAAGGTTGTGAGTTCGATCCTGCCCAGCTCCAAGGTTGACTCAGCCTTCCATCCTTCCGTAGGTTGGTAAAATGAGTACCCAGCTTGTTGGGGGCAATTAGCTAAAATACATTGTAAACCGCTTAGATAACACTCAGTTGATAAGCGGTATAGAAATATATGCTATTGATATTTAGGATTCTCAGCCAGAGAGCTCTTTGGCCTCAGGGAACTACAAATCCCATAACAGCACTATAACAGCATAGGCCATTTCCGCACTAGGCTGTTATAGCGCGATGATTCCACTTTCAACATCCTCTGGAATCCTGGGGTTTGCAGTTTTGGAAGGGGCCGGCTGGAAGGCTTTCATGTCCTCTCCAAGAGAGCCTGTGATGGTAGTGGGGCTGACCGAAAGCCAAGCCCCTCCCTAAACTGTAAACCCCAGGATTCCAGAGGATGTTGAAAGTGGAATCATCGCGCTATAACAGCCTAGTGCAGAAATGGCCATAGTGCAGAAATGGCCTAAGACACAAGGTGTATATGTCTCCATTGTTTTATTATTTATTAAGAAACTAAAAAGATATTTAAAGCCTTGTTATTAAACGAAAAATCCTTCCCACATGCAGTGGAATGTAGGCAGGGGATGTGAGCAAAGACGGCATCAACTTAAAAACAGCATTTTTCTCCAAAAATATCATCCGGGGAATGAGGATATCCAATATATAAATAGGTGGCAGATAAAATTACTGCAAGTTTTGAAGCCACAGAATGGCAGCAGGCCCACCTCCGGAGAGAAAGTGTTTCGTGATGAGCGAGGGTTGTTTTTCGTTTTTTTCTGTGGGCCACCATTTTGGGCTAGGAACTCTTGTGGGCAAGTGCTGGCCCGTTTCCTCTCCGCCAGGTTTGTGACTCATAGGCTGGAAGAAGAGCTTCCTTCTTGTACCCAAAAAAAAACCCAACCCAGGGAAGAGGGTGGAGATGTGAAATAGGCATGAGCAAAAAGCAGGGAGCCAGGGAGAAACTGGAGAAATGGGTCCCTATTTGTCCTTTTTCTGGCCTTCCTTTCACGTCGGAACCTCGTGGCAGATAAGGTCTAAGGCCATTTCCGCACTACACTGTTGTAGTGCTATTATTCCACTTTCAGCATCCTTTGGAATCCTGGGGTTTGCAGCTTAGGGAGGGGCATTTAGACTTCTCAGCCAGGGAGCTCTTTGACCCCAGGAAACTGCAAACCCCAGGATTCCAAAGGAAGTTGGAAGCGGAATAATAGCACTATGGCCATTTCCGCACTATAGTGTCAAACTGCTGCTATTCCACTTTCAATGCCCTGTGGAATTCTGGAGTTTGTAGTTTACTGAGACCAAAGAGCTCTTTGGCTGAGAATTCAAAGTGCCCTTCCCTAAACTACAAACCTCAGAATTCCATAGGAGGTTGATAGTGGAATAGCAGCACTTTAACACTGTAGTGCGGAAATGGTGTATAACAGTGTAGTGTAGAAAGACCATTTCCGCACTAGCCTGTTATAGCGCTATGATTCCACTTGCAACCTCCTATGGAATCCTGGGGTTTGCAGCTTAGGGAGGGGCATTTAGACTTCTCAGCCAGGGAGCTCTTTGACCTCAGGAAACTGCAAACCCCAGAATTCCAAAGGAAGTTGGAAGCGGAATAATAGCACTATAACAGTGTAGTGTAGAAAGACCATTTCCGCATTAGCCTGTTATAGCACTATGATTCCACTTGCAACATCCTATGGAACCGGCCGACCCCTCCCAAAACTGCAAACCCCAGGATTCCATAGGATGTTGCAAGTGGAATCATAGCGCTATAACAGGCTAGTGTGGAAATAGTCATAGACTTACAGATGATGTCTTATAGGTTCAACTCGGACCCTTTTAAAAAAAGATCAGGTTTGAGTTGAATCTTTACCTTTAAGACACCATCTATAAGTCTGTGATGAACAGACTCAGAGAACCTGGGAAGAATCTTTCCGGGTGGCAAGAGTGCTGTATGCACGGAAATGGAAAGTTGGCTGTTCCTTCCTATGGAGACAGGCTGTTGAAGATGCTGGATTTGGCAGAAATGGATAAAATAACCATTTTAATTAAGGAAGAATTTTTGGATAAATGTAAGAACAACTGGGATAAATTGATTGTATATTTAAGAGACCATGCGGAGGGGGGAGTCAGTTATTGGTTCTGAAGGTTAAGTGCATAGTTATTAAATATTAGGCAGTAGGGTGATAATAATAGGCACAGTAAAAATAAAAGTCTAATTTGTAGATTATCTTAGACTTAAACCCAAAAGCTGGTGAGTTAAAATTCATTTGTATGTATTTCCTCCCTAGTTGTAATTTAGTTGAATTTAATATTTGGTTAGACGTTAGAGTCTCTTCGTCTGTTTACTTACTGTTTGTCTTTGGAATCCCCTATACGTTGTTTGAGATACTAAAGACATATTAATAAAAATATTTTAAAAAATTATTCCTGGACCTTTCTACACTACACTGTTGTAGTGCTATTATTCCACTTTCAACCTCCTATGGAATCCTGGGGTTTGCAGTTTCGGGAGGGGCCTTTAGGATTCTCAGCCAGAGAGCTCTGGGGCCTCACTCAACTGTGACTCTCTTGAATAGGCTGGCTGCTATGGAGACGAGGCCTAGCAGCAAGGAGGAGGGCAGTGTATTCCCTCAGTGTGTTAGCAAACTACAAACCCCAGAATTCCACAGGAGGTTGGAAGTGGAATAATAGCACTATAACAGTGTCGTGCGGAAAGGCTCGAGAATTGGTATGGCAGCTCCCCTATCTGGTAAAGTGCCTTGTCTTCTCCGCACAGCTCTTTTAGGACACCGCCTTTGTAATCCCCTATATGTTCTTTTACATACTAAATACACATTAATATTTTTTTTTAAATGTCATTAAAAGCAATCAGAGCTTTTTGCATTGGCTTAAATGGGTTTCATACATGTCTAATGTTAGCTGGATGAGATGGCACTCCTTGCTTAACCAACAAAGGGAAAACGAAGGGGGGAGTTCTGAATGACTTTCAGATTATTCTGGGTTTTTTTCCCCTAACTTCTTCACTTTTACTGAGTGTTTTTGTCTTCTCCCCTTTACAGCAAACTTGACCGGCCATGAGGAGAAAGTTGGCATGGAGAACTTTGAACTGCTCAAAGTCCTGGGCACTGGAGGTAAACAGAAATAAACTGTTGGGCGGCAGAGGGGTGAAGAATTATTTTTGTAAAAATATTTTTAACACGGCACCCAGTGCAACGGCCGTCTGCAATTAGATACGCGAGGCAACAAAGATTAGGAAGCCAAAAAAAAAAAAAAAGCAAAATGCTACAGCAAATATTATTCCAATCCAAATATCTGACAGAGAGGCTGAAATAAAATTTGGCATCGGTGCTCAAGTTGGGCCATTTCCGCACTACAGTGCTGCTATTCCACTATCAACCTCCTATTGAATTCTGGGGTTTGTAGTTTAGGGAAGGGCACTTCAAATTCTCAGCCAAAGAGCTCTTGGGTCTCAGTAAACTACAAACCCCAGAATTCCACAGGGCATTGAAAGTGGAATAGCAGTAGTTTAATACTGTAGTGCGGAAATGGCCTTGGTCTTAATGATCAAAATGGGGGGCATGGAATGATGAACGTGGATACTCAGGCCATTTCCGCACTAGGCTCTTATAGCGCGATGATTCCACTTTCAACATCCCATGGAATTCTGGGGTTTGCAGTTTCGGGCTCCCGAAACTGCAAACCCCAGGATTCCATGGGATGTTGAAAGTGGAATCATCGCGCTACAAGAGCCTAGTGCGGAAATGGCCACAGTGTTGGAAGTCCTTGCTATCAGAGTCTAAAAGGGAAAAAAACTATATGCAAGGACATACTATATGTGTTTCCTGCTAAGAATGTGCTGGCATATTTACTGGCTTTTTGTCGTATCGGGCAGCAAGTACCATTTCCGCACTACAGTGTTAAAGTGCTGCTATCCCACTTTCAACGCCCTGTGGAATTCTGGGGTTTGTAGTTGACTGAGACCCAAGGGCTCTTTGGCTGAGAATTCGAAGTGCCCTTCCCTAAACTACAAACCCCAGAATTCCATAGGAGGTTGATAGTGGAATAGCAGCACTTTAACACTGTAGTGCGGAAACGGAATAAGTCAGTGTGCCTTTGCAAAGAATGCAAAGTGTGCCTTTGCAAAGACGGCTGGTTCCAAAGAATCTCCGACAGGTCCCAGAAGAAAGAAATTTGGGGGGTTAGGAGTGCAGGACCCTCACGAAGGACGCAGATAAAAATAAAAATCATGAGTGCTGTTGGGTTTTGTTTGTTTGTTTTGACCCAATAAAACTTCTCTTTGAGGGGAAAATCTGTCAAAGAAGCAGAGAAGGATTGGGAATTGGTAACTAGCTATATTATTAATAGATGGGAAATCAAAGTCTAACGGAAGCATGATAAGGTGTAGAAAGGACGGACGGTAAACTTTAGATATAAGATGTATGGCGGAAACTTGCATAATAATATATATATATATATATATATATGTATATGTATATGTATATGTGTGTGTGTGTGTGTGTATATATATATATATATATATATATAATTATATATATTATTATTATATTATTATTATATTATTATATATATATTATATTATTATATATTATATTATTATTATTATTATTATTATTATTATTATTATTATTATTATTATTATTATCATCCCGCCTCTCCCAGTGGATCGAGGCGGCGTTACAGAAGTATATAAATACATTAAAACATTAAAATGCACCCCATCCTCCCCACCCACCAACCCTTCTATCCCCTTAAAACACATAAGAAAAGACTTCTAATATTTGACATAGCAAATCAAATCTAAAGGTGCAACAAACTAGAGGAAATAAACAAGATAGTAGGAAATTTCAATGTAATAAGTATATTATGCGCAAAAGAGAATGTTTAGGATATGACAAGGTGGTACCATTAGTCAATGTATAGAATGTATGGAACATTTTATTATTGCTTAACGTATGAATTTGAGACTTCCAGACGTAAACATAGTGAATGATGATCATAGGCATGACAATGGGAATTTGCTATGTAAAATCTAATGACGAGTGTTATTTTATTATTTTATGAATAAAGAATGGGAATTAAAAAAAAAACTTCTCTAGGAATTCTTAGGCCCTCCAGTACAATTCTATGGTCAGCTTCCACCATAAGTGGACCATACAGTCACCTTGGATGACCTAGCAAAGCCTAGAGGGGTGTTGTCTGTAGGGGTCTCTTAAGTCCTCCAAGCACAACTCTGTGATCCACTTCCAGTAGAAGTGAACCGTAGAATCGTGCTGGAGGATCTAGAGATTCCTAGAGAGTTTTTTTTTTCCTGTGGCAGGTGCAATAAGAGTAAGAATTAAAAAAAAAAATTAAATTAAAATATCCCATGAATAGTCAAATCCACAAGTGCTGAAGCCACAAAAGTGGAGATCCCACTGTAGTAGCAAATGGCTTGACTAATCATAGAATCATAGAAATGTAGAGTTGGAAGAGACCCCAGGGGCCATCCAGTCCAACCCCCGGCCATGCAGGAACACCCTCAAAGCTCTCCCGACAGATGGCCATCAAGCCTCTGCTTAAAAACCTCCAAAGAAGGAGACTCCACTACACTCCAAGGCAGCAGATTCCACTGTCGGACAGCCCTGACTGTCAGAAAGTTCTTCCTGAGGTTCAGGTGGAATCTCCTTTCCTGCAGCTTGAATCCATTGCTCCTTGTCCTGGTCTCTGGAGCAGCCGAAAACAAGCCCTCTCCTTCCTCTACATGGCATCCCTTCAGATATTTAAACATGGCTATCATGTCCCCTCTTAACCTCCTCTTCTGCAGACTAAACATACCCAGCTCTCTGAGTCTATCCTCATAGGGCTTCAGGGCTTCCAGGTATCTCACCATTTTGGTCGCCCTCCTCTGGACTTGCTCCAGCTTGTCAATATCCTTCTTGAATTGGGGTGCCCAGAACTGGACACAGTATTCAAGATGGGGTCTAACCAAAGCAGAGTAGAGCGGTACCAGTACCTCCCTCGATCTAAACACCATACTCCTCTTGATGCAGCCGAGAATTGCATTGGCTTTCTTGGCTGCCGCATCACACTGCTGGCTCATGTTCAGCTTGTGGTCTATGAAGACTCCTAGATCCCTTTCACACATACTGCTATCCAGCCACGTGTCCCCCCTCCTATATTTGTGGATTCCATTTTTTCTACCTAAGTGTAAGTGTAATGATTTGCTACTTTAAAAGAAATTACTTTAAAATATACAAACACTCCTGAAATGTTATACAATATTACAAAAAAATAACTAAAGGGGGAAAAAAGGAAACAGAAATAGAAACAAATCCACAAAACCAAAAAAGAACACATAGATACATAAGAAGATAAAAAAGTTGAAAACCCTTCCCAAAGGTGATTTGACATATAGAAACATACGTACAAAAGATACAAACTCTTTTAACACTTAACTTCCCAATTTGCTTCGACTGCAGATTCAAATTACAAATCTTGTTGCCAAAGCCTCCTTTTTAATTCATGTATCTAATAGACAAAAGTCAAAGTTTGTTGGGCTGCGTCAGGGGAGGACCTCATGTGATTGGCTGCGTCGGGGGAGGACCTCATGTGATTGGCTGCCTAAGAAGATTCTATGGAATCCTGGGGTTTGCGGTTTAGGGAGGGGCCTTTCGAATTCTCAGCCAGAGAGCTCTTGGGCCTCAGTCAACTGTGACTCTCTTGAATAGGCTAGCTGCTATGGAGACGAGGCCTAGCAGCAAGGAGGAGGGCAGTGTATTCCCTCCGGAACCCAACCTCTGTATGTCAATAACTCTGAATACAGATTGGATTGGGGAATATGGGGAAAAGTTACAGGATAAAACAAGCTTGGGGAATTAGAGACACAAGATCTCAAATCTTTCTAACAAGTATTACCTATGAGAAAATAAAATGCCCGGTATATACACTAGTTACCTATATTCTCCTTATCCAACTACAGCTATCCTCTTCTTATGTATGAAATCTGATCATCATTAAGTCTCCCCTTTTATAATAATAATAATAATAATAGTAATAATATTTATTTATATCCCACCTCTCCCAATGGATCGAGACGGCATTACAACAGTATATAAATACATTAAAAACACTAAAATGTAACCCATCCTCCCCACCCACCAACCCTTCTAACCCCCTAAAACACATTAACTATTAAAAACAAATTAAAAACAAAATTAAAAACAAAAAACATTCCTTCCATGGTCTGTGAAAGGTCTCCAGGTTTTCAAATAAGATTCAATTTGTTACTTTTTTGACATCCAAAATCTTCTGCCTGCGGTGACTAATGAAATGTAAGGTGAAATGCATCAATATTTTGCACATCCTCCAGTTAGAAAGGAGCAAAAGGACTATAAACACAGGGGGCGGAAGGGTGAAGGGTAAAAAGAGCAGAGGGCTGGGTAGCGGGACTCTATATTTTAAGTATTTTAAGCCGTCTGTCATCTCAACCCCAGCCTATGGAAAGGTGTTTCTCGTGCGGAAGCTCAGCGGCCACGACGCCAACAAGCTGTACGCCATGAAGGTGCTGCGGAAAGCGGCCATTGTGGCCAAGGCCAAGACGACGGAGCACACGCGCACGGAGCGGGCGGTGCTGGAACATGTGCGCCAGTCGCCCTTCCTGGTGACGCTCCACTACGCCTTCCAGACAGACTCCAAACTCCACCTCATCCTGGGTATGAACCTGAACTGGGGATTAGAGCCATTTCCGCACTAGACATTTATAGCGCTATGATTCCACTTTCAACACCCTATGCAATCCTGGGGTTTGCAGTTTCGGGAGGGGTCAGCCGGCCCCTCCCTAAACTGCAAACCCCAGGATTCCATAGGATATTGAAAGTGGAATAATAGCGCTATAAATGTCTAGTGCGGAAATGGCCTCAGATGGGAGAGGGAACCGGGGAAAAAGGGAGACGGAGGAGAGCAGGGGATTACAGTCTGCTTCTGTCATGTACAGGAGAACTCTAGTTCCAGGCTATTTCTGCATGAGACTGTTATAGCGCTATTATTGCACTTTCAACATCCTATGGAATCCAGGGGTTTGCAAACCCCAGGATTCCATAGGATGTTGAAAGTGGAATAATAGCACTGTAACAGCCTAGTGCAGAAATGGCCCCAGAGACTCAGCTTGCAACACTTTATTCAGGAGCTTTTGACTAACAGCAGCACCTTCTAGCCATTGCCAAGATTAAAAACCTTCTCGGATTTACGGTGTCTTATAAGCAACGACATTACAAATTTGCATGTGCAAGGCCCTTATTTGCCAGTTAATTAAAACTGCTCCTTTCCCAGTCTGGCTCCCCATCCAGCAGCATCCTGACCTTGAATTCGCCTCTGTTCTGCTCCTGATCAAGGTTCATTCACACATGCCCCCATTCCCAAAACATTGTTTTCTCATTCAGTGACCGTCATCCCCTTCCAGCCACTTCTGCATGGCATCAATCTGCAAAGCACTACAGATATTATATGGTGTCCGACAGCAAAATGGGAAGTTTTGCATGGCGTCGGATAGCAAAATACTACATGGCATTAGCAAAGCTCACCTGACAGCTTCCAAAATTATTTTTAGATCCCACAGAAAACCTGTAATCCTCCAGAAGTTGCTGAAATATTACTTCTATATCAATCCATATTAGGCATATCCCTGTATCAATCCTGTGCTGGCTGCAGCTGATGGAAATTGGGAGCTGATGGAAATCCAAAAATATGTGGAGGGTTACAGGTCCTTCATTCCTGGTCTACTTTATTTCATCTTTTTAGGCATGCAGTCTCCCCGAAGCTGATGTTGTTTGTTTAAAGAAACAAGGCAAAAAGTCTTGATTTCTTTAGTGGAAAATGTTTAGCCTCTAAAAGCACTGCAGCGTCAATTGAAATGAACACTTTAACAGAAGACATCAACATAAGCACTTTTTAAAAAGCTTGTTGACATTGTTGAAGAATAGAATTTTAGATATACAAAATGCAACTTTAACATGGAAGAGGACATCATGATGATAGCCTGTGTTGGAAAGGGGAATGCTCTTTTACTTTGGTGTAAACCGGGGATGGGAGTTTTGTGGCTTTCCATATGTTGTTGGGCTAGAACTCCCAATGTAGACCCTTCCAGCATGGGTTACAGTCTTAACAACATAGAATCATAGAAGAGTTGGAAGGGACTCCAGGGGCCATCTAGTCCAACCCCCTACCCCCATCAAAGCACTCCCAACAGACGGCCATCCAGCCTCTGCTTAAAAACCTCCAAAGAAGGAGACTCCACCACACTCCATGGAGACAGCAGATTCCACTGCCGGACAGCTCTGACCGTCAGGAACTTCCTGAGATTCAGGTGGACTCTCCTTTCCTGCAGCTTGAATCCATTGCTCCTTGTCCTGGTCTCTGGAGCAGCAGAAAACAAGCCCTCTCCTTCCTCTACATGGCATCCTTTCAAATATTTAAACATGGCTCTCATGTTCCCTCTTAACCTTCTCTTCTGCAGACTAAACATACCCAGCTCTCTTAAGTCTATCCTCCTAGGGCTTCATGGCTTCCAGGCCTCTCACCATTTTGGTCGCCCTCCTCTGGACTTGCTCCAGCTTGACCATGTCCTTCTTGAATTGGGGTTCCCAGAACTGGACACAGGATTCCAGATGAGGTCTAACCAAAGCAGAATAGAGTGGTACCATTACCTCCCTCGATCTAGACACCATACTCCTATTGATACAACCAAGAATCACATTGGCTTTCTTGGCTGCCGCATCACACTGCTGACTCATGTTCAGCTCCTGGTCTACTAAGACTCCTAGATCCCTTTCAGACGTACTGTTATCCAGCCATGTGTCCCCCATCCTATATTTGTGCATTCCATTTTTTCTGCCTGCGTGTAGGACCTTACATTTCTCTCTGTTGAAATTCATTTTGTTAGCTTTGGCCCAGCTCTCCAATCTGTCAAGGTCATTTTGAATTTTGATCCTGTCCTCTGGGGTATTGGCGACCCCTCCCAATTGGGTGTCATTTGCAGATTTGATCAGCATGCTCTCTATTCCTTCATCCATGTGACTGATCCAAGTCTACATCGCTGCCCAGTTCCTGTCCTTGGTGCAAACCCATACAGATTGGAGGTAGTGGATTGGAAACGGATGTTGGGATTGTGTCCTTGGGTGGACCTCTTAAACTAAGTCTCTATCCCTCTTCGCTCTTAGACTATGTGAGCGGTGGGGAGCTGTTCACCCACTTATACCAGCGGGACCACTTCTCCGAAGACGAGGTCAAATTTTATAGCGGAGAGATCATTTTGGCAATTGAACATCTGCACAAGGTGAGGAGTGGGATGGGTGGGAGTTGGGTAAACCCTTTTTCCCATAGAAAGTGACTGCGATGAAAGAGGATACTCTCTCTGCTACTCAGAGGAAACAAAATGACTCTGAAATTATGCAGCAAAAGCTGAAAACAGCTGATAAGAAGAAATCTCTTCGGACAGGAGCAAAATATTCTATGGCTACACAAAAGGCCCAATAATGCTCCTATGCATCTCAAAAATATAGCGCCTAAAAAGACATATTTGTAAAAGTAGCCTGCCATTAAATGGTTAATGTTTATCTTCTACTTGTATTTATCTTAGAATATCTGGTTAACATAGTGCAGTTGCAGCTGACTTGGCTTTATTCAAATTACAAGTATCTGTTCAAATAAACTTGCATTCTAAGCTCTTGAAAATAAAACTAACTGCGATGTAGGGAGGACCTCTAGCTTGTTGGGTCAAGCACTTTTTCTTGCAAGGCAGGTTCAAGCCCCAGCACCTTTGGTTAAAAGGATCAGCTAGAACAGTGGTTATCAACCTGGGATCCGGGGATGTCTGGGGATCCGCGAAACCCTCATAGGGGGGCCATGAAGCCCTGCTGTTGGACACCAATGGCAACAGGAGGGACGTGATGAGGGATTTGTAGGTGCTGAATCTACTCTGTCATTTGCAAACTATGGCCATTTCTGCACTAGACTGTTATAGCGCGATTATTCCACTTTCAATATCCTATGGAATCCTGGGGTTTGCAGTTTAGGGAGGGGCCGGCTGGGGTCCCCAGTAAAGAAAAGGTTAAGAACCACTGAGCTAGAAGATGAGAAGAAGATTTGCACCCCCGTCGTTGTAAGTCATTGCAGTATATGGCCAATGAAGCACAGAAAGCAATTTGCTCCATCCAGTTATTTATTGGCGGTGGGAGTTATAGTCCAATGCACTTGGAGGCGAGTACCAGGCTGAAGGAAAAGCTGGTCTTTTAGAACTCAAAGCATGCATGCAAGAAGGAAGCGAATCTAATCTCATAGATCAGTCAACTATGTTAACATGGACTCTTAGGCATTTCCACATTAGACTGTTCTGGTGCTATTATTCCACTTTCAACCTCCTCTGGAATCCTGGGATTTGCAGTTTAGGGAGGGGCCTTTAGGATTCTCAGCCAGAGAGCTCTTGGGCCTCAGGAAACTACAAACCCCAGAATTCCACATGATGCTCAAAGTGGAATAATAGCACTAGAACAGTGTAATGCGGAGAGGCCTTAAGTAAACTCTGAAACACGCGTTCTTTCTTGCCCCAAGCTCAGCATCATCTACCGTGACGTGAAGCTGGAAAATATCTTACTGGACAGCGAGGGCCACGTCGTGCTCACAGACTTCGGGCTGAGCAAGGAATTCGTAACGGACGATGTGAGTATGGTTCCCAGTGGAACAAATGTCCCCATTCTGGGAAGATTCGTTGGTATTGAAACATTGCTCATGACAGGATCTGAGCAAAACGGATAAACGTTCCGTCCTTTTGTTCGTCTGCCTGTGGCTTAAGGTCATTGGAAGGGATTCTCTCCATGTACTTCAGCATCAACAAAGCAGAGAGATGGTGCCTTTTGTCCATAATGGCACTCCAGTTATGGGATGCTCTTCCCACGTGTCTGTGAATAGCATCACACAGACAGTTGTTTTGTCCCAATTCCAAATCTTTCCAATTCCTTAGACGTTTTGATGGAATCGCTTGATCTCTTTCCGTGGCCTAAATTCAGTGCCTGGTCCCACCGGCGAGACCTCTGGGATCCATTGCTGAACTGCTTTCAGAGATTTCCACAGCACAGATGTAAATCCCTTTAATTCCACAGGTCTACTCTAGTTGGCCCTATTACAGTCAGCCCTCACATTTGCAGGTTTGACTCTCACGGATTTGATTCTTTGCAAATTTCTTCAACTTTGCCCCCCCCCGCTCGTCTTCAAGCCCTTCTTTTTCGAGGGGAACCTCCCCTCTCAACTCAGAGCCTTTAATGTTTAATACGACTAAAGCCATTTCCGCACTACAGTGTTACAGTGCTTTTATTCCACTTTCAACATCCTGTGGAATCCTGGGGTTTGCAGTTTAGGGAGAGGAATTTAGAATTCTCATCCAGAGAGCAGTTTGGCCTCAGTAAACTACAAATCCCAGAATTCCATAGGAGGTTGAAAGTGGAATAATGGCACTATAACAGTGTAGGGTGGACGTGACCTTAAATCTGGAGCAGGACTAGAAGTGTGACCATTGCCACAGCCTGGATATACTGGCCACTTGGGTGCTCAGCTGCAAGATGCTGATGTTTGCTGCTGGGAAAGGCTGAAAAAAGCCGAAATGTTTTTACAATGGCTTGGATGTGGTTTTATAGAAGGGATATAAGTACAGTTGGCCCTCCGCATATGTGGGTTTAAACTTTCATGAATTAGATCATTTGCAAGTTTCTCCAACCTCTGTCCCAACTCACTTCAAGTGCTTTCTAGGGGAACCTTCCCTCTCTGCAGCTCCAAACAGGCCACACAGCCCTTTAAAAACACATCTCTGGTCTTCCTCCTCCTGCATCAGCCACTGCCTGGCCAGCAAAAGATGGAATGCAGCCTGATTTCTTAGCACCACAAACCTTCTCCAGGTGCCATATCACCTGGTCATTAAGCTGCAGTTTAAAGCAGAAGAAAAACACTGGCAGTTCTAGGGATGGGTGCAGTTTAATGCATTATACTAGGATATGTATCTTCCTAGTGCAAATCCTTTTGGTACATAGACAGGCTGAATCTGTTGTTGGTGAGTCAACATGGTGGATCACCAATTCTGTTTTTTCAGTGGGTTCCCTCTTATTGAAAATAAAGTTGGGATTCACGCCTATTTCTTTCTCTCCCCCTCCCACCAATCCCCCTCCTCACAGAAAGAACGGACCTTCTCCTTCTGCGGCACCATCGAATACATGGCCCCAGAGATTGTACGGAGCAAAAGCGGTCACGGCAAGGTGAGGGGCTTGGTGCGGTGGAGGAATTGGGGCAAACTGGAAGTGGAAATCTGGCAGGGGAAGAGCTGGAACTTGGGATCAAATGAGCACATGTGTTCTGTGGATATTGCAGAAGGAGGTATTCAGTACGTCTTTGCATAATGTTACTCTGCTGGAAGACACTTGTGGATCATTTGCTGGCTGGGGGAAGATGGAAAGCACTCAGTTGCAGTTCTGCAGTCAGGAGAATAAAGCTGCCATCAGCCTCCCAAATCTCTCATGAGTCACTGGGGTTGCAAATCATGGATGCATCCATGAGAGTACCTCTCATCCTCTCCTGGACAGCAAATGATTATGACAGTGATGTATTTAAGTCTTTTACTCCAAGTCTCAAGTCAAGCCTCTACCTTCAAGTCTCAAGTCAAGTCTCAAGTCCTTGCAAGATACTTTCAAATCAAGTCTTGAGTCAAGTCTCAAGTCTGGGAGCCAACTTTGTACCCCAACCTGTACTGCAGAATTTCTGGACAAAGTGGAATAAAGTCAGTTTTAACAATTTAAGTAGAGTCAGTCCACCACTTTTGTGATTTTGCCATCTGCAGCTTCGGAAGTGGAGAATGGGATCCTTCTTACTTTCCACTTGCAAAGCTGGAGGCTTTTTCAGAAGTGGAGATTAGGATCCTTCTTATTTCCCATTACTGAAACTTCAAGAGCTTTAGAAGGAAGGATCCTTCCTCCTCAAGCCCATTGCCTAATGCATTTTCTGTTCCCCTCTGAGATACGCACCCTGCACATGAGTCTTGCCTTCTGCTCCTAGGAAATGTTTTAGAAAGCTCCTCCTACATGAATTGAGGACAGGCTGCTGAGCAGACCTCAACCTCACCTCAAGCCCGTTGCCTAACCTGTTTGCTGTTCCCTCTGAGAAATGTGTCCACACTTTGGGCTTAAGACAGAACGTCGTGGGACCAGTAGGTTGCAAGATTTCTGGACGAATGTGTTATGTTACTGAACCAAGGGCAGCAAGTCGGTCACAAAAAAGGAACCAAGTCTCAAGTCGAGTCGAGTCAGTGTGTAATTTTTGCCGAGTCGAATCACTGAAGTGACTTAAGTCTGGCTTGAGTCCAAGTCAATTGACTTGCGTCTACATCACTGGATTCCGGCGTATCAAAACTATCTTCTCTCCTGGAGGGATGCAGAGCTGCACAGGTGGAAGATTGTGCTCCATCCGAGTTAGGACAGCATCCTTGCTGATAACCTGGCTATTCCCTGACCATTCTTCCTCCTTGATAAGAGGGCTGCAAGGTGGTTGCACGAAGGAGCAAAAAGGTTCAATGAGCCCAGGGCCCATCAGAGAGTGGATCCAAGAGGAACTGCGCACCATCTGCAATGTGGCTTTGCTGTCTGCCATTCTTGTGGCTCCGAAAGTGTTTCATTCACACTCTGTAGTTTTCTTTGGGTTGTTGTTTTCCTGTTTGCAAAGTCAGTGGTTTTTGTTTGGCACCCTTTGGTAGAGGAAGTCGGAATCAGCCTCATGCTTCAACGTTTCTCTGCAGGGCAGCTTGTAATATGTTCCTATCTTCTCCCTCTTACCTCCCCGTCTGAGAAGGCAGACTTCTAAATCTCAGAGAAGACAAGGGGAAATTGGTTTATTTAATGTCCCTCCTCCTGTTTTTGTTTTCTCTTGCAAGTTTTTCTTAGTTAACTGGATTCAATTCCTTGGCCATTTCCGCCCTAAACTGTTATAGTGCTATTATTCCACTTTCAACCTCTTATAGAATTCTGAAGTTTGTAGTTTCCTCAAGCCAAAGAGTTCTCTGGCTGAGAATCCTAAAAGTCCCTCCCTAAACTGCAAATCCCAGGGCTCCATAGGAAGTTAAAAGTGGAATAATAGCACTATAACAGTGTAGTGCGGAAATGGCCCTCTTTTGATTCTGTAAGCTCCAGTCCGGGCTGTTGCTGCTGTTTTTATAGAGTAGTATATAAATAACATATATATAAAGCAAATCTCATTCCTTGGACCAATTTTAAAACATATCTTAAAAGAAAAAGAGCATACTCTTGGCATGCTGGCAACAGTACTAAAGGGGGCCAAAATGTCTTCATTTATACTCTGCTTTTTTTCCTGATTGGGACTTACAATATTAAAAAAAAAAATAGTTAAAAATCACAGACTACAAAAGTTAAAACACAAATTATACAGTCAAGAATTTTTTAAAAAATTTAAAACACATAATTAAAACTTAAAACATCCACAATTTCAGCATAATTAACAATATCCAACAGCTTTTATCAGTCACATCTTAATCACATATCGAATGCTGCCGAAGTAAAAAATGTCTCTGCTTCACTGTGGAAAGAAAGTAAGGAGGGTGACAGTCTGACTTTTCTGGGAGATCTCAGAGCTCTCCGGCAGATCTCAGAGCCTGGGCTGGTTCGTAAGGGAGAATACGGTCCTTCAAATGAGTGATCACGAGCAAATCCAACTACCAAATAGAATCATAGAATCATAGAAATGTAGAGTTGGAAGAGACCCCAGGGGCCATCCAGTCCAACCCCCTGCCATGCAGGAACACCCTCAAAGCACTCCCTTTGACAGATGGCCATCCAGCCTCTGCTTAAAAACCTCCAAGGAAGGAGACTCCACTACCCCCTGAGACAGCAGATTCCACTGCCGGACAGCCCTGACTGTCAGGAAGTTCTTCCTGAGGTTCTGGTGGAATCTCCTTTCCTGCAACTTGAATCCATTGCTCCTTGTCCTAGTCTCTGGAGCAGCAGAAAACAAGCCCTCTCCTTCCTCTACGTGGCATCCCTTCAAATATTTAAACATGGCTATCATGTCCCCTCTTAACCTTAAATCCAACAGTTGCATTGTTGTGTGCCTTCAAGTCATTTCCGACTTATGGTGAACCTAAGGCAAACCTATCATGGGTTTTATGGGGCTGAGAGTATGCAATGCACCCAAGGTCATCCAGTGGGTTTCCATGGCTAAGCCGGGAATTAAATCCTGATCTCCAAGATCCATAGGCCAATGCTGAAACCACTCTGCCACGCTGTCCCTCCCCAGTTCAGGCGACCACTTGTTTCTAATATTGTGGCCTATAGCTCCCACCGTCCTATATCACCAGAAATGCTGGATGGGGCCGAAGAGAGTTGTAGACCAAAAACATCTGGAAGGCCAGTCCTTGCCCAGTTCTGTTATAAAGCAAGTAGCATAGAGTTCTATAGTGCCTTATTCTTCATTCCATTCAAATTCGAATTCAGGACACTTTACACTGGAGAGCTTCCTTAATAGAAACTGTAGTGCAGAAGTTGGTTGTTCACGACGGGATCCAACCCTCTCCCATGTCCTCCCTATCAAAGTCTTTTGTTTATTGCCTTTGTGTCCTGCTGAATGTACTTCCAAACTTATAAAAACCAACTTACTATAAAGCTAAGAACAGGAGGTGCTTGGCCATCATTTCTTTTTCTTTGGAAATGGACAGCTTTCAATGGTCTTCTCAATGCCACTGCCTTCCAGATGTGTGGGGCACAACTCCCATCATCATTTCTACTCATTTGGTGTATTTTTTCTTTCCCTGGTAGTCTGTGGACTGGTGGAGCTTGGGAATCTTGATGTTCGAGCTGCTGACAGGCGCCTCGCCCTTCACGCTGGAGGGGGAGAAGAACTCGCAGGCTGAGGTGTCCAGGTAAGACGGACCACAGGAGAGGCAGGGGTGGAATTTGAGAAGCGGGGATTAAAAAGGAGAGCAGGACCTTGGTGGGAAGGATGGACAGATTGGCTGAGGAGCTGGAGGACGATGGGATGAGATGCTGATGTCTGATAAGCATCAAGGTTCCTGGAAAGAAGCAAGAGCAGATGGATATTCTGAGAACGTGAAGGAGCTGACATGTAATAAGGTGCTTCTCCCATTAAATTTGGGAGAAGAGAAGGATGGATAAAGAAGGTAGCTAGTGTGAATGGCGGGGCCTGGAATCTGAATCATAGTGAGTCTGAAAATAATGGGGAGAGGACAAACTGATCAGTTTAATAAAATAATCAAAGGATCATAGAGCTGGAAGAGACCACAAAGTTCATCCAGTCCAATCCTTTCTGCCATGCAGGAATACACCATCAAAGCATTCCCAACAGATGGCCATCAAGCTCTGTTTAAAACTTCTAAAAAAGGAGACTCCACCACACTTCCAGGCAGTGTAGTCCACTGTCAAACTGCTCTTACCCTCAGGAAGTTCTTCCTGATGTTTAGATGGAATGTCTTTTCCTGAAGCTTGAAACCATTGCTCCATGTCCAAGAGTCTGGAGCAGCAGAAAACAGACTTGCTCCATCCTCCATATGACATCCCCTCAAATATTTAAACTTAGCTATCATGTCCTCTCTTAACCTTCTCTTCTCCAGGTACACATACTTAGCTCCCTAAGCCGCTCCTCATAGGGCATGGTTTCCAGACCCTTCACCATGTTGGTCGCTCTCCTCTGGACGCTTTTCCAGCTTGTCCATATCCTTCCTGAACTGTGGTGCCCAGAACTGGACACAGCATTCCAAGTGGGGTCTGACCAAAGCAGAAGAGAGTGGCACCCATCACTTACCTAGACACTGTACTTCTATTGATGCAGAATGGGTGATGTTTTGTCCCTGAACCTTAACAGATCTGCCACCTTTGATAGCCTTATCCTCCATGCATTGCAGTATAAGAAACAAAGTTGAAGTAAGAAAAGATGGTTGGTGGGAGGGGGAAGCCTAATGTAATGATGAAGTCTCTATCTACGTTCCAGACGGATTCTCAAATGCAACCCTCCGTTCCCATCAGTCATCAGTCCGGTGGCCCGTGATCTTCTCCAGAAGCTGCTCTGCAAGGACCCGAAAAAGCGTTTGGGCTCGGGACCCACCGGAGCGCAAGAAATCAAAGAGCACCCCTTCTTCAGGGTGAGGTCTGGTTTCCTTCTCGATGGTGCTCCAGTACACACCAGAGCACCCAGTCTCTCTCCCACATCCGGGTTGCATTTTGTCCCCCAGGTTGAGGTGACACGGACTTCCCCCCAATCCAAAGAAGGATTCAGAGGGGTTGGATTATCATGTAGTCATACCCAGCCTCATCTTTCCAGGGTCTGGACTGGACGGAGCTGGCCGCACGCCACGTGAAGCCCCCCTTCAAGCCCCTTATCCGTGGCGAGCTGGATGTCCGAAACTTTGCAGAGGAGTTCACCAGCTTGGAGCCCATCTACTCGCCCGCTGGGACTCCTCCCAGCCTCGACCGTGTCTTCCAGGTGAATGTTAAATAGATCTGAGTCTATAATGAGGCCATATATGACATGTGACGTTCAGTACCAATGGTCTTGTTTCAAAAAGTCAGCATCAGAGGTAGGGAAAGGCGCCAAAGGGGGACATTGGGGGAAATCTTAGAGCCTTTACTTTAATAGGACTGAGGCCATTTCTGCACAAGACTGTTATAGCACTACTATTCCACTTTCAACATCTGGTGGAATTCTGGAAATTGTAGTTTAGTGAGGCCCAAGAGCTCTCTGGCTGAGAATTCTCAGTGCCCCTCCCTAAACTGCAAACCCCAGGATTCCATTGGATATTGAAAGTGGAATGATAGCACTATAAGAGTGTAGTGCAGAAGCGGCCATAGACAAGACCTGGCCTTGACAGGCAAGGAAAGTATTTATCGCCCACTTTAGAAGCATTCATTTCTTGCACAAGTAAATATACATGACCACAATAAACTCATTTTTAAATTAATTCTCTGCAACTCATACAGTGGATCCACCCCGGATTACTTCAGTCGGGGAAAAGGAACCTTATAATGTATTTGTTCGTTTCTGACGTTGAAAGGATTCGAGGCAAACTCTAAAGCAAAAGAGCGCCTCTTGTTCTTTCGCTCAAGCACAATTTGTTTCCCTGATCAGATCATTTCAGGAAATGCTTTGCACCAGCTTCCTCATCTGTGGTGCGTGAGGTTAAATTGAAAAGTGCTTTTGCATATGTGTGTGTTTGTGTGCGCTTAGACGTCTCCAAGATTTTGCCAGATTGCGTGTTCTCTTGGCCTGCAAGTTTCAGAAACCTCTTTCGTGCTTCTTCGTTTTCCTTCTCTAGTCGACAGCCACTTCGGGAACAAATGCATGATTCCCCTTCATAGGGCCAAACAATCCAGAGAGATTTAGCATAACCTATCAAGGAAAAAAATCTACTCTTTGGATTGGAAGCAGATTAAATTATGCAAAGTTCACGTCTGTCTGCCGTTGGAAGACACTTTCCCTCCCAGCTGAAAGTGCCCCTTTAACAGGCTGTTTGCCAATTGTACGTTTTATGAGTAAATGCATAAAATGTAGTGTATAAAAGCATTGAACTCCCCAAAGTCACAAGATACAGAGGCCATTACCCTACCCAGGTCCATATAACATAGTAATCCTGCATGTGGATCTACGCTAGACTAAGGCCATTTCCGCACTACACTGTTGTAGTGCTATTATTCCACTTTCAACCTCCTGTGGAATTCTGGGGTTTGTAGTTCACTAAGGCCAAAGAGCTCTTTGGCTGAGAATTCTAAATGCCCCTCCCTGAATTGCAAACCCCAGGATTCCATAAGATGTTGAAAGTGGAATGATAACACTATAACAGTTTAGTGTGGAACTGGCTAAGCCATGTACAACCACCCCTGGACTTACTATATGACCTCTGATACCTGTCTGGACAGCCATTCCATGCCTTATGGAGAGCAGGCAAGACTGAAGAAAGATCTGGCTGTGTCCCTGTAGCCAGACGCAAAATGGTTAGAGCAGGACTGAGATCCACTAAAGTCTTCCGGAGGTCTCAGTACTGCTGTAATAGAATCATAGAATCGTAGAGTTGGAAGAGACCCCAGGGGCCATCCAGTCCAACCCCCTGCCATGCAGTAACACCCATCAAAGCACTCCCGACAGATGGCCATCCAGCCTCTGCTTACAAACCTCCAAGGAAGGAGACTCCACCACACTCCAAGGAGGCAGCCGATTCCACTGCCGGACAGCCCTGACCGTCAGGAAGTTCTTCCTGAGGTTCAGGTGGAATCTCCTTTCCTGCAGCTTGAATCCATTGCTCCTTGTCCTAGTCTCTGGAGCAGCAGAAAACAAGCTTGCTCCCTCTTCAACATGGCATCCCTTCAAATATTTAAACATGGTTATCATGTCCCCTCTTAACCTTCTCTTCTGCACACTAAACATCTCCAGCTTCCTAAGGCGTTCCTCATAGGGCTCCATGGCTTCCAGAGCCTTCACCATTATTCCACCATTATTAATAATTTCACATCTGCCTACAAGGAAGCAGCCAGACACTTCTCTTCCCCAAAAGGCATGGAGCAGCCATCTACGGAGGGGAAGTTTGAGGTTGTATGGAGGGAATATCCAATATCCATCACTACTAAAAAGAATGGATGGATGGATGGATGGATGGATGGATGGATGGATGGATGGATGGATGGATGGATGGACCGATGGAGAGAGAGAGAGGGAGATGGGAAACTTACTAGAGCTTACTAGAAACTTACTTGGCCTGGCTATGGCCTAAAACTGGAATATCCAGGAGGGATTCTAGCCCCCAGTTTTGCTGAGTTTTGCAACTTTTAAATGGTTTAAATTGCCAGATACTTGAAACCAAATCTTCGCTGATGAATAAATAGGAAACTTTTTTAATCCAGACTTCAATCAAAGCATGCAGTTTTCTAAATTTGTTTTTATTTTATTTTAATGTTATTTTATTGTAGTAGTTGTTCGTTTGTTTTGGAAACTTGTTATTTCTTACGAAAACAAGAATATTAAGGCCAGGCTTAATCATTTTCCTTGTTGTTTGGTAAACTGTAACTTCTCTTTCCTTTCTCCCAGCAGTCCTGAAGGTTTTATCGGAGAGGTTGAAAATTAGCAAATGTGTGTAAATGAAGCCAGTTAATTCAAGCCATTTCCGCACTACAGTGTTAAAGTGCTCTTATTCCACTTTCAACCTCCTGTGGAATCCTGGGGTCTGCAGTTTAAGGAGAAGCATTGAGAACTCTCAGCCAGAGAGCTCTTCGGCCTCAGGAAACCGCAAATCCCATAATTCCACAGGAGGTTGAAAGTGGAATCATAGCACTATAACAGTGTAGTGCGGAAGTGGCCTGAATAATTCATTCTTAAAGAGGAGGAGATTAAAGAATTCAGATTTGTCCTGCTTTTAATGTGAGGTGGGGGCTATGGCCTAAAACTGGAACGTCCAGGAAGGATTCCAGCCTCCAGTTTTGCTCAGTTTGTAGCTTATCTTGCACGCCGCATAGAAACAAGTGGGCTTCGCACCTTTGAGAAACTGCTAATCCCTACCCCCTTTTTTAAAGGGATATTCTTTCATTGCTCCTTCCATCCTCTTCAACCGCAATGCTGTGACAGCCGATGTTCTCGAGGCGGCGTTGGATGGAGAGCGCCCAGGAAGCGCCGCCGTGGCCCGTAGCGCCATGATGAAGGTAAGAATCCTACCTGGAAGGGAGAAACCCAAAACAGGTGAGCCTAGGTGGGTCTAGAGAGGGAGGATTTTAATAGTGCCCAAAGGAGGCACTTCCCAATCTATCCTGGAATGCTAGATCCTATGGCGGCCCCAAGTGTTTTCTTGATTATTTTTATTTATTTATGAAAAACTTCTGGAGACTCTGATTCAAAACCCCGCTGAGACACTAGGATTCAAATTCCCACTCCGATGCTGGGTGATCTTGGGCAAGTCACATCCTCTCAGCCTCAGAGGAAGGCAAAGGCAAACCTCAGGAAGAACTTCCTGACGGTCAGGGCTGTCCGGCAGTGGAATCTGCTGCCTCGGAGTGTAGTGGAGTCTCCGTCCTTGGAGGTTTTTAAGCAGAGGCTGGATGGCCATCTGTCGGGATTGCTTTGAGGGTGTTCCTGCATGGCTGAAGGGGGTTGGACTGGATGGCCCCTGGGGTCTCTTCCAACTCTACATTTCTATGATTCTATGATTCTCCTCTGAATCAGAAGAATCGGAATGGTGGTCCTTTCCAAGCCTCGCTAAGCTGGTCGTCCCGCAGCAGCTCGCTCACAGGACGTCCTGTCGCTATCTTTTTCCCCTCGCTCCCAAAACTCCCTGCATTAAAAGTTCACCGTAGGGTTGTCATAAGTCCGAAGTGACACGAAGGCACACAACAACAAAGCTTCAGGGATAAGCTATCCTGGAATGAAGCATAAAACAAAGTTACCATACCAAACCCTTCTGAGCCACGTGCCGCTTATCGGGCAACCGGTTGAAAGCATGTTAACCACATTTTGTCATGGGGAAGGAAGGTTCCTGTTTGCCCCAAGTGGAAAAAAAAAGCAAAAGTGCTTTGTTACAGGCCGCGTCTTGAGAAACACACTGAGAAAGGAGCAGGCTGAGTTTACTAGAGAGGTTGAGTTTATTGCCACAGAGGTACAGCAGGAAGCACTCAACTGATGACGTCTTTTGAAAGTGTTGGTTATTACCTTTAAAGCCCTACATCAGCGGTTCTTAACCTGGGGTCTCGGGACCCCTGGGGGTCCGTGGAAGCCTCACAGAGGGTCTGCACCATGATTCTGCTGGACATAAACAGCAGCAGCAGCAGCGATGCAGAAAAGGGTGGGTACAAATGAGGGAGCAGTTTGGGTACATGCATGCGATGTAGACAGCAGCTTCCTCCAATTGGGGAGGGGGGATCTATGCTTGGGAAGACCCTTCTCTTGGGGTTCTGTTCTAACTCCCTTCTCCCTCCCTCTCCGGCCCAGGATTCTTCGTTCTTCCAAAAGTATGAGATGGACTTGAAGGAGGCACCGCTGGGCGAGGGAAGCTTCTCCTTGTGCCGTCGCTGTCGGCAGCGCCAAAACGGGGCAGAATTTGCAGTCAAGATCATCAGCAAAAGGTGATTGGTTCCTACTCCTTCACCCTTTCTCCCTTCCGAAAGGATTCTCCCTCTTCTCAGGCATGGCAAGACCTCGAACAGCATCCGTGGGTGCACTGGAACTCACACAAACAGGCCAAGATATTCATTCTTTTTTTTTCCTCACTTGGAGAATTGTTTTCCTTAAATTTCTAGTACAGAGGTCCACTTATCCATGGGTCAATGTCAGTCAATTTTAACTCTTTTAAAAAAAAAAAGGAACAATCCCTTTCTCTGAGTAGAGTGGCAAAAGGCAAAAGTTTAGTTCATCCCAAGAGAATCTAAAGAAGCACCAACCTCCTCGATGTCCAGTATGCCAAGACCTTGGAAACTGTAGAACTAGGAGAGCAAGAACGAGGGGCAGAAAACTCAGAGGAGCTCCCTGAGCAACTGGCAGGACTTCCCCAGAAGAAAATATGAGACTAAGGCTCTTTCCGCACCTTACTGTGATCTAGCATCGTCCCGGCATCATCCCAGCACTACCTTTGCCGGGATGGGAGCGTATCCCGAAAACTCCCCTCTGCACCCAGCATCTGCCAGCAAATGGTAGCCACTGATATGCTCCTTCCTTCCTTCCTTCCACAGTGCATGTCTAACTGAGCTATACCTGTAATGAATTAATGAAAAAGGGCAACTTTGGTCCCCGTTTGACAGTTAAAATAAGGACTATTTAAACTATTTTTGGAAATTTTAATGAATTTGGGGTAACAAGCGGGCCCTCCACATTTGTGGGTTTGACTTTCACAGATTTGATTGTTGGAGTTTTTTAACCCCTGCCTCCACCCCAGTGCTTTTTTTGTGGAGGAACCTTCCTTCTTGGTGACTCTGATCAGACCCCACAGTCCTTTAAAAACCTGCCTCTTGTCCTCCTCCTCCTCCTCTCCCAGCCCTGGACATCTAAGAATGGCTCACAGCCCAATTTTTCAGCATCCACATACCTTCTCCTGGTGCAAACCTCCCCACATCGAAGGCAAGAGATGGGCGAGGGAGAAGAAGTATAGGGCCACCATGACAACCTACTCCTATTCCCTGACCTAGTTTGGACCCTGGATGCTTGCTCTCCCCACCTTGCCTTGGCCCCCTTCCTGCAGACACACACACACATTTTGATAGTTGTGATTTTTCCACTTTTTCAACATTCTTGCACCTTTAACCCTAGTGACAGTGAAGAGTCAATTGTAATTTTGATTTCCCAGCGTGGATGAGAAGCAAGATGTCAGACTAGATAAACCATAGATCTGATCCGACTGGACTCCGGTTAATCCATTTGAAATTTGGTTCTTGAGGGACCCAGCTACCGAGTTCACCAGAATTCTCTTCCCGAGACCAAGCAAAGGTTAGGTTAGGAGTGGAACGGATGGCCCTCCGCACGTTGTCGGATTCCAGCTTCCTAGCTAGCACAAGCCAATGGACCGTGCCTTCCAGCAACATGGGGAGAGCCATAAATTTCCTCTTCGGGGATTAGGTGACCTGTACGCCATTCTGTGTTTTAGTTATTATTTTGTATTCTGTATTTTTAGTCATTTCAATGCATGGCATTGCCATACCAAAATGGCTGTGTTTCTAACTCCATCCCACTCCTCAATCCAGAATGGAAGTGAACACGCAGCGGGAAGTGGCTGCCTTGCAAATCTGTGAAGCCCACCCAAACATTGTCAAGTTGCACGACGTCCACCATGATCAGGTAAGCCCAATCTGCTTTCCCGCTGTTAAAGGTGAAAGCATCCCCCGTAAAGGGATCTTAGGCCGTTTCCGCACTAGCCTATTATAGCGCAATGATTCCACTTTCAACATCCTATGGAATCCTGGAGTTTGAAGTTTAGGGAGGGGCATTTGAGAGCCTAAAAACCTGGGTCCACTTATCTACAGGTCAATGTCAGTGCTGTACCTTAACTTTTATCAAAAAAGGAACTATTCCCTTCTCCAAGTGGGGTGGCAAAAGGCAAAAGTTTTCTCCATCTTGAGAGAATCTAAAAGAAGCATTGACCCCCCTCAATATTCAGTATGCCAAGAGCGTGGAAAGTTACATTTGAAAAGCAATTAGTTATAGCTGCTGTTCTAAGACACCCAAAAGTAACTTGTTGTCATTATCATAACAATTTTGTAAAACTATCTGGAGCCTTGACTGTTATTCAAAACTAACTGCGATGGTTATGGTTAAGTTACTTTTAAAAGAAAGCCGGAATGTTTCAAGCCATTGGCTTATGACATATAGGTAATGAGGCCATCCCTCATAATTAAAGTCATTTTTTTAAACGTCAGCTATGGGGGGCCACCACAAAAGGAGTGAAATTAACCCTTACCACCTTAAAGCTGTAGTGTATTGGCTGTTATTTAATTAGAACAAATATGAACTACAAGTGACTCGTTCTTTGTAATGTTAACTTTCAAACCTGTTTACTGCAGCACACAAATGGGAAGGAGGCACAAAACTCATGTCTTAGAATCATAAAATCAGAGCGTTGGAAGAGATCACAAAAGCCATTGAGTCCAACCCCTTTCCACCAAGCAAGAATTCACAATAAGAGCATTCCCAACAGATGGCCATCCAGCCTCTGGGGTCTCCGGCACACTCCAAGACAACATAATTCTATTGTCCAATTGCTCTTACTGTCAGGAATTTCTTCCTGATGTTTAGGTGGAATCTGTTTTCCTGAAGCTTGAAGCCATTGCTCCATGTCCTAGTCTCTGGGGCAGCAGAAAACAGTCTTGCTCCATCCTCCATATGGCATCCCTTAAACATGGCTACCATGTCACCTCTTAACCTTCTCTTCTCCAGGCTAAACATTCCCCGCAACCTAAGTCTGTCTTCATAGGGCTTCATGGTTTCCAGGCCTTCTACCGTTTTGGCCCCCCTCCTCTGGACACATTCCAGCTTGTTAATATCCTTCTTGAACTGTGGTGCCCAAAACTGGACACAGTATTCCAAGTGGCACCAGACCAAAGCAGAAGACCTTGCATGTGAGCTTCCTACCGAGGCACGAGATTGGGAACAAAATGCTGGGCTAGATTAGCAATTGGTTTTCTCTAGCATCCCTCTTCTATGACTTTTATAGACCAAGCCCTGGAGCCAATTTCTTACTTCTTTGTCCTTCTCCTCTTTAACAGTACCATACGTACCTGGTGATGGAATTGCTCCGAGGTGGGGAACTCCTTGACCGTATCAAGAAGAAGCAGCACTTTAGCGAGTCAGAAGCCAGCCAGATTATGCGCAGCTTGGTTTCTGCTGTCAGTTTCATGCACGACGCAGGGGTGGTGCATCGTGACCTTAAGCCTGAGGTACTGAAGAAAGCGGGGACGAGGAGCTTGGCCTCCATCGAGGGAGCTGGGGGCTGTAGCGCTTTAGCGAGTCAGAAGCCAGCCAGATTATGCGCAGCTTGGTTTCTGCTGTCAGTTTCATGCACGACGCAGGGGTGGTGCATCGTGACCTTAAGCCTGAGGTACTGAAGAAAGCAGGGACGAGGAGCTTGGCCTCCATCGAGGGAGCTGGGGGCTGTAGCGCTTTAGCGAGTCAGAAGCCAGCCAGATTATGCGCAGCTTGGTTTCTGCTGTCAGTTTCATGCACGACGCAGGGGTGGTGCATCGTGACCTTAAGCCTGAGGTACTGAAGAAAGCAGGGACGAGGAGCTTGGCCTCCATCGAGGGAGCTGGGGGCTGTAGCGCTTTAGCGAGTCAGAAGCCAGCCAGATTATGCGCAGCTTGGTTTCTGCTGTCAGTTTCATGCACGACGCAGGGGTGGTGCATCGTGACCTTAAGCCTGAGGTACTGAAGAAAGCAGGGACGAGGAGCTTGGCCCCTATCGAGGAAGCTGGGGGCTTGTTGGGGGGTTTAGGAGAGCTGGACTTTGCAGAGAGATTCTGCTTCCACTCCCTAACATACTTTAAGAAGATCTCAAGGGCTAGGCATTCCTGGACTCTAACCCCAAGACTGATGGGTGGAATTCGCATCCTGGACAGGCCGGGAGGCCAACCAGGACCACCGGGAGAAGTCACGGGCAGTCTAATTGCTTTCAATGTGCTCCTCTCTTAGAATATTCTGTATGCGGACGAATCAGAGGGGGCCCCCGTGAAGGTGATCGACTTTGGCTTTGCCCGCCTGCGCCCCCAGAATTCCCAGCCCATGCAGACGCCCTGTTTCACCCTCCAGTACGCCGCGCCTGAAATCTTGCAGGACGGGGGCTATGACGAGTCTTGTGACCTCTGGAGCCTTGGGGTTATCTTGGTAGGTGAGATGGGGCAAAATACTCTTTAAGGGAGAAGTGGGGAACCAGATTTAGGGCTGTATGTACCCTTAACAGGTTTCTTCCAGAGCCAGGTCACATAGTGTTCATCCCTTTCTGTCTTCCAAGCAGCCTTGCTGCCTCTTTATGGATGCACAGTCAGCCCTCCACATTTATGACTTTCACAGATTTATTTGCAGGTTTTTCCCCCACACCTCCCTCACCTCACATGCTTCTTTCCCAGGGAAACCTTCCCTCCCAGGGACTCTGATCAGGCCACACAGCCTTTAAAAACCTACCTCTGGTCCTCCTCCACCAGCATCCATTGCCTAGCCAGCTAAGGATGGCTTGCAGCCCAATTTCTCCGTACCACAAACCCTCTCCCAGTGACACTCCATACACACCCAAGGAAGGAGATGGTGGAAAGGAAGGAAGGATAGGGCCACCATGCCAACTCACCCCGTTTCCTTCTCCTTTCCCTGACCGGGTGGTGGGGGCGGGCAAGAGTTGGAGAAAATCTCAAATAATCAAATCCCTGAAAGTCAAACCCGCTAACATTGAGGGCTGACTGTATAATTCAGCAATTTATTTTTAAAAAGAGCGGGGAAGGAGCTAAGCACAAAATGTTTGTCTCATAATTCTTTATTTAGCTATGAGTGGCATGCGGTTTTGCCCTTCTCTGATGGCTCTACATCCTCCAGCAGATTTGGAGCTTTACGAGAGCAGGCTGGAAGAGAGTAACTTGGCCAAATCACACCCTTCCATCATGCCAGGCTGGTAGAGGAACAGGGAGATGTCATGGCTGGCACAGGCAGCATATTGCCCAGGGCACTTTGTCTGTTCTGACTTCCGTTATTCTCTCACTCCCTGCAGTACACCATGCTCTCTGGGCAGGTGCCCTTCCACAGCAGCCAAGAAGGGAGCGCAGCGAACCATGCAGCCGAGATCATGCACAAGATCAAGGAAGGTCGGTTTTCCCTGGAGGGCGAAGCCTGGAAGAATGTCTCTGAAGAGGCAAAGGAGCTGGTTCGAGGTGATGGTGATGTACTTCAGACTGAGAAATACATTGTGGAAAAGGATAAGAGGGATGGAAAGGGACTGGACTTCAGTGGGGAGCTCCCAGGGTATTCTCCTCATTCTCCTCTTGGAGTTCTGCTTGGGAGCCAGCATTGTGTAGTGGTTTGAGAAATGGACTAGCAATAGCACGTATATTTCTATACCGCTTATCAGCTAAGTGCTCTCTAAGTGGTTTACAATGTGTTAGCTAATTGTTCCCAACAGCTACAATCTGGAGACCAGAGTTCGATTCCCTGCTTGGCCATAGAAACCCATTGGCTGACCTTGGCGCATAACACACTCTCAGCCCCAGAAAACCCTGTGATAGGGTCTCCTTAGGGCCGTGATAAGTCAGAAACGACTCGAAGGCATGCAACAACAACAACAATGGCTGGGAACAACTCAGGCTTTGTGCCAAGAAAACTATTTTTTCTCTGCAGAAAAATCCTCCAACCAAATCGGTGAAGTGGGGAGAAGGATCTCTATTTTTAGGAATTTAATCTGAAGGCATCACTGAGGAACTTCTGCACATAAAAAAAAAAGATGAACAGACAGAGTTAATAAATAAATAATAAAATGCTGCATTCATTCCGAACAATTCATCCCACTCTTTATTTAATTCACTGGGAGAGAGAGAAGGAAACCTTGACCAGAATCTTATAGGGCAGTTACCGACAACTGTTTTCTATTCACAATTCCTATGTGTCCCCTGGTTTAGGGGATAAATAGGGACTGTGAAAGTCTCCCAATGCTCACTTATCAGTCAGCAGCCATTGAAATTGACACCAATCCATTCCCCTGTCATTCAGGAAGCAGCTGAGTGATGTTCTCATCTCCCCCTTGTGCAAGCAATCTCCGCCGCAAAGAAGGGATTGTGGCAAGGACCCAATTTCTGCCTGTTGCAATGGAAATTGCTTGTGCAAGGAGCAATGGGAACGTCACTCGGCTGCTTCCCAAGCAACTGGGGTAAAGATCCCCATTGATTGCAGTGGCTGCTAAATGGAGATTGGGACGGGCAAGTCAAGATTCAGGATTTCTAGTTATGTAGCAACGAAGTGCGTAGCTGATTCTCACCTCTGTCTCGGGTCAGTATGCGCCACCCTTTTCCCACCACACCATTTTCTTGTCATTGTGTAAGATGTAGTCCAATCCAATTACAAATCAGCTTTTAAAAAACAAAAACCCTGCTTTCAAAATTATAGAAATGAGGAAGAACACAAAGAAACAGTCTTACAGCTGAAGAAAACAGCTTGCTAGTGTTGCAGCTGACGAATGCAACAGAATTAAAATAAATGAACATTTGAAAACCCGCTCCTATTCACATTTACAGAAAGGGAAGCCCTGTTGCATTTAAGAGAGTGAACATACATAGAATACCAGCCTTAATAAGTCAAACCACTTCTAATGTAATTTCAGTTTTCTTTTTTCTGGCTGGCTTTGATCATCACGCATATCCATGGACCTACTAAGCATCGAACTGCAGGCCTGCTTCCAAAATGGAAATTGGCTGAATGTTTTCAAGTGTTTTTGTGTGGCCCTTTCAGCCTTCTCATGTTCCTCTAAGAAACAAAAATTACTGCAGAAAGGTTCAGTTCTCATTCCCAGAAGCCCCAGGTAGTGTGATTTCAGATCAAAACAAGATGAATCCCTCTCTGCCATGATGTGTCTCTTCTCTCTCCCACCCACCCAGTCCCATCAAATGAAATTGGCCACTTCCAAGTTTGGATTTCCAGTTAGTTTTTCCCATTTCAGGGCCTGATGTAAGCTAAAAGAGATCCTGGGAGCATAGACGTGGATCTCAATCTCCTTGATTTGTCAGAAAAGTGAGGGTTTTTTCCCCCTTCCATTTTTGGATTGCTAGTTTATCCTCAGCTCTATTCTCTGACCAGGTCTCCTCACGGTGGACCCTGCCAAGCGGCTGAAGATTTCCAGCTTGCGCTACAACGAATGGCTCCTTGATGGAAGCGCCCTCTCTTCCACCCCACTCATGACTCCAGACATTCTGGAGAGCTCAGGGCCCGC
The DNA here is from genome assembly GCA_948474755.1 of Ctenosaura bakeri. Taxonomy (NCBI): domain Eukaryota; kingdom Metazoa; phylum Chordata; class Lepidosauria; order Squamata; family Iguanidae; genus Ctenosaura; species Ctenosaura bakeri. The sequence continues at coordinate 191,784 of CAOLHI010001846.1, read as the reverse complement.
TGTGCGAACCGGCGTCAACGTTGCCTTTATGGTAAGGTTGCTGAGCTAGCAATTGAATGTCGGCGGGGGGAGGTAGACTGGAACGTATGGCAAAGGATGTTGCCACATTTTGTGGGAGTGCTTTGTGGCTGTAACCCACAAGGACCTTGGAGGGGGTGGAATTTACCTTGCGGCATGAGACAACAGTGGGCATTTTGAATGGCATTCTCCCAGTATCCACAATGAGGGCTGCACACTGTGTTGGCCCAGAGAGAGAAAATGGTACCCTCCATCAGTGGCTACAGCACTTTGTTTCTCCACGAAGGTTCTGGCGCTGTTGCATCATGCCAGTCCACTTTCTAAGGGTTCGTAGCAAAGGAATGCAAAGCCTGTGCTTTGATTTGAACTAAAGTAGATACTGTCATGCTCCAGTCCCACAACTCAAGTGCACACATAGGCCCTTTCTGCACCCCACCTTTGTCCTAGCCGTGTCCGGCAACAATGGCAGCAGCGGCTCTCCTGGGAGGGGAGCATGATGGAGCACTCTTCTCCTCACCAGCTGCCTCTGGGATTCAGGAAGCATAATGGCCGTGCTCTTCCTGCCACAGCACAGCCAGGTACTGTCCCAGGCTGCGCTGGGGCAGGAAACGCAGCCATTGGGCTTCCAGGGCCTCCACAGACAAAGTAAGGGTGGGTGCATGGCAGGAGGGCGGGGTGATTGCCAGGGAAAACGCGTCAATGATTTGCGGCACAATCGTGCTGCCTGGGAACAGGAGAAGGACGGGACTGGGACGATGCTGTGCATCATCGTCCCGGTGCCATGATAGCCATGTTTAAATATTTGAAAGGATGTCATATTGAAGAGGGAACAGGCTTGTTTTCCATTGCTCCGGAAACTAGGACAAGGAGCAATGGATTCAGACTACAGGAAGAGATTCCACCTGAACCTCACAAAGAATTTCTTGACAGTCAGAGCTGACCAGCAGTGGAATACACTGCCCCGGAGTGTGGTGGAGTCTCCTTCTTTGGAGATTTTTAAGCAGAGGTTGGATGGCCATCTGTTGGGAGTGCTTTGATGTGGGTTCCTGCATGGCAGGGGGTTGGACTGGATGGCCCCTGGGGTCTTTTCCGTTATTCTATGATTTTGTGATTTTCCTATCTCCATGGCGAGTTGGGTGCATCAAGTGGAATGGGCCATAGACTGGACTCTCTCCAGCAGCCACAACACAGAAACACGAAGAGGACAAAACTTAATGTTAGCTCAGTGTAGATGGAAAAAGGAGAACCCATGAGACTTGGAGTGTTTACTTAAAGAGCAGATGCATTCACTAGGCAAACTGGTGGGGGAGGCTGGTGGCTGATAAATACGAAGGAAAACATGGGGAGAAATCTGTCGGAGACAAGTGCTTTTGCTGGTGGAAGGAACTCCTCCAAAGTTCTGCTTTCTGACTCGTATTCCTGGAAAACCTTGACCCTTACCTGGTGTGCTGACTTTGCTGCCCGATACTCCCTTTGAACTGTCCCTTGGACTTTCTTACTCAGACTGTAGAAACAACAAATAGCAACCGACTGATGGAACTGTAGCAAACTTTGTCCCATGGCTGCTGCCTCGGACTCTATTGGAATTGTTGGGAAGCTTATCTGGCTGCCAGTGCACGACGGATTCTACTTGTCATACGGGGGTGGCAAAGAACATAGTGTTGGGAAACCATTGCAAAACTGCAAATCTAAAATAAAGTTTGGGAGATGTGTCGGGTGGAAGGAAAGCAGCTGTAGATTAGAAGCTGCAAGGACTCTTGCCCAAGAGTTTGAAGCAGAGTAAGAAATGGGGATAAATGCTTGGCCATCGTCTCTCCCTCTCCTTTTTTCCAGGCCTTTAACAAGGGCAAGCGTGAAGGCTTTTTCCTGAAGAGCGTGGAGAATGCACCCCTCGCCAAGCGGCGGAAGCTGAAAATGTCAAGCACTGGCGCCGAAGCCCGTCGCAGCAGCAGCACCTCCTCTTCCTCTTCCTCCGGCTCTTCCTCGGCCGCCTCGTCCCGTCCCCACAAAGCCAAGACCCCCACAATTCGCCATGACCCCCCCTCATAGCAACACCAGGAAAGAATGCACATGCCAAAGGGCAGAAGGGAAGCGGGTATTTATTGTCTATGTTGCTGTTGGAGGGGGGAACACTGTCTCCTCCATATACTTCCCCCCCTTTCCAATCCCATATTCATTCATGGTGGGGTCTCTTTTCTTGTGAAAGTGGCAAAAGTCTGTTTGGAGGAAACGCTGTGTAAGCACAAGCTTGTGGGGCGTATAGGATGGCTCCCCAAGATTCGGCCGGATTCTCAAGATTCCTATTTTGCCATGGGAAGTGACAGGAAACCACAGGGCATTTCCGAAGGGGGTGGCCCACTTTTAAAATACCCAGTCAGCGTCCTTTTCAGATGGCTGTTCAGGGCAATGTGGGAAGGGGAAGGACGGCTTATTATTCAAAAGGTTTTGGCATTACACAACCTGAGGCACTGTGGTTTGCTGCCCACCTCTCAGCAAGAGGGCTGGTCCCTTCTCCCAAGTCAGGGGAGAGATTAGCTACTAAGATGTCTGGCGAAATATTTGCAGGGAGGGTACTTATTTGAATTAATTTTCATTTCATTTTCATCAGCGGCAGAGAAGGGTGCCCATTGTTGTTGAGCCCAAACCCATTGCACCGTGGAGGTGGGCAAGGAATTTTTCTCCTATGGAGTACCACCTCCCGCTTCCATTTGCCGACTCCCGTGCACCGTGCAGAAATTTCCGACAGGCAAAGTTTCCTCTAACAAATAGGCAAGACTCTAGTCAAGGTCACGTTAAAAACTGGGCAAAAATCCTGAACGTCGTTCCGAGGGCCAGGTCTAAGGTCTGCATCTCCGGTGTGGGGATAAAGAATATCTCTTGCATGAGCATAGGATTCCCCAGTCTGCTCCCATATTCAGGAGAAAGAAGGGCTAACAAGCCAAATAGAAACTTTTCTAGAAAGGGGTGAGGGGGGGTTACTAAGCAATACCCTAAATCTTTGATGGCAAAATCGTAAGACTTTGGAGGGATACTGGAATTTCTCTTCTTTCTTGATATACAGGGCAAAAGGTCTTTGGGTTTTTGCTTTACAGCCTGGTAGAATCTACTCTGCTGGAAGAAATTATGTCAGCACAGAGACTTCAAAAATAAATCAGAGGGAATGGGAATGTCCAAGGGGTGGGAGAGAATATATTTTTAAGAGGTAAGAGAAATATGTTTTTTAAAAAATATATAGAAGGCATACATGGGGTGTAGGTGGTAACGCTTGTTTATTACAGTCACCTTTGTCTGCTTTCTCATTGTATAGAATGAGATAAAAACGTAGAGAAAACGGGGCTTTAAATCGATAGAGCCAGCATGATGTTGGCCTAGGACTCCTGGTGACCCAGATTCAAATCCTGCTCAGCCATGGAAACTGGGTAGGCGAACCTTGGGCAAGTCACACTCTCTCTGCCTCAGAGGAAGGCAATGACAAAAAAAAAAAACCCTCTGTTCAAATTTGGCCAAGAAAAGGTTACTGTAGGTAAGAAACAACCTGAAGGTAAACACTGCAACAATTTAAATTGGTTTTTTCATTGTACTTGGATGAAGGTTTTACCTAAAAATATTTGCTGCACACCAAAAAAACAAACAAACAAGAAACTTTGAAACTTAAAAGCTCAGGATTCCGGCAGCATTAAAATTTGGACATTAAAATGAACAGTTGTTTTGATTTTAGTCATTAACCTTTCAATAATTTCACAGAAATGGCATTCCCAAAATTCAGATTATTTTAGGCCTTAAAACCTACAGCATCAGTGGCTACAGGAACAGAGCACCTATCTTGCATTGCAGCATTAATTCTAGTAATTTTTAAACCACATTTTTCTTACACCCAAAGCGTCCTGTTTAAATTGTTGAGAGTCCAAAGATGATGCATTGTTTTAAAAAAGATGTTTTTAAACTTTTTTTTTGCACCCAGCAATTTTAGCTGCTGAGCATTAATGGATCTATCTCTCTAAGATGGAATGCAACCCATGAATGCAGAAGTAGAACATATGTCAGTGAGTGGAGCAATTGAGGGTATGGGCACATTTTTATTCTGGATCATTTAATCCAGAATATATACATTGCGGCAGACTTTTAAGGTTCAGGAAAAGGGCATGAATAAATGGTGGAAAAGGGAATATGTCTAGTCACTTTAATGGGGCGTGCAATTAGAGATGTAAACTACCTGGAAATTTAGAAAACACCTCAAAGGAAGTAGAAATTGGAAGAATTCATTTCATACGCTGCCTGCCAGTATCCATTCAGATCATTTTAAGTTTCTAGTGTACCAGTTGTATTAATCTATTTGAATTGTTTCAGCCATCAGCATCCTCCATCCAGAACAGCTGAAGAAAATCTCTTTCTGCTGATCTAATTTGTGTTGAAAAGCGAGGTGTTTATCTTAGAAAAATGACTTAACATTTTACATTTTCCACAAAACTCCCCTCCTTCACCAATATATACCTAATCTTGGGAAGCTGGGGAGTTAAACTACTGGTAATTTTCCATATAGAAAAAAAAAATCTAAACTTTTTTCTTCCTGGACACAAGGTGCATTCTCTTTTTTCCAAATTAAGAACTTCCACTATTGCTCCCAAATGCTTTCTGCAAATTTGAGGAAGCCACTGTAGAAAACAGAATAAGCTCTTTTGCATTACAGAATTATTGCTCGATAGGCTCTTCTCACCCCAGAATGCTACCCATTTAAATTGGCATCGAAGCCTGTTCTCAGAATTCTGAAGAGTTCAGGAATGGCTTAACAAGGAGCCCCTGTCCCACTCCAAAATGAGATCTCCCTTTTGGAGGATGGCATGACAGTTAAGTCCCATTTTGAAATAAGAATGTAGCAGAAATATGTTACCCAAGAAGCCTTGCCGGCTGCTCCCCTCCTTCGAAAGTTTTTGCACTTGGCAGCTGTTTTGTTTGGGGAGTGAGAGGGCTCTCTCTCCTTGGGGAAGCGAGTGTGTGCGTGTGCGCGTGTGTATATACATGTGTGTCTTAACTGCCATATTCCCTCCACTCTTATGCTGAAGACACAGTGGAGTGTATTCTTTTTAACTCTTTCTCTAAGCAGCACAAACAGCCAAGAACAGCCATCCAGGGCCTCTTGTCCATGTAACAAAACCATGTGTATTTTTTATTTTGAAATAAAAATCACCTGTGAAGCCTCTATTGCTTTCCCTTCTTTGGGAACCAGGAATGCTTGGTCCTAATACATTTTCTCCTGCCTTTGGAGAGATGGGATTTATTGTTCCCCAAAGTCTACATCATTAATAATGTGGAATGCTTTTTCTCCCCCTTCCTTTGCAAGAGGCAGCTGTTATAAATGAGAAAGTGTTATTTCAAGCTCCCTTACAGGTAGAATAAAATCTCTTTGTAGTCTTGGAATAAACCTGGATGGATTAATCCTGGATAAACATAATTGATACACAGAGCATCTGGGCTAACCCAGATATACCCACACCAGTTTAGAATGCAATACTATTATCCTCTCACAAAGCAGTGGAAAAAGATGTTACGTCAATGTAAACTACCCAAAGGATTTGGGTTTTCAGTGCTCTTCCCACAAGTGTCATCTGCACACAACAATCTGTCCTCTGTACACATGTTGGATGCCAATGTAATCTGTGGCAGCTATCAGCCTAAAGTTAGGGCTATCCCTCCTGCTTTGCAGTTTATTTAGAAATCAAGAATCTTTTTCTCAAATTGGCTTGGTCTAACTTCTGTGACAGGTCAAACTCTTCACAAACTCCTGCCTTCTTCTAAGCCACCCACAAACTAGTAAACCTGGAAGAACTAGAAATGATCCCCAGTAATGTCTCACAGGGCCACAAGAGGCAGGAGCATGCAAAACCCAATAATCTTGAGCTGTAAGAAGAAACAGGATCAGAAACTGACTAGAGGGGTTCCAAAGACAGGGAAGAACCCACTTGAGGCTGCTTTTCACCCAAAATGGGGAAGAAGCACTACACAAACACGTAGGTCCTACCATTTTGAAACACACATACTTTATTTAAAAAAAGAAAAATAAACCTTACACCACCTGGAATGGAATAGAAGCATTCCCTGAAACCACTGGAAGGGTAAAAGGAGGGTGGGGTATGGCAATTATTCAGAGGTTAATATAGTTACAATATACCCAAGATATGCAGATATTCCCAGGAAGACCACTGCAGATGGCAGGAGGCAGCCACATCGAACAGTCCATGAATGCCAAGGTTATGCACTGGCTGGGGTGCAGTCTTTGGAGACACAGAGCAGACGCAAGGCAGGGATGGAGCCAAGAGGGAACTATGCTTTCCCCTGTCCTGCCCATTGCCAGGGCTAGCCAACGCTACGAGTTTAGCCCTGTTTCACCTTTCCTCGCCAGGACTTTCAAACCGCTTCTTACCATCCTGGCTTCACCCACCACGGGGCACTACCATGTAAACCAAGAAGAGGGGAAGGTGGAAGAGATACAGCAGAGAATGACCACAAACTGCTAAAGCATCAATGGAACATGTCCTACATAGACGGGGCTGGATTAAGATCTCTGTGTTAAGCAGACCATCCTTCCATTCTGTACAGGGAAGGGGATAGGGAGGGGTCAAAGCTGCTTGTCTTATTTGGCAGTCATCATCTGTACAAACTCTGCAAGAGAAGAGACAGGAAGGAAAATCAAGAAGTATTACAACAACCGCTATTCCCAATCTCATCCCAAAACACTGAGTTGGACTGGGTTTATAACAAGTGATTCTCCTGATATTAGCAGATGGAATGTGCCTATGGGCATGAGAATGAAGGTGTTAGCACAGTTCCTCAAACCTCCACTGTAAGGTGCACCCTCCATATACATAGGGTTTCTGTTCCAGGAACCCCCACACAAAACAAAAATGCAAATGCTCATGTCCAAATTATCTTCAATAGACACATGTGGCAGTGTGGACACGTAGCCGTTGCGTCCACTGACAATAATGGACACAACGCTTTGCACAACCTCAGATGTGTGTGCCGAGATCACCCCACAAAAAGACGCACTGCATTAATGAGTAGCTTATTTAAATTAATTTCTAGTTCCTATTCTGGAGAATAGCAAGCGCAAACCTGTTGCCCTTACTGAGCAAGATAATTCCTGCACACTGATGGCTGAAACTATTTGGACTTGCACAAATACACGCAAAAACCACATCCCCAGGCCTCAAGATCCTGCTGCCGTGCCACAACCCCAGATGCCCAAGAGTGCCACGGGATCTCCATCCCCTCACCTTCGTAATTGACCTGTCCATCTCCGTCTATGTCTGCTTCTCTGATCATTTCATCAACCTCTTCATCTGTTAGCTTCTCACCCAGATTAGTCATGACATGACGTAGTTCTGCGGCACTGATGTACCCGTTGCCATCCTGTATGTGGAAAGATAAAAGGGCGGTTTGAGGAAGAAGAGCTAATCCATGCCACCTCCCTTGGCAAAGCTCAAAAGGTTTTGGCAACACCACAGGGAACTGCTCAGCCAAGAGAGGGATGGGATTTCAGCTCTGAGGAGAATCCACATTTCAGCAGTGAGTGGCTCGTCCATCTATTACATTCTGGAGGAAGCATCAAGAAGGTAGTCTGTCAACAAAACAGGCACACATAACAAATACCATCTCAATGGAAACTACGTCCAAGTGGAGAATTTGATTTCTGCTGAAAGTTCACATTCCCTTGGAAAAAACTGCAGAATCATATAGTTGGAAGAGATATCCTTAGGGTTATGTTGCCCTCCAAAAAACCAAGCCTATTTGGTCTACAATGCCTCAGGCCCACAAGGGGGTGAACGTCTCATGTTTGTGCCAGTGCCATGTCTTGGTTAAAAGACTTGTCTTCTCAGAATACAAAACAGTAACACCACAGTTAAACAAGCTGTACTCCCAGAGTCAGTCCCTTTGCCCTTCCTCCTCCTCTTTCACTCATGTTATACCTTATGGGATAGCCAGACAGATGGATACATACACCCAAAATTAATGCTGATTCCAAACTGCAATTTTAAAGCAAGCTGGTCTCAGTATCAAGAGTTGGGGATAGAAATCCATTCTCTGTGCTATAGTCAACTAGATTAGAGGTGTGGATTTATACACCAAGCTCTGGAAAAAAAATGTGGAATATGGAACCATTCCACCAGGGCCCATACGAAGGCTCAGACGATAGGCAGTGGGATGTTCAATGCCTCTGTGGCAGACCTTCTGCCACAGAGGTCTTGAAAACTACAGCACCTCACAGAAGACTCTGGAATGGCCTTCAAAGGCACCTGCCAGTTCACACAGGACTTCACTGTTTCCCCAAGTGATTCAAGAGTGTGTCTTGCAATCCATCTCTGAGGCTGGATTTTAAGATGGGTCAGGGGATGTCAATCACAATGGCTATCCAGTGAGCCTCAAGTTACCATTCCTGAATCTGATGCCAAGAAAACTCAAGATAAGCTTTCCACAGATTTTCCCTAGAGTTCCCAGAATACTGTTCACAGATAGTTTTCAATTTCCAAGCAAAGTTCAGCTGCTTTTCTAGAGCAATCTTCTTCTAAACAGGGCTCATAGTTGTTCCAAAGAAACTAAAGGGAAGAAAGACTGGACTATCTGTCTCAAAGGCTGATCTCCAGCCAGGGAAAAAAACGAAACTTGTTCAGCAACAATATTTATATTATGTCAGTCCAACACCTAGCAGTAAATCTAACCAGATTTTATGCTCTATTTCAGTTCAAGGATTCCAATTATTTGGCTATTCACTTTTTTTTCTGAATCACAGCCTCCCAGTGAAAAGACACGAACATCATCTTGCTACCTCCTGCTGCCCAAGGGAGAGATAAGCATGAAAGAATGCCACTCTCCCTCCTTTCCATAAATCAACCAGGCTCCCAAGTTTAACTATGGCAAGCCCCTGCTTCTCACAGAATCAAGAGGCCATTTACCATTTACCTTGTCAAAGACACGGAAGGCCTCACGGATTTCTTCCTCGCTGTCTGTATCCTTCATCTTCCGGGCCATCATGGTGAGGAATTCAGGGAAATCAATGGTGCCATTTCCTAGTGGAAGATCAGGTCTTTAGTATCTGCCTAAATGAGGCTGCTGAGATCACCAACCCAGCAAAACACAAGTCTTGCTTATCTGCCTGCTTTTCTATCTAACAAGGTGAACCTTTCTCCAGGGGACAGCAGCCCCTGCAACTGCCTTCTATTTATGAGACACAGGCAAAATGCATTCTGAAAAGCCTTTGCCTGGGCATCCACAGAAGCAGGTGGAGAAGTGTTTCAAAGATGTGGTGGATACAAAAGGAAAGGCGCAAGGGTCCCAGAAGAATGCAGACAGCATTAACTCTGGATGGCACTGCTCTTTCGTGACGTAGCTACAAAATTCCAAAATAGCATCACGCTTATGTGGAAACATATGCCACTACAAATCACTCTGCTGTCCCCATAAGCAAACCACCCTCTTACCAAAGTGTTTTGTTAAAAACCACATTTAAACTGTTAATTTCTTGTTCTGGATCACCCACTATGCCCATGAATCTAATGAGACAAATGCATCCAGAACTGTTAGTGTAAAACTGCTGTTACAAACAGCAAAACTTTCCAGCAGGATGAGCTCTACATTTACCTGCAATAAATACGTGCTTTCTATACCCAAATTCACTGAAAAACCTAGACTGTCCAGACTGCAGGGTCTACAGATGGAGGATCTGGATTGCTCTCCCGATTTCACTATCACCTCCTTCCTGTCCTCAGAGAGCCTTTCACCCAGAGACCCAGGTCCTTCCTGCTCACCATCAGCATCTACTTCATTGATCATGTCTTGCAATTCAGCTTCTGTGGGATTCTGCCCCAGGGAGCGCATCACAGTGCCAAGCTCCTTGGTGGTGATGGTGCCGTCGCCATCCTTGTCAAAGAGGGAGAAGGCCTCTTTGAACTCTGAAAGAAAGAAAAGGCGGCAAGCTGAACACCAGGGGTCCCTCCTTCAGCCTTATTCTGCAAACCCCAGCCACATAAACCTAGACAGTCAAACAGGGATGACTCTCTATGGCTGGAAGACACTCCAAGACTTGGAAAGAAAAGACAGAGTATTGAGGCTGTGTTTCCAAACAAAACATCAGTCCCGCTGGACAGGGATAACAAGACCACCAAAATACATCATTCACTTAAAAGCCTCTAGGAGGTCCAAACATGAAGTACGAGTTTCATTTTATTTTTAGGAGAAAGATGACCCTTAACCATTGTTTTTTCTCCTCTTGCAAGGGAAGCTAAATAAGGTACTTGGGTCTCCAACCACTCTCCCTTGGCAGGAGTCAGTGGTTGTTTAGCTGGTTTTGACAACTTTAGTCTGTCAGGGCAGATACAGTCAAAGGGGCATTTCAGTCCTGGTCCATCATCACAGTAAGCCCTCTGCAATGAGAGAGCATGCACAGTGATGAGAGACTATGTCAGAAATACCTCTTCCAAGCTCTCTGTCGCCTAGGTTCATAGCCAAGGAGTCATCGAGACCAAGGACCAGCGCCAACACTAACTGCTGGCTCTTTAAGCACAAGTATCAGCCATTCATTATTATGAGCTCTACAGACTCTGGCCAACTCTGTTACCCATGTCCAGAAGACAAGAAAAACTCTCACCTGCAATCTGTTCCTCCGTCAGCTGGTCAGCCTGCAGCAGCAAAAAGAACACAAAGAGAGAAGAAAATGAATCACTTCTACACCCCTCTTTTTATACCATAAGGGCCTCCTCTCTCCACACACATACACTTTCTTAACAACTCCAACTGTTGCCCATACTCTTTCCACAGGCACTCATATCTACAAATACAACAAATACCTGTATTGGAACTGAAACAGACCTCTACATTAGGTTTGCTTAGGGCTTCTGTTCCCAGAACTGCAGAACAGAAGCTCTGTCCCCTACATAAATTTCCCCTCTTTAGAGGTGGACACAATTCCACCTTTTCTGCCATGCTTGCCCCAGTTCCAGATAAACCCCTGTCTTTTCTTTCCATGCATACAATTAAAGGCCCCCCAGCCCCTCCTTAGCTAGCACCGGTATCACATGCTTCAGACACATGTGCCAATAATCAATTTGAGATTATCAGTTTTCCTGCTTCATGGACATGTATAGTGCTTTGCTAACTAACATAATACTTAATAAAAAGAAAACCACCAACAGAAGTGAGAAAGTCCTTTTCCTCACTGTGCTATAGCCTTAATTTTGACAATGAAAGGAACCAATGCAGAAAAGGGGTGTGAGGTACAGGGAGGTACAGTGTTTCGTCCCTTCCCCATGGTCCCAAGCATCTCCCCCGACAGCACAGAAGCTTTATCAAAGCACTTTTAAATACTATTAATCCCACTGTGCACTTTATCCAAGCACTTTTAAATACTATTAATCCCACTTTTAAATACTATTAATCCCACCCTTTCAAGACTCTCACCATCTTCCTCCTCCATGCTCCAAAATGTATAAGGAATCTTTTCTCTTCCATGCACCCCGTAACACTTCCTCACCATTACACACAAACTCCTTTTTTTGAAAAAAGTGTCCTGTGTTTTTTCCCATACTTCTACACAAGCACCCTACCCCCTGCCTTCCATGTTTGGGGAGATCTTGAGGAATCTCCCCCCTCAAATCATGACCATCCCAGCCTTCTGGAAGTTGCAAATCCAGGTTGTTCTTCCATCTTCCTCTTATTAGCCACCCCTATTTCTTCACCTTCCTCAACCATGTAACTCTGGGATTTTTAGGAAAGATCCCAACCTCCTGCCTGTTCCTCACCCTTACAGGTACTAAAAGGGACCGTATCCCACTCTTTACCATACATTTACCACACCCTCTTTTATTCATTTTTTCCCCACTTCCAACTCAACACATCCACTATCCCAGAGTCCTTTTTCCATCACCCCTTTTTAAACCCCTGGGGCAGCCGTTTCTCCCCTATAGAAATGTTTCGAAATACATGCTATTTGTACGTTGTTCGCCGCCTCGATCCATATGGAGAGGCGGGATATAAATAAATAATAAATAAATAAATAAAATAAACCCTCCATTTAGCTGCAACGATGGGACCTCTTCCTCCATATAAATCCCATCATTGATTCAGATCATCTTACTAGAGGTGTGGAATTCAGATGATCCTTCTAGGGACCCCCCTCCTCTTCCCCATTTAAGTTGTTGTGGGCCCTCCAATCACTTCAGACTTCACAGCCACCCCATCAAGGGGGCTTTCTTTGGCAAGAATTGCTCAGAGGGGGGTTTGAGGCTGAGAAAGCGTGACTTCCCTTTCATTCCTTTCAGACTCCATGGCCACCCCATCAAGGGGCTTTCCTTGGCAATATTTGTTGGGGGGGGGCTGAGGCTGAGAGAGTGTGACTTGCCCAAGGTCACCCACTGGGTGGCTGAGCAGGGATCTGAACTCCAGAGGTGGATCCCACTACACCAGGCCGCCCCCATTCAAGACCCCCCCAGGAGGAGAGGAGAGCCCCCCTCCTCTCCCTTTCAAGACCCCTTAGGAGGGCATGGAAGTTTCACCCCCCTCCCCACCCAAAGCAATGCTGGATGAGGGCCCAGGAGCTCAGCCCCCCTCTTATGGCAGGAGGGAAAAGCCCCTTTTTAAGACCCCTCATGGAGGGACGGAAGTTTCCCGATGCTGAATGAGGGTCGAGGGGTTCAGCCATTCAGGGACCACCCAGTCAAGACCCTCTTCCCCAGCTAAGCCCTTTATGACGAAGCTTCCCTCCCCCCAAAAAAACCCTTAATAACGCTGCTTCTTCCGGGAGGGGGTCCTGCAGGCCCTCCCCCCTCCCAGCACCGCTCACCATGGCAACCGGGGTGGGGAGGGGAAGTAGTGCCGCGACGCCTCAGCGCTCGTCTACTGGCCGTCTCCTTCCGCCCCGGGCTCAGTCGCCGACGCCGACGCCGCCCTCCTTCGACCCAACGGCCCGTGGCTGCACCTTACTCAATCACTCCCTCCCGCGCACGCGCGTATCCCTCCGCCCTTCGCAAACGAGTTCCGACACCCTCCCTCAGGCACTTATAGGCTCCTCTCTTCCGGAGGCCAGAGTATGCCGAAGGCCTATTGGGCCTCCGTGGCGCCGCGACCCTTTAAATACCCCACGGCCCCGCCCTTCCTCGAGTCACGTGGACGGCTCTCGGGCGTCGCATTGGTCTAGCCTCACCTGCATTGCGTCAGGGGAGGCCGCTTAAAGGGGAAGGGAGCGCAAGGGGAGGGGGAGAGCGAGTAAAAAAAAAAGAGGGAATTGGGTTAGCGAATTTTTGGAAGCCTGTAGGAAAGGCAGGAAAAAAAGGTCGGCTGTATTTTAAGAGGATGTCTTAAAGGGGAGGTTAAGTGTGAGGCTTTGTTGGTCATTAAAGGCGCAGGGCTCTTAAAGGGGACGTCGCCAAGGTGTGAAAATTCAAGGGGACAAATTTTGCCGAGAGAAAAGGTAGAAGATGCTCTCCTGAGGAAAAAAAAATATAATTCTTGCTGTTTTATTGAAATACTATAATATAATGTAACAGTTCAATAAAACAGCAGGAGCGTACAGTCCTATATATATTACATTATATTGATTTATTTATTATATTTCTTATATTTTATTTATTATATTTCTTATATTTTATTGAAATACTCTATTGAAAGAATACCCTAAATAAAAATAAAAATTGAAATGCTAGATTTTATCTTCTCCGTATGGTTCCTGTCCTAGAGGACTATGTTGAAAAACAACACAACAATCTTGATTTTCTAACTTACATTAAATAACGAATTACATTAAATTACATTACAGTAAATTGATTTTCTAAATCACATTAAATAACAAATAAGACTCCGCCACCAAGTAACAAAACAATACAAACAGTAACCCTGAAAGGCCAACGATTAAAAAAAACCCTTCCCAACTCCCTTGAACTGCAGTTTTAACTAAATAAATAGAGTTTTTCCTCCCTAGATTATTTCTCTTTTCTTATCTAACTCATCTTAGATTAACCTATCCCATTCTATGTCTTTTCTTCTTAAATATCACAGCTTGCGGTGGTCATGCCCCGAAGCTAAAAGTTACTGGAAAAGCATTCAAAATAAAATATTGGAAATATTACAAATTAATACTCCTTTGCACCCTGAAATATTTCTTTTAAATACGTTACACCAAATAGAAAAAGAGCATATTAGATATTGGAGAATAATACTATATATAGTATCAATGCAAGGATTATTTATGCAAAGTACTGGAAATGTGAACATATACCTGATATTGAGGAATGGGATGTTAAATTATTAGAAATGATAATGATGGATGATTTAACAATGGCACTTAAGGGTGAAACAAGAGGGGAAAATAGGGAAGAATTGAAACCAATTAAAGAATACATACAACGAAAATGGGCGATTCGGAAAGAAACATGAAAATAAGCAAAGATACAGAGAAAGAGAATTGAAACATTTATTTTCAAAATTATATGACGAGTCACATAAAAAGGGAAATGATCAGTAGAGGCTTGGAAAAATAAGTGAGAAATAAAACTAGAAGAAAAAAATAAGGATGTTGAAACTATACATTTGTATATATTTGTTATATAGAAGGAAGCTAATAAAATTCATAAGACAAAGTAAAATATATAAGAAATGTAATTGAAATTTATTTAGATATAAATAATATATATAGAACTATCTATTTATGTAGATTAAAATAGAAGATCAATAGAAAAAGAAGAAATAGAAATAGAATTAGATGTTGGATAGGTATATAAATTTATAGGTATATATATATATATATAAAATTGTATATAATTTTTAGCTTTCTGTTTCTTATGTATTTATGAAAAGAAAGAATGTTTGTTTGTAAATATTGTTTGTTATAACTTTAATAAAAATATAATTTAAAAAAAATATATCAGAGCTTGCAATGGCTATATCTCCTCTTTTGAGCTTAATGCATTTTTCAAAAGGTTTCCAAGTCTTCACGGTTTTTTTCTATAGATTTCTCTTTTCATTAAATTTGTCCATTTATTTTATCCCGCCAGATCTAACCATTTTTCTAGCCGTTCCCCAATATTTGGGGGTTTACTCTTTTTCTGGTGTCCTTTGCAGACACCAATCTCGAGCGTGAGCTGGCTGTTTCCATCAGGACCTGGAAGCATTATGGCCATTTCTGCACCAGCCTGTTATAGTGCGATGATTCCATTTTCAACCTCCTCTGGAATCCTGGGGTTTGCAGTTTCGGGAGGGGCCGACTGACCTCTCCGGGCTCCAGGACAGGTGTCGTATCACCCAATTCAACAATCCCTCTCAAAAATCCCTCTATACCACTCCAACCTTTATTTTCCATAGTTATCGGAGTGCGTGTGTTGCATACACTGTTTGTCTGTATTTAATAAAAATCTCAATTATTCTTAAACTCCGGTTTGCTCCTTGGCCGGGCCTGACCCCGTAGACATTGGGTAAAAGATTCCGCTGCGTTGCCCTGCCTCTCGCATTGCTAACTTGTGCTCTAGCTAATTTCCCCAAACTTAGTTAAGTGAGAGCGCATATAGGTGTCCCTCCTGGGACCCCCAGTAAACAGGGTAACATAGAATCCTAGAGTTGGAAGAGACCCCAGGGGCCACCTAATCTGATTGTCCTAATCTGGTAATTAAGCTCAAAGGCCCCTCCCTAAACTGCAAACCCCAGGATTCCATCGGAAGTTGAAAGTGGAATAATAGCACTATAACAGTCTAGTGCGGAAAGGGCCATGGGCTTCTCCATCCACATTTGTACGCCACCTTGGCATCAGTGGAGACCTCCTTCAGAAGACACATTCTGCAGTCTATCGTAACTACGCTTTATTCCTCCGCTCATCAACTTAAGTCTATTGCGAGCTGAAATATATTTAGAATCATGGAATCCCAGAGTTGGAAGAGACCCCAGGGGCCATCCGGTCCAACCCCCTGCTATGCAGGAACAGCCATCAAAGCATTCCCAACGGACGGCCATCCGGCTTCTGCTTAAAAACCTCCAAGGAAGGAGGAGATTCCACCACACTCCAAGGCAGCACGCTCCACTGCCAAACAGCTCTGACTGTCAGGAAGTTCTTCTTGAGGTTCATGTGGAATCTCTTTTCCTGTAGCTTGAATCCATTGCTCCTTGTCCTGGTCTCTGGAGCATCCGAAAACAAGCCTGGATTTGCAGTACTATATATGCTATTACTTTTCAAATTAGTGCGTGCTATTAACCCATTTATAAACACAGCTAAATAACTACATAGGTGTTCATCCTCACTCCATTCACCCATTGGTCAGGGAGCTTTGGTATGTCCACTTCAGGATGTTTCCCCCTCCACCACTGGAATAAAGAACATCGGTCTTTCCTCTGAGATGTTCAGCAGTGGAGGTGGAAACATCCTCTATACCCAGAACTAAAGGACTATTCTTCCTCCATGACGGTGGGTACGGTTCACCTATTTTTCTGTCCCGTCTGGTTTTTCTCCTTTTGAGTCAGAGCACTACGTCAATCGTTATTCTGGCTCTCGGCTTTAACCTGGACTCTGTGATGTACAGGATAATTCCAGTCCTAGAAATTATGTTTCAAAGTTTTTTAAGAGCCTTATTTAGGAACAGCAGAGTCACTATTGCACATTTTGCTAATTGCCAAGGCTAAAGAAGGGATGGATTTGCAGTACTATATATGCAATTACTTTTCAGATTAGTGTGTGCTATTAACCCACTTGTAAACAACGTCAAATTTATTTATTTATTTATTTATTTATTTATTTATTTGTATCCCGCCTCTCCATATGGATCGAGGCGGTGAACAACTTACAAATAGCATGTATTTCGATACATTTCTATACATGCCCCCAACAAGCTGGGTACTCATTTTACCGACCTGCGAAAGGATGGAAGGCTGAGTCAACCTTGGAGCCGGGCAGGATCGAACTCACAACCTTGTGGCTTGCAGGACTGGCATTTAACCACTGCGCCACCAGGGTTTTTGTTCCCCCTCCCAAATTCCCACCCAACTTGCCAAGGAACTGACCTAACCATCGTGTCTGGCTGTCCTTATTCTCATAACATTCTAGAGGTTCTCACTTCACCCACCGTTCCCCATCTCCCATCTACTAGCAAAGCATCCAGAAAACAAACCTATTGTCCCATCTATGGCAGGGAAAACACAGCCGACCCGACAGACTGAGGCCATTTCCACACTAGACGGTTATAGTGCTATTGTTCCACTTTCAACATCCTGTGGAATTCTGGGGTTTGTAGTTTACTGAGGCCCAAGAGCTCTCTGGCTGAGAATTCTAAAGGCTCCTCCTTAAACTGCAAACCCCAGGATTCGACGGGATGTTGAAAGTGGAATAATAGCACTATAACTGTTTAGTGCAGAAATGGCCTGAGAGTGTTCGGAGTTATTCCTCCTGGTGGTGACCCCCTTGAAGTCTGTTTTCTGCCTTACAGAGCGATGAGGAGGGGCAACCCCCAAAATATGTTTCACTGCTGAATGGAGATGGGATTTTATGAGATGCACGGATGAAGGCGATGCGCTTCTGCAGGGAACAGACACCCACATAAGCCAAAAAGCAGAGACAGAGAGATTTATTAAACTCCTTCCAGGCCAGACTTTAACAGTATGGGAGAATTAAACCCACTCGATACTCCTGTTATACAGTACAAAAAGCTAGAAGTGTTAAAGGTATGTAGCTTGGATGCAGCACATCAAGTCTCAGAGGGAGGAAGAACTGCCAAGCAGTGACCCAGTGGTGACGCAGATACACAGCAAATGGAAATAACCAAGGAACTCGTCTTCAGAACTGTTATCTATGGACCCGTCTTACATCAAATGCTAGCATTTTGTCGTCGTTGGGGCTGATGTTAGATTCAAGAGGTGGGCCTTATGTTCTTCCCAACGCGGCTGGACTTCCAACACCCATCAGCCTGAAGAAGCAAGGCCAGTAATCGGGGACCAATGAAGCGGAAATCTAACCACATCCGGAGGGACACAGTCTCCCCTACTGAGCAAAGAGCGTCCAACTCCACAGATCACTGGCAGGAATGTATAGAGAATTAGGAAGGGAGGTAAAGGGAAGAAACAGAGGAGTTAGAGAGTTCAGCCAGTATAGGAGACAGAGAGAGCATGTGGCTTCTTTTTAAGAACTCAGATGCTGCCTCCTTCTAAGGGCAATAGCACACTTTCCACTAGAAAGAAGCGTGGGAAAACTAAGCTACATATATAAAACTAAGCAAAAGCCCTTCTAAGGGACCCAGCTTGAGGTCCTGCGGGCTCAGCTGTTTCTCCTCCCGGCTGGGATCTGTGCTGAGCTCCACCGTGACTTCCGGAGGAAGGTGAGGGTGAGTTAAAGAGACGGCGCTCTCCTGGGCGGCAAAGTTGAGCACCACAAGGAAGCGCTTGTTCTGATCCCAGACCCGCAGGTAGGAGAAGACGCTCGGACTGCTGCTCCGGGCCTCTGCAAATTCCCCGTGAAGCAGAGAACGCTCCTTGCCCCGCAGGTCGCTCAGCTGCTGGAAGAACGTCAAGACGGAATTCTTGTTGCCGCTCTGTAACTTTGGGGAGAAGGGAAGGGGGAGAGAGGAAAGAGAAACGAATTAGGATTACTGATGCAACTAGCGATGTTTGAAAGTACTAGGAATAACAAGAATGGGAAGGCTTTGGTGCTCCAGATGTTCTCGAGCAGGGGTTCTTAACCTTTTCAAATATAATTTGTTGCCAGGGACCAATACAGCTTAAGTCAAGATTTAAAAATTTAGATATAAATATTCATTCATTCATTCATGGCTTCTGGAGACTAATGTTCAAAATGAGTGACCTTGGGCAAGTCGCATTCTCTCAGCCTCAGAGGAAGGCAAAGACAAACCACCTTGGAGCAAATCTTGCCAAAAAAAAAAAGAAAACCCTCTGTGATAGCAACTTTAGGGTTGCATAACTCAGAAGTGACTTAAAGGCACACAACAATTGAAGGGATGCTAGGTAGAGGAAGGGGAAGGCTTGTTTTCTGCTGCTCCAGAGAACAGGACAAGGAGCAATGGATTCAAGCTGCAGGAAAGGGGATTCCAGCTGAACCTCAGGAAGAACTTCCTGACAGTCAGGGCTGTCTGGCAGTGGAATATGCTGCCTTGGAGTGTAGTGGAGTCTCCTTCCTTGGAGGTCTTTAAGCAGAGGCTGGATGGCCATCTGTCAGGAGTGCTTTGAGGGTGTTCCTGCATGGCAGGGGGTTGGACTGGATGGCCCCTGGGGTCTCTTCCAACTCTACATTTCTATGATTCTATGATTCTAACAACAAAGTGCCACTGACAGGACGAGGTCTTTTCTAGCCAACGTGTCTTTCCCCTTTGAAAACTGACTTGCGGTGGGTTTCCTATCATGGGAGTTTCCTTGGCCAGATTTGTTGTCTTTGTCTAGACTGAGAGAATGTGACTTGCCAGAGGTCACTCAGTGGGTTTCCGTGGCTGATTGGAGATTCAAACCCTGGTCTCTAGAGTCATACTTTGGGTGTGTGCGTATGCCTGCTACCAAGTCCATCAGGGACGTGGCAGCAGGGGTGCATAGGTGCCACAACTGTTCCCTCATTTGCCTGCTGCTGGGGTTTGCAGCACCCACACTCCATGCTGCCACATCCCTAAGAATCCTTAGCAAAATCAGCATTCGGTAACATCATCACTCTCTTGCACTTTTTCACTCAACAGACAATTAGTTTAAGGACTCACTGACACAAAACATTGTGGCAACGAACTCTTACCATTCTTACAAGGACAGGTTTCTTCATAATTTATTTTTCGTGACTCTGCTGGCTTGCCCTACACAATTTGAAGATTTACCAGTGCAAGCTGTGTTGCCCTTTTCCTACATTCTCCTTTCTAACCCCGGCGACTCAATTTGCCCTCCTCCTTCTCCAGCATCTCACCTGTACTGTGACATTGCTTGTCGCTGGGCTGCCCGGTTGCTCTGCCGCTTTCGAGAACCCAAAGTTTGCTGAATTGTCCCATTGCATGCGAGTGATTTTGGATTCTGAAGGCTGGACGGAAAGATAAGAGGAGATTGTTAGCATGGCTGGGACTTAAGCAAAATTGAAAGATGCAAAACAGTGTGCCCCGACAAAACAATCATTTTGCGGTATGAGAAGTTAAAATCCCCCAAGTCCAAACCAATGACACAATAAAGTACATTTTCATGCATTTTGCTTACTGGGGTTTTACCCTGTCCTTTGGGACTTCCACACATTTTCCACAAGAGTTTGAATGTTTACATGTTCCGAAGTGATGTGGGGGCACTTATGGAGGCTGCTTGAGGACAGTGGTTCTCAAGATATGGTACGTTAGAAGTTCTGGACTTCAGCTTCCAGAAGCCCAAGTGAGCTTGGCCAATGGGAACCAAAGTCCATCACATCTGATAGACAAATGATTTAGAACATCAGCTTAGGGAGCTGGGTATGTTTAGCCTGGTGAAAAGAACGTTAAGAGGTGACATGATAGCCATGTTTAAATACTTGAAGGGATGGCATGTTGAAGATGGAGCAAGCTTGTTTTCTGCTGTTCCAGAGATAAGGACATGGAGCAATGGATTCAAACTACAGGAAAAGAGATTTCACCTAAACATCAGGAAGAACAGTAGAATTGATGCCTGGGAGTGTGGTGAAGTCCCCTTCTTTGGAGGTTTTTAAACAGAGGTTGGGTGGCCATTTTCTGGGGGTGCTTTGAGTGTGTGTTCCTGCAAGGCAGGGAGTCAGACTCAATGGCCATTGTGGTCTCTTCCAACTCTAGGATTCCGTGACAAATTATTTAGAATGTCTGCTACCACTTGCCATAAAAGTCTCAACAGCTGCCAATGCAATTTCTGTCTCCTATAGAAAAATCCCAAAAATGGCTCAAATATTGCTCCAGAGAACATCTTGTTGATACAAACTCCTACTATGAGTATGCTGCAGGTACTCTGGAGTAGCAGGTACACCTGGAATTACATATTGTGCTACAATGATATACAGATGCAGAAAGAAAACCACACACTTTTGGAAGTACCCAGCATCAGAAGCCAAGACTTATTATCTCTTGGATGCCTCCATTTCTGCAAGTGGACTGAATTTCCATTCATTGATCACTGCTTCCCACTCATATAATCCAACCATCGCCACTTCTCAGACTGTCACCTCTTATTCCCATATCACTGTAATCAAAAGAGCTTTTACATGTGCTTAAAAATAGGATCATAGAACTGTAGAGTTGGGAAATACACCAGAGACGAACTAGTCCAACTCCATATTGATGCAGGAAACCCAGAGAATCACATTGTATGGATTGCCACAACATAGGCCATTTCCGCACTAGCCTGTTATAGCGCGATGATTCCACTTTCAACACCCTCTGGAATCCTGGGGTTTGCAGTTTCAGGAGGGGCTGGCCGGCCCCTCCCGAAACTGCAAACCCCAGGATTCCAGAGGGTGTTGAAAGTGGAATCATCGCGCTATAACAGGCTAGTGCGGAAATGGCCATAAAATCATATTCTAGGATTGCCAGAAGTCTGCCAAATTTATCCAGAGGCCCAGTCCTGCATGTCGAATCCTAACAGACCTCAAATCTGCCAGGGAAAAGTGTCACATCCTCTGACCTAAAAGCAATAATGACTACATTTCATATCTGGAGTAGGAAGAAAATGGTGCTTAATAAGCACGTGGTCAGAGGCATGGCTAAGGTCAGACATCATGGTAAACTAGTTTTGTCTGTGCCTGTTTTTTAAAAATCTGGCTTACCACAAATAAGCAAGCATGCAGGATATGTTCTCCATCACTTGGTTCCTCTTGCCAATGGGGAGCAGTAAAACAATCCATAATCTCTACATCCACACTTTGCTAACTATGGCCATTTCCGCACTGCACTGTTATAGTACTATTATTCCACTTCCAACATCCTGTGGAATTCTGGGATTTGTAGTTTACTGAGGCCAAAGAGCTCTCTGGCTGAGAAGTCTAAATGCCCCTCCCTAAACTACAAACCCCAGGATTCCATAGGATGTTGAAAGCGGAATAATAGCAGTATAACAGTGTAGTGCGGAAATGCGTACGTCGTCCAAACCAAAGCATCCTTACAAGTCAAAATCATAAACTAGGAATAACTTGGCTTAACAACAAGCCAAAGATTTCAGTTTGGACATCACGTTAAATAAACACGATTGGAGAGTTTCTGGCTTGTTTACAAAGCCTGCTGGTAAGAGGAACCAAGCAGGAACAATCAAGCAGTATATTTGCTAATCCACAGCAAGTCAGAATTCAAACATACGGCCACTCTGTTTATTTGGCCCTTCCTGCCATCAGGCATCACTAACTTCTTAATTTACCCAACCTCCTTGAAAACATTGTGGCTACTACAATGTTTGCAGTGTACTATAATATTGGCAGACCTTTTTGTTTAAGCAGGCTTTTAATGTGCAAGCAGGGAAGCTGTTATTGGGACGTTGCATTTATCTTTTGTATGTAAATGAATGCTTTATGGGGGTTTTCATTGCTTTTAAAATTGCATTGCTCAGGGTCGTTTCTTCTTTGGCTCTTTCTGGAAGTCCCCTTGGGTCCCAATCTGGGAGACAAGCAGCATGTAAATGAAATAAATAAATACCGCAATAATGCCCTCTCCCACTGCCACATTTCTTTGGCATTGCTCCTACCTGTCCAGGAAGGTCACGCAGCCCAATCTCATCCCCGTAGTCTGTGAACGGAGTCCCCGGCAGCGTGTAGAGGAGCATATGGTAAAGGCGAAGAAGCTGCTCACCCCTCAAGATGTCCAAACTCCCAAAATTGGATCTCGCCACCTGCAGAAGGACAAGCATCCAAGCAAAATATAACAATCCTAATAGTGACATGCTGGAGAACTAGCTGAAAATGGCCCCTTGTCGTCAACGCTTGGTAAGAAGCACCACGTGGGACGATGGTAGGGATCACCTAGTGGCAGCCAGCGGGTCACATCGGACCAGCTTCACCCAAGAGTTTATTGCCTGCTCTGCCAGTTGCCAGCTTGGGTTCTGTTCCCATTTCTGCCAAGAAAGAGAACAGCCCACACTGATAAGAGTGGACAAAGCAACCGCAGCTGGGGGGTTAGTAACATCTCTGCAGTTTTGCTAATAAGCAGTCCTGTTGACATTTGGACCGTTCATCTCATAAATTCATTGACAGTCAGCACTCCATATTCGAAGGTTTAAACTTTCACAGATTAGATTATTTGTGAGTTTCTCCAAGCCTTGTCTCCCTTCCTTCTTTTCTGGGGAAACCTTCCCTCCAACTGGGCCATTCAAGCTTTAAAATCTGACCTTTGGTCCTCCTCCTCCTCCAGCCACTACCGGGCCAGCTCACAACAGATCACAGATCAATTCCTCCACACCACAAATCCTCTCCCAGGCCATTTCCACACTAGACTGTTATAGTGCGATGATTCCACTTGCAACCTCCTATGGGATCCTGGGGTTTGCAGTTCAGGGAGGGGCCGGTCGGCCCCTCCCTGAACTGCAAACCCCAGGATTCCATAGGAGGTTGCAAGTGGAATCATCGCGCTATAACAGTCTAGTGTGGAAATGGTCCCAGTGTCTCCCCACACCCAAGGAAGGAGATGGACAAGAGAAATAAAGTATAGGGATGTCATGCTGATCCACTCCTTTCCCTTTCCTTTCCTTGACCTGGTCTGGATCCACGGTGCCCCTTCTCCCCACCCTGCCTCAACCCCCTCCCCACAGACACACACAGATACATTTTGATATTTGCAGTGTTTCCACTCTTCTGGCGATCCTGCACCCCTAACCGTAGCAAATCCGGAGGGCCCACTGTCGGCGACTAATCTAACTTGAACGATCTGCCCACGAGAAATCAACCACAGCAAAATGTGTGCATTGTCAAGTACCTTTTCTTGCTTCAAAACTATTTGCTGTCCTTGTCACACATGCAAATCTTGTTCCCTGGCTCAGGGATTAGAGCAATTGAAGCCCGCAAGTCCACCAGGAGTTTTGGATCCTACAGGTATGAAGACCACCACGCCTCTCCCAATACCCACACATCTTTCCCACATCTATTCCCAAGGCTTGGTACTCACACTCCATCCAGCCCACTTGTCCCCTGCTGCCTGGATGTAGTCTTTTATCAGGTGGGAAGCAGCTTCTCCCCTCAACCTATCCTCTTGATTGTTCTTCACCAGCCCCATCAGGTACTCGCTGGTCAACATGTCCGCACCAGTTGTCTCATTGAGAAGGGAAAAAATGCTCGGGGCGTCCTGCTTCCCCGTCATTGCAATCAACACCCTGCAGAAGGAGAACAGAGAGACTGCTTTAACTGTCAGAGGCTCAGATCACAGTAGATCACAGTCCCAGGCTCGCTTGGTAAGGATATGGGGCGGCTGCTCCCAACCTGTGGAACTCTCTTCCGCAGGAAGCCCGGCTGGCCCCCCTCCCTGCTTTCCTTTTGTAGGCAGGCAAAAACATTTCTTTCCAAGCAGGCCCTTAACAGGTGAGCAGGAGAGGTTTTACTTATTTATTAAATTGTTTTTTTTTAATGGTACATTTTTGTTATTTTATGTATATTTTTCATGTTTTTAGTTGTTTTAAATTTTTTTAATGTTTTTTTAAACACTTTTTGCAAGCTGCCTTGGGTCCCGCTCTGGGAGAAAAGGTGGCAAATAAATGCAATAAATAAATAAATAAAATAGAAGACAGCTGAGCAACGTCCTGAGCTAAATGAACACAAGCAGAGCTGCATGGATGGCATGAGCACCAAAAAGTCCTGGGTTTTATTTAACATGAAGTATTAAAATAGCACTGGGCACTGACAAAGTCTGCTGAGGAACTAAACTTTCATTTTTTAAAAAGTTGCTGTTGTTGTTGTTATTATTATCATTATTATTATTATTATCATCAGCATCATCGTTTTTATTTATACTCTGCTTTTTTTCCTGGTCAGGGCTCAAAGTGGCTTATAAAACATAGTTAAAAGCACAGTGACCTAAAAAAATACTTCGAACAATGCAATCTATCTTCACAATGGAATTACTTGGATGAACCCTTGCATCATTTGGGTTACCCTTTTCCAGCTTTAAAATGCCCTTTTTTGAGACTTGGTGATCAAAATTACACTGGGTACTACAAACATGGTCGCAAAATGGAATTCTACAAAGGCCTTATGATGCTGGAAATTTGCCTTGGTATAGCTTTGTGTCCAATAAAGTAGCCAACCTTACACAAGTGGGTGTCTTTTACTAGAGCTCCCATCATCCTCAGCACGTCTAGAGACGGTGTGGTTGATGGTAATCACGGTCAAGGGCACTGGTTTGGAGAAGACTGCATAACCTAGTGGATACCTACCTGGCGTGGTCTTCAACGTATTGTTCTGTCAGGTTCTTCCAGACATTCAAGATCTGAGTGTCCTGAGAAATGAACATGTTGGAGAAGTAGATTGAGGAACCAGAAGCTTAGTACATTCCTGTACTCCCATCCCTGAAAAATCCAAGCTTCCTTCCCCCAAAAGCAGGTCACAGAATCATAGAATCATAGAAATGTAGAGTTGGAAGAGACCCCAGGGGCCATCCAGTCCAACCCCCTGCCATGCAGGAACACCCTCAAAGCGCTCCCGACAGATGGCCATCCAGCCTCTGCTTAAAAACCTCCAAGGAAGGAGACTCCACTACACTCCGAGGCAGCAGATTCCACTGCCAGACAGCCCTGACTGTCAGGAAGTTCTTCCTGAGGTTCAGGTGGAATCTCCTTTCTTGCAGCTTGAATCCATTGCTCCTTGTCCTGGTCTCTGGAGCAGCAGAAAACAAGCCCTCTCCTTCCTCTACGTGGCATCCCTTCAAATATTCAAACATGGCTATCATGTCCCCTCTTAGCCTTCTCTTCTGCAGACTAAACATACCCAGCTCTCTAAGTCTATCCTCATAGGGCTTCATGGCTTCCAGGCCCCTCACCCTTTTGGTCGCCCTCCTCTGGACTTGCTCCAGCTTGACCATGTCCTTCGTGAATTGGGGTGCCCAGAACTGGACACAGGATTCAAGATGGGGTCTAACCAAAGCAGAGTAGAGTGCTACCAGTACCTCCCTTGGCCTAGACACCATACTCCTATTGATGCAGCTGAGAATTGCATTGGCTTTCCATTTTTAATTTAATTGTTGTGTGCCTTCAATTCATTTCTGACTTATGGAGATCCTAAGGTGAACCTATCATGGAATTTTCTGGGGGCTGAGAGTGTGTGATGTGCCCAAGGTCACCCAGTGGATTTCCATGGCCAAGCGGGGAATCGAATCCCGATCTCCAGGGTTGGCGTCAAACGCTCAAACCACTAGACCACGCTGGCTCTCTCTTTAATATCAACATGTAAAGTATTTAAGTCAAGGGTAAGGAACGTCTTTTAGCTTCAATTTCAGCAATTTAGCTTCCATTTCAACTTCAATTTCAGCAAAGATCAAGGAGTGGGTTTTATTATAGTGAGCAGAAAGGTAATGGCGTGAGACCCAAATTACCAGCATATTTTAGCTTAAAGGCCATTGTTCCTTTCACTAAGCCTTACCAAAAGGCATTTCAAACTTTTAGAATAAGGGAAAGGGTTTAGAGTGTTGAATATACAAAAGCTGGACAACCACCCAAAGGTGCTATAGGGAAGGAAACTTTAGGCTAGATTCGGCCCCAGAGCCCAAAGTGCCTAACAACCAACGTGCTTCGGACACATGCCTACCAATGGATCAACAACAGACATTCTGGCTAGAGACAGTTCTCGGATTGGGATGAGCTGACTACTTACATTTAAATTCTCGATGCTTCCAAGCTGGATCCCAGATACACCTTCCTTTAGCCAGAATTCAATCGCTTCCTGAGGAACGGACAACAAGAAAAGCTGTTAGCCCTCAATGCATCGCTAGAAAATCTAAATCCATCTGGGTGGGTTGGTGCCTCTCCATCAGTCAACTAGCTCTCAGTTAAGTCTTTTGATTTATGAGGAATAAAATAAATACACCCAAGTGGATTAAGGAAGAAAGTGTTAGCCTTGAGTTGGACACAGGCCATTTCCGCACTAGCTTCTTATAGCTCTACGATTCCACTTGCAACATCCTCTGGAATCCTGGGGTTTGCAGTTTCGGGAGGGGCCGGTCGGCCCCTCCCGAAACTGCAAACCCCAGGATTCCATAGGATGTTGCAAGTGGAATCGTAGCGCTATAACAGGCTAGTGCGGAAATGGCCACAATCTGGCTCAAATTTGTTTCTCAGCCACAAAGCATGCTGGATTGGCTGTAGGAAAAACATTCTCTTTTGTCCCAGCCTGCCTCCCAAAATTGTTTGGAGGGCAACAATCTTAGGTTTCTTCGAAGGATATATATACAAAAATATTACTGTCAGCCCTCCACATTTGCTGGTTTCCCTTTCGCGGATTTAACGATTCGCAGATCTGATTAATATATTCTCTCTAGGAATCTCTAGGTCCTCCAGCACAATTCATTTGGCCAGAAGATGACCCTAAAGTCATGTTGGAGGACTTAGAGATTCCTAGAGAAGTGTTCTATCCGGTAGAAAAAATAGTATTGGCAATTTTTATTTATATTCCCATTTTTTCCCCTTTCATAAGGGTCTTGCTCCTTTCACCCCCACAACAGTAGAGGGTCCACAGAATTTTTCATAATTTTTTTTTCATAATACAGTAATCATCTTCAAATATTTGAAAGGTTATCATATAGAAGACGGAGCAAATTTGCCTTCTCCTGGGAGCAGAGCCCAAATCTATGGGTTCGAATGACAAGAACACTGATTTTGCCAAAACTAAAGGTATAACTCACATTTATTAGAAATTATTAGGCTGAAGTTGGATGGCCATCTGTCAGGGACGCTGTAGCAAGAGATTTCCTATATTGGCACAAGGTGGACTAGGTGACTTTCTATGTCACCCTCCTGTTTTATTATTCTATATAGATTTTATAAAAATAACAGCCCTGTGTTTCTGATCACTGGTTGAGACAAGCTGATTTTTGCTTGCAGTGCTGATGAACTTATCCAAAACGTAGGCCATTTCTGCACTAGACTGTTATAGAGCTATGATTGCACTTTCAGCATCCTATGGGATCCTGGGGTTTGCAGTTAACTGCAAAGCCCAGGATTCCATAGGATGTTGAAAGTGCAATCATAGCTCTATAACGGTCTAGTGCAGAAATGGTTTTAATCTTCAAAACTGGTCCAACTCAACCACAAAACCTACTGGGTGAGCTTGGGTCTCAATCTCTCCCTCCCTTTTTCTCTTTAAGCTTGACCTACCTCACAAGGTTGTTGTGAGAACAAAGGGGCGCGGAGAACTATGCATGCTGCCTGGAGCTCAACAGAGGAAAGGTAGGATATAAAAGTAACTAATATATTAAAAAAATAAATGAAGAGACGTGGGAAGGGGAAATGATGTTTTCGAAAGTTTACAGAATCATAACATTAGAGGGAGGTGGGAGTAAATCTTAGGTCGACATGGCCCAACCACTTTCTGATGCAAGATAGTTCCAATTTCCCCGCCAGTGTTTTCCTGCCCTTTGAGATCTCTTTCCCCGCCTGCACTCACCCTCATTTTCTCCTGGAGATCACCGTTCAGCTGGATCTGTTGGTCGAACCAAGGCGATGCACCCCGATAGTTGGGTGTCAGATCCAAGACAACCTTCAGGCCTGAAAAGAGAGATGCGGCACATTGCACAGGTCCTTGAAACACTGCAGAGAGTTAGTTTGGAGAGTGCCAACGAAGCAGGACCTCGTGAAGGGGAGAAACCTCAGCCCACTCTTACACTCCCCCCTTACTCTTTTTCTTTGCTGCCTGCAGGACATCCCGGAACTCCGCCAACGTGCCCAAACTGGCGTCGACCTCTTGGAGGTTTGTTCCGGCCAGGTCATCTTTGGAATTGACGTGGAGCGGCCCAATCACCAACCCTTTCACTTTGAGAGAACTGAGATAATCCATGCGCTGTTTTAGACCTGAAAAGACAGGGGAAAGTAGTGTGAATGAGCGTGAATAATATGGAATTGGTGGGAAAGCGGAACCCATGTACTGTACTGTAGGGAGCATGAAGGACTTACGGAGGCTCACTTGGGACTGACTGCGCGTGTGCGGCTTGCAAAGTCTTTGAGCCAGCTTGCACTTCCCCCCACCTCAGCTTGCTTTGCAAGCAACATGAGCATGCAAGCATTTCCAAGTGAGCCTCCGA
The DNA here is from genome assembly GCA_948474755.1 of Ctenosaura bakeri. NCBI lineage: Eukaryota > Metazoa > Chordata > Lepidosauria > Squamata > Iguanidae > Ctenosaura > Ctenosaura bakeri. Next base: position 162,583 of record CAOLHI010001846.1, on the reverse strand, counting down.
AGGCCAGAAGAACTGATGAAAGAGCAGATCCCCATGTGGAATTAACGGAACTTGCCCTTAATTTGGAAGCGTCAAAAGAGTGAGTCGTCAGATAGACAGTAGGGCATCAAAAGGTGGGGGCTTCCTGTATCTATTTAAGAGTAAATGCAAATTTAGAAATAATTTAAGGGGAAATAAAACACCTACCACCACTGCGGGAAAGGCTCTGGCCACCTGACCTGGGTGCTTGCTAAACAACCTGCTGTCTAGACTCTGCTAATTGTGAATGTCCAGGTCCTTGGGTTCTCCTAGTTTGCTATTGTTAAACTGGGAAATTCTCCAACTAAAGGACGCCAAAATAAGATTTATGGCCAGCCTACAGACTGGCATCCCATTTCTTCACTGCTTCCAGAGACAGTGCAGAAGGTGGGTCTTAGATTGAGGCTGGCAGAGTTGGATGTCTCAGGGTCAAGCAAGGGGCTTCAGTACAGCTTGTTCCTGACTCTCGGCCTCTGTAATGGGAAGAGGGCAGGAGCATTAATACTTGCTGACTGCATCAGAGTACTACGCAAGCTGGCACAGGAAAGCTTGCAAACTGCCAGCACAAATTATCATCTGAATGCAATTTTTTTATCTATTCAACTTTTCATTATATGTCTTGCAGCTAGTTGGCTTGTTACTGCAAGCTCTTATTAGATGTGCATACATTTTTTTAGGTGTGAGAATAAAACTATTAAATTAATACATTTCTGGGTGTGGAACACTGCACACTGTTGCATGGCACAAACTTCTCCATTAACCAAGGTTAGGCTGCCACCGAATTAAAAGATATCTTTGATTAATTGTGCTGGTATATATCTGTTAATTGAATCTGCATTAATTTGTACATGAAAAAAAATATTTCTTAGCTATACTGATGCCCTGGTCTTTTCTCCAATGAGCTGAATATAAAGTATGTGGTTGGTATTCTTCCTCCCCATTTCATCCTCGCAACAACTCAAAGGCTGACTGGGGGATGATGGGAGTTACCATCCTATGCATCTGAAGGGCACAGAGTTGGGGGAAAATAGGCCATTTTGGCACTAGCCTGTTATAGCGCGATGATTCCACTTTCAACATCCTCTGGAATCCTGGGGTTTGCAGTTTAGGGAGGGGCTGGCAAACCCCAGGATTCCCGAGGATGTTGAAAGTGGAATCATTGCGCTATAACAGGCTAGTGCGGAAATGGCCCTAGTTTTTTGGGGGGAGAGGATCAGATCCAGAACTCTTCCAGCCCTCTCAGCTAGGTATTGCCAAAAGACCACAAATATTTAGATAAAAGCATGGCTTCTTGCGTAAAAGCACAGATCTGACACACCAGCAGCAACCAATGCTGCCGATTGCATCAGAAGCCTCACCTCCATTCACCTTTATCTCCACGTGTGGGTGGAGGACGAAAAAGGGAGTAAGAAGGAAGGAAGTGAATCGCTATCTGCCCTTTTTCCAGTTATTCCCCCTCCCCGTTGAGTCAGCACTATTTCGCTGACGTCAGGATCTGATGAAACAAAGACCGAGGGTTGCTCAGGGGGGAAAACAGAGCTGGCTGGAACCGGCTGCTCCACATGCGGGGAAGCCTGGCCGGCCGAGACAGCAGTTTCTTTTGCAGCCGGAACAGAAAAGTCAGCTGATCGTCACAAACGTCCAAAAATCCTGCTGAGCACAAGGTTGAAAAGATCAAAAAAAAGGGACTGTGGCCCAGCCTGGAAGCCATTTTAGACCCATCAACCTACTTTGCAGCTAACATGGCCAGCTCCCTTAGATGCTCTTTTGCAAAAATAACTAGATGGGAAGGGGAGAATGGAAAGAACAGAGCAAGTGAATTAAGATCAGGCAGGCAGGCAAAGCTTCCTCCAGTTTCACTTAAAGCAGATCTGTTACCTCTTAGTAATCCTGGCATACAGTATGGGTATTCAGGGGCAAAAACCAGATTTTTTCCAATTTTTCAAAGGCTGGCCATGGGGTGAATAGAGCGAGCCTCGAGCTGGTTTAGAACCATGAAGACAGCACAAAAAAAAGGTTATTTTCTCTGTACTAATTGATCCAGCATTTCTTCTGCATTATGACTGGGAGAAGGGGGTGATGGGGACAAAAATCAGACAAAAGCCTTGATGTGAGAACAGGCATCTCACGTGGATAGGAGTGTGCATCTGGTACCCTTGGAAGAAAAGGCAAAAGAAATGCGGTGGGGGGGCACTCAAAGGAAACCAGAATGAGGATCAAAACATCATTCTCAAAATGCTTGCATTTATTTTCAGGGAAAAGAAGGTTGGCTAGAACCAGCTGCTTAAAATAAGAAAATCTTGTCATCGTCACCATCTACAGGATGGCACTCAGAGATCTTCTTCTCCAGACTTGGGCCATTTCCGCACTAGTCTGTTATAGCGCGATGATTCCACTTTCAACCTCCTCTGGAATCCTGGGGTTTGCAGTTTCGGGAGGGGCCGGCCGGCCCCTCCCGAAACTGCAAACCCCAGGATTCCAGAGGAGGTTGAAAGTGGAATCATCACGCTATAACAGGCTAGTGCGGAAATGGTGTACAATAATCTATATCTGCGTCCTCAAGTTGAGGGCTCGCTAGATATCCCAACTTCAACTCCCATTACCCAAGTCAGCATGGTAGATGATGATGATGATGATGGTGATGGTGGTGGTTTTGGTTCAACACCTCTGGAGGCCTCCTCACCCCACTTGGGAAGGCTGTCCTGTGACCCCAAGAAAGCAAAACACCGAGGGCCTTTCCGCACCACACCGTTATAGTGCTATTATTCCACTTTCGGCATCCTGTGGAATTCTGGGGTTTGTCGTTTACCGAGGTCCAAGAGCAGAGAAATCTAAACGCCCCTCCCTAAACTGTAAACCCCAGGAGTCCATAGGATGCTGAAAGTGGAAAGTGTAGGGTGGAAAGACCCCAACACCCTGGTGTGTGGTTGCTCTTCCTCCTCGCCCACGCCTCCTCACCTGCCAGGTCGCCAACCCCGTCGTCCGCTGAATCCTGGAACGCCTCCACCTTCTGGATGCGGTAGATGCCCCCTTTCTGCCACCACTCCTGCTTGGGCAGGTCCTTGCAGCGGGGGGCTTGGACGATGATGACGATGGCCCCGGCCAACATGCCCAGCCAGCCCAGCCAGAAAAGGATGAGGAGTGCCCAACGGGTACGGACCCAGCCGGGGGTGCCGGCCACCTCCAGCAGCTCTTCCTTGGAGAGGCCGGTGAACTTGGCCGACGCCTCGCGGTCCTTGTCTTCCACCACCTTCACCATCACGGCCCCGTTCTTCTCGCCGGGGGAGCCGGCCAGCGGGGACGAGGCGTTCATGGGCTGCTTCTCCGTGTCCACTTCGTTCAGCTCGACATCTTTCATGTCCAGTTCCACGTCGGGGGTGACACCCGGAGAGCTCATGATGTCGCCTGGGAAAAGGAGGCAGCAAAATACAAAGATTTTGGAAAGATAAATAGAATATTGGGAGGCGGGATTTAGAACCGAATCAGGAAATATGTTTAACCGCAAGTGTTAAAAAATTAAAATTAACTAAGGACAAGGAATATTGAATAAAACGATTGGCACAAGTATTGCAACAAAAATAAATCTAGCAAAATACAGAAAACAAAGAAAAAACTTAACTATTAAGAAGAAAAAAAGAAGAGGGAAAGAACAAAAGAACAATTATTAAAAGGGGCACAAGCTGTCCTTGCAGATGGTTGGAAGAAACCAAAAAGAAGAGACTTTAGACTTTAATATTTCTTTAGAAATATTGCATATCAGAGTGTATGATGTATGACTATTTTATTTGGGGGAAAAAAAAGAGGGATTTAGAGAAGGTCATTGAAGGAGGAGTCTTGGTTCAGAAACTGGAGAATAGTGATTGAGAAAGGAGTATGAAGATGGAAATAAGATACTTAAGGCAATATTCCCCATGAAAGGTAAATGAGAATTATAATAAATAATTAGACTGTTCCCTGGGGGAGAGAGGGGATGATTTTTTTAAAAGGAGGAAGTATTTGAGGAGTTGCACCTAGATTAAATAACTGATCATACTATGGAATATATTAAACGTATTACAGGATAGGTTAACATTGCTGTAACACTGTAATACGAAAAAATGGTGATAGTTGTTTAAAAAAAATTTAAAAACTGGGGAAAGGATGTGGGCAAAGGATCCGAGAGAGGGAGGCGAGACCCTTTTTCTTGACCTGGGGTCCTTTTGGAAGTGTCGCCATCGAGTACGTTCCACAGCCCAGAAAAGTTACATTTGGACTAGAACTGCCTTGCCCACTTACCTGGACTTTCTCTATTCCTATTGAGATCAAAGGTGATCTGAAGACTCAACAAGCCACAGACTTGAGACTATTTCATGCGCTAATGTTCCACGGCCAAAAAGGTTCAAAACCGCTTCCCTTCGCTGCCCTGCAACCACCAATAACCCCATATATCTAGGATTGAGGATGCCTGACTAAAGTTATAGGGCTCTTTCTTTTTCCAAAGGCAGATCCTTTTGTTTCGGAATTTAATCTTCCTAGTCCAAGAAATCAAACAGCATTGCTATAAATCAAGAACCCCACCTTTGACGGGGAGAGAGAAAACCTTCCAGATCCAAATTGTAGGGAATTTGCATTGTCCATTGCAAAAACACCCTATTATGTGCTAAATTCCTTGCCCTCCCCACCCCAAAAAAATCCCAAGCCACAGCCCCGCTCACTACAGCACCATGTGCTACAACCACGGCGCATGCCTTGGGCTATTTCTCAGCCCTCCCTATCATGCCTACCCATCCAACCCCTCTTCCAGGAGGAGCTCTGTAATCCCTGCAGGGTCAGGCTAGATGACCTTTGGAGCTCCCTCCCTCTGGGTGATTTTATGAGTCTATTCTAGGGGGCCACAGACAGCTAGACCTATAAGAAAGGGGGAATTAATAGAATCATAGAATCATAGAAATGTAGAGTTGGAAGAGACCACAGGGGCCATCCAGTCCAACCCCCTTTTTTCAAAAAGTATTGTTAAGTACACAATTGGTACAATACTATACAATGTGTATTGTAAAAGTATTGTTGAGTTTTATCATTTCATACGGCTTTTCATTCTTTATAGGCGCTTAAAGTCTTTTTAAGCTTTTGGAAGCCGCCTGGGGTCCCACCTTGGGAAAACGAGCGGCATATAAATTCAACAAACTTTACCAAGAGTTTCTACAAAGGCTCACCAGGGGTCTGATGGACAAACCCAAATCCCCATCCCATAGATGGGGATCGCCAGCCTTCCTTCTTCTCCCTCCATGCCGGCTACGGACTGGAGGAGACACACGCGGTGGGTATAGAGCGTGGGAACAAAAACTAAGAACGTGTCCGCACGCCACTCTTATAGCGCGACGATTCCACTTTCAACCTCCTATGGAATCCTGGGGTTTGCAGTTCCGGGAGGGGCCTGCCGGCCCCTCCCGGAACTGCAAACCCCAGGATTCCATAGGAGGTTGAAAGTGGAATCGTCGCGCTATAAGAGTGGCGTGCGGACACGTTCTTAAAGCCTCCCCCCACTAAACTGGAAACCCCCATAGGAGGTTGAAATGCAAGAAGTCTGGTGCGGAAATGGCCCTACACTTACTCAAGGGTTCGGTGGCTGCGATCCGGCGCGACTCTGCCTTCGATCCGCTTGCAATCCGGTTTGATCCGATCTGGCTCGCAGAGCTCGCCGGCCGGCAGCCCCAGCAGCTCGGTTGCCTCCGCCCCGTCCCGCCCAGCCCTCCCTCCAGCCCGCAGCTTAAGGTGGAACCGGAGGATTAGCTCGCCTGCCTTGTTTTCCAGGGCTCATAGCCATAGGGAGCCAATTTTCAGGGCCTTTCCGCACTGCGCAACTATTGCAGTATGATTCCGCTTTAACTGCCATGGGCTATTTCCGCACTACACTCTTATAGCATCATTATTCCACTTTCAACCTCCTGTGGAATCCTGGGGTTGCAGTCCTGCAAACCCCAGGATTCCATAGGATGTTTGAAGTGGAATAATAGCGCTATAACAGGCTAGTGTGGACATGATTCTGTTCTATGGCATCATGGGATCTGCAGTTTAGGGAGGGATATTAGAATGCTCAGCCAGAGTGCTCCAATACCTCCTGAGACTAGGCCATTTCCGCACTAGGCTGTTATAGCGCTATTATTCCACTTGCAACATCCTAGGGAATCCTGGGGTTTGCGGTTTCCGGAGGGGCCCAGGATTCCATAGGATGTTGCAAGTGGAATAATAGTGCTATAACACTCTAGTGCAGAAATGATCTACAAATCCCAGGATTCTGTAAGAGGCAGCAATGGGAGTTAAAGTGGAATCATAGCACAATAACTGTATAGTGCAGAAGAGTCCTTAATGTCTGCTGTCTATCACACTGCACTGGTACAGTGCTATTATTCCACTTTCAACATCCTGTGGAATTCTGGGATTTGTAGTTTACTGAGGTCCAAGAGCTCTCTGGCCGAGAATCCGAAAAGCCCCTCCCTAAACTGCAAACTCCAGGATTCCATAGGATGCTGAAAGTGGAATAATAGCACTATGACAGTCTAGGGCGGAAATGGCCTGTTATAGCACTATCATTCCAATTGAACTGCCCTGACTGCATCCTGTGGAAGTCTGGGATTTGTAGTTTGGTGAGGCTCTGGAGCTCCCTGGCTGAGAAGTCTAAATGCTTCTCCCGGAACTGCAAACCCCAGGATTCCATAGGAGGTTGAAAGTGGAATCATCGCGCTCTAACAGGCTAGTGCGGAAATGGCCAAGGATACCAGATAAATGGCAATGCAGGATAAACTACAATAGAAACCAAAGAGAACAACTTGAACTACAATTAATTAAAGGTGGAATTAAGGTTAAAAGCAACTTTTAAGAGTGGGGCCACCACCGAAAAAGCCCTGACCCTCTTACCCACTAACCTAATATATCTTACTTATGGGTGACCTTAGGACCTGGTCCAATTAACTAGCACAGTCTGCCCTCCACATTTGCAGGTTTAATTTTTGCAATTTGATTATTCACCAATTATTTCCTGTCCGCTCTGCTGCCTCCCTGGGCCATTTCTAATAGGGACTGCAAGCCTCATGGAGAAACTGTCTGAGAAATCTTTGGCCTCAGGAAACTACAAACCCCAGCATTCCACAGGATGTTGAAAGTGGAATAATAGCAGTATAACAGTCCAGTGCAGAAAGGTCCTAATCCTGAACTCGCAAAGTTGAGCACTCGGGCTGTGAAATTGCCTTTCCAGGTTTCAGAAGGCCCCTCCCCAAGCAGACCCCAGGATTCCATAGGATGTTGAAAGTGGAATTATAGCACTATAACAGTCTAGTGCGGAAGGGCCGAAGTCCGACCTTTCAGAATAAATCACATTGCTGATCCCTAAAAAAATTTCCGTGAGCCAAGCACAGAGTATTTTGTTTCTTCCCACCCGTGACCAATGCTAGTTGCTGCATTTTTTTTTTCCTTTAGAGAAATAGATTAGAAACCAAAAAAGTGTTCATTCCTGGGCTATGTTGACCCCATCGCTTTTTTTTTATTGGTATCTGGGAGCGGTTCCTCATTGCAACAGGCCTATTACTACAAAGCTATTGTAAATATAGTCAGCCCTCCACATTTGGGGGTTTCACTTTTGCAGATTTGATTATTCACGGAGTCTTTGCTGTCACCTCCGTTGCCTCTTTGTGCCATTTTTAATAGGGACAGCAAGCCTCAAGAGACTGAGAAACTGCAAACAAGGCTAGTAAATCCCTCTAAAAAATGGTGTGGGGCAGCCGTGGAGGTGGCCGTAAGTCCCATCAGCCCCCCACTTCCGCCTTGGGAAGGAACCCCAAAGCCTCAAAGGAATCCACGGTGGGTTGAATACGGTGATCATACTTTTTTGTGTGTTAAATTTGGGGGGGCCTAGAGTGATTCACGATTTTCCCACTTTCACGGGGGTCCCGTGCCCCTAACCCTGGCAAATGGGGAGGGAGGACTGTACATCTACTAATTGTATAAGTTACTCCTTGCCGTGGTGTAACTTCATCTCACCCCCAAAGATAAAGCATAAGACCCATCTCATGTTCTGGGTAGGCTCCGGCCCGTCCAGTCATGTCAGTTCCTTGCTCTTTGTTCAGCTCTTTGATCTCATTCTGCTCGAAACCAAGAGGCGAGTGCGGTTCACGCAGAGCCCCGTAGCAATGTTTGCGGAGAGATCAAAGGCGTTTGCCATCCGCTTTGGACAATTGCAAGAAACCGTTGATTGTTCTCTGCCTTAAATGAGTTACTCCATGAACTGGAAACTACGTGCTTTTTGTGGGGTGGGCACTTGGTGTGAAACAGTCCCGAAATGGTCAAACAAACTGTACTATAAGGACCATTTCCATGTAGACGAAGAGCCTTTCTGGGTTTTAAATCTCATATCTCATATCAAATACTTATTTCTGCACTACACTCTTATAGCGCGATGATTCCACTTTCAACATCTTATGGAATCAAATGCCGGTACTGCAGGCACAAGGTTGTGAGTTCGATCCTGCCGGGCTCCAGGTTGACTCAGCCTTCCATCCTTCCGCAGGTCGGTAAAATGAGTACCCAGCTTGTTGGGGGCCATTAGCTAACACATTGTAAACCGCTTAGAGAGCACTTAGCTGATACGTGGTATAGAAATACATGCTATTTGTAATGTATAATGTATTTCATGTTGTTCGCCGCCTCGATCCATGTGGAGAGGCAGAATACAAATAAATTATTATTATTATTATTATTATTATTATTATTATTATTAGACTGTAGTGCAGAAAGTGGAGCAGTACACGTACCCTAAAGGCATCAGATCCCATGTGATTTTGGATGCTAAGCAGGGCCAGCTCTGTTTAGTACTAGGATGGGAGACTGCCAATAAATACCGGGTGCTGTAGGTTATTTTTTCAAAGGAAGGGACTGGTAAAACCAACTCCAAGTACTCCTTGTCGAAAAAACTCTATGAAATTCATGGCATCATCATAAGTTGACAGGTTGTTTGAAGCCACGCATGCACGCACGCACACAAATATGTGACGGATTCACACCACTCCATGCTGAGTGGATACGTGTCTGGTTTGAACATTGGCAACATAGGGCTTGACATGTGAAAAAAAGAATCTAGGGGTCTGAAACCATTTCCGCACTAGCCTGTTATAGCGCGACGATTCCACTTTCAACATCCTCTGGAATCCTAGGGTTTGCGGTTTCGGGAGGGGCCGGGCGGCCCCTCCCGAAACCGCAAACCCCAGGATTCCAGAGGATGTTGAAAGTGGAATCGTCGCGCTATAACAGGCTAGTGCGGAAATGTAAACCACAAGCTAAGCATAGATCAACGGTGTGAGGCAGGAGCCAAATCTGTCCCCCACTTGTTTCATATAATCATGGAGCTGGAAGAGACCACAAGGGCCATCAAGTCCAACCTCATTCTGCCATGCGGGAATATACCATCAAAGCCTTTCCAACAGGTGGCCATCCAGCCTCTGTTTAAAAACCTCCGAAGAAGGAGAATCACCACACCCCCAGGTAACACATCCCACTGTCGAACTGCTCTTACCATCAGGAAGTTCTTCCTAATTTTTAGGTAGACTCTCTTTTCCTGAAGTTTGAAGCCATTGCTCCATGTCCTAGTCTCCAAAACCGCCAAAAACCAACTTGCTCCATTCTCCATATGCCATCCCTTTTGTATCAGGTTCGGGGGAACTCAAAAGCCTGCATTTCTGGTGGCTTTTTGGTTCGACCTAAAGAAAGAATTACCCAGGAATGTGTTTTTCCCCCCTTACAAACCAAAATGGCTATTTTTCAATGGGCCAGCATGGTTGCTTTAAAAAATAATCTATATTTAAGTAGCAAGGCTGGTCTAAGCAGGAAAAAAAAATCTTTGTAGGGAAGGTGCTGCAACCCCAAATCATGTTTGTGGTCACCATAAATTGCTAGCAGATTGCTTTCAGTTCAGCAAGGCAGAAATCCGTTAAGCCCTGGACAGTGAATAAGCTGATCTTTGGCAAGAAGAAAGGTATCGGCCCGTCTGACTCAGCCACCTTAAGCTGCATCGTCCTGACTCAGCAAAACCAGCCAACAAGACCTTGTTTTTCACCTTCCCTCCCAGATCTCTTCCCCCAGGTTTCATGGCAAAGGGCATAAACAACTCCCCGACAAGCAAAGACCAAGCCAGACTTGGACTCTCACACTGACCCTGAAGGCTAAAAGGCTATTTCCTCTTCTGTCAAAACATGCTTGCACCTAATCCCCGCTTTGATCAGGGTAAACATGCACCCCCTTCGTTTTTGTCAGTAGTCAGCCTTCCGCATTCACTGGGGTTAGGGGCTCAGGACCCCTGCAAAAGTGGGGAAATTGCAAATATCAAAATGTGCGCATTTGTCTGCGGGAAGGGGGGCTAAGGGCAAGCATCCAGGGGTCCAAACCAGCACCATTTCTGCACTCGAGTGTTATAGCGCTATCACCCCACTTTCAACATGCTATGGAATCCTGGGGTTTGCAATTTCGGGAGGGGCCGACTGCAAACCCCAGGATTCCATAAGGTGTTGAAAGTGGGGTGATAGCACTATAACACTCAAGTGTGGAAATGGGCCAGGTCAGAGAAAGGAGAGGGAAAGAGGATGAGTCAACCTGGTGGCCCTATACTTCCTCTCCCTCACCCATCTTCTTCCTTGGGTATGGGGGGCATTGGGAGAGGGTTTGGGGTGCTGAGAAATTGAACTGAGAGCCATCCTTAGCTGGCTTGGCAGTGGCTGGCGGAGGAGGACCAAAAACATGTTTTGAAAGGGCTGCGTGGCCTGATCGGAGCAACCAACCAAGAGGGAATGTTCCCCTGGAAAAGGGGAGCTGAGGGGACAGGGGTTAGAGAAACTCACTAATAAATCTGTAAAAGTTAAGCCTGAAAACGTGGAGGGCCAACCCTACCGCCTTCCAGCAGCTTAACATTTGTAGTGGCGCAGGGCATTGAACTCGGGGCTTGCAAAACGCAATCTAAAATTAGAGCAACCCTCGCCATGGCACGCGTCAATTTAAACTTCCAAACTTCTCCCATCCTGACCCCCACTTTTGCTTCTTCCCCCTTACTCATTACCAACATACAGGGTTACCATTTTTACTCTTCTATTCTTGTTCCATCTCCAATAATCCACCCTGCCCTCCCTGGAAAACAGAGACTTTCCCTAAGACTTTCCCATGAGAAATATCTGCTTATCTACCTCTCGTTAAAACACAAGAATTGGGCCCAGTCATTTTAAGCGACAACCCTTTCTTAATTTGCACCCACTTCATTTGCACTGTCTTGTTTTCAGGACCCAGCTTTGGAAAACAAGGCAGAGTAAATGCAAAGGGTTTTGGACTTCACTTGAGCCTGGTTGGCACCATTTACACACAAACATTCCCCATGCCAGGAACACCAGATATATTCTGACCAAAGATAACCTGAAACCCCTCAGCCATCCAGACTGTTCCCATGCTGGCCACGTGAACTGATGTCACTGACCAGAGCATCCTGGAGTTTAATTCCTTACTCCAGCATTACACCACCTGGGCTTGATCTGAGAAAAGGAAGCTTTAAAAAATACTATCATAATAGAAATATGGGCTCAGGGTCTTTCTCTCTATAGAGAATAATAGAAATATGGGCTCAGGGTCTTTCTCTCCCAGCATCCTAAGGACGTTCATCATCCAGTACTCTCACTTCCATGTTTCTCAAACTCCAACCATGTGCCAACTTTTTTTCCTTTCAGCAAATTCCAATCCAAAATCTGGGCTAGGTTTTTTCTCACGTTCCAGCATGTATTCTGCTCAAGTCCGGAGGAGGAAGCCACAGCGGGGGCGATGCTGTCACAGAGCCAGGTAACATCTCCATGTGCTTCTCACCCCACGTTGCCCGGCAAGCTGGGCATGTGCCAGAGCGGCAGGAGAGAGCATGTTGTCTCTGAAAAAGTCTCAGCTCTAAAAAAAGTCTCAGCTTAAAGCCAGCTGGAGACCTGCATCTGAAATCACACTGGAGTGTTCATACGGGAGAAGGGAAGTCCACCGTACAAAAAGACCATGCATTCCAATTTTTATCCAAAGATCTAGTGGCCATGAGGTCAAGATTCATTTCGGTGCTACATACTACACAGAGCCTGGTTCCAGCCATAGGAGGGACAATGGGGGGCTATTCTTGCTGTGGCTTAAACCCACTAATCTTTCTGGAGGTGAGAGTATGCCCATCTTGTTTATGATGGCTGCCACTTTTTTTGGTACCCAGCTGTGGTTACTTTTTAACAGCAGTGATGTATTTGAGTCTTTTTCTCCAAGTCTCAAGTCTCTGCCTTCAAGTCTCAAGTCCTTGTAAGATACTTTCAAGCCAAGTCTCAAGTCTGGGAGCCAACTTTATACCTTGACCTATATTCCAGAATTTCTGGACAGAGTTGAATAAAGTCAGCTTTAACCATTTAAGCAGGGTCGGCCCTCCACATTTGCAATTTTGCCCTCTGCAGCTAGGATCCGTCTTATTCCCCCTTCCCGAAGCTGGAGGCTTTTGTGTCAATGGGCTTAAAAGAGTCTGCAGCTTCAGAAGGGGGGAATAGGATCCTACTTACTTCCCATTTCTGAATTTGGGCATTGTTCAAAAGTGGGGAATGGGATCCTTCTTACTCCCCATTACTGAAGCTTCAAAAGCTTTAGAAAGAAGGATCCTTCCTCTTCAAGCCCATTGCCTAACACATTTGTGTTCCCCTCTGAGAAATGTGTCCTGTGCTCTGCAAGTGAGTCTTGCTTTGCACTCTTAAGAAAAAATTTAGAAGGCTTCTCTAGTATACTATAGGGACCCATTCTGCTGTTCCCCTTTGCAAAATGCACCCACACTTTGGGCTTGAGACAGATCATCTTGTGACCAGTAAGCAAAAAGAGATGGAAGCGTTGTTCAAAGTCGTAAGGTGTCTGGATGAATGGTTTATGTTCCTGAACAAAGGACAGAAATCACTAATAATGTAATGAGTCGAGTCGAATCAGTGCCTCATTTATTACCAAGTCAAGTCATTGATGTGACTTAAGTCTGACTTGAGTTCGAGTCAATCGTTGTTTAACAGCAACTGGGCACATAGGATTTAAGTGGTAAGGAACAGCTGTCGGTATTGTCCTCTGTTAAATTTAAAGGCAGAATCAGGAGAGAGGCTGGTAAACACCAAAAACAAAATCCTGTGATCGTATCCAGTGTCCCTGCCCTGGTTTCCAACATTTTAATCCTGCCCTCCCCCAGTGTTTACGCCGTGCGCACTCTCCAGTTCTCAGAATTTGTTCCCATGTTGTTTTTATGAAGCTAAATGGAACTGCCTAGTGCTGTTTGTAAGGATAGGGCTGGATGCTGGCCAGCTTAGATCCCCCTGGGGAAAATTAAAGCTGCATGCCACACAGTTGACTGTCCAATGAAAGCGAGTGTGCGGACGCGCAATTGTATGAGCCCACCGAGACCATTTGGTGCTCATCCAAAAAATGTAACTTGCCAGGGGACAGCTGCCTCCTTCCTCTGTTCAAAAAGATTTGGAAGCCTTGGCCGATGGAGCTGTGGATCAGAAAGGGTTTCAAAATGCTTGCCAGCATTGTAAACACACTTTGAACTTTTATCTGCAGCGGAGATGTTCCCTCCCTAAGAATTTTGCTGTCAGAAGGCAAATTAGCTCCCTTGCTTGCCTGAGCAATGGTAATGCAGATAAAAACATAATTGCTTCAGATGTTGTGTAAGAGCAACAGATTATTATTTGGGGGGTGGGAGTGGGATCAGGATAACTATATAAGTTAATAATTAAATCAAGATTGTAACCATTAAGATTACCAAGATCCAACAACCCCCAGAAAGTGCTGAGTAAGATTTATCAGGACTATAGTGACTATATATTTGCAGTAGTGCATGACAAGGCATCCTTTAGCAGAAGTATATCTTATATGCTATTCCAGAGCCAAAAGTTGATGAGTTGGAAGTCATCTATCTTCTTAGCCCCTTTTTAGGTTAGCTCAGATTCGTGTCGTTTTGTCAAAGCAGTTTTAGGATTGTTAGCATTTTATTTTGTCATCTGTCTTTGGAATCCCTCGTATGTTGTTTTATGTATCTAAAATGTGTTTTAATAAAAATATTATTTTTTGAAAAAAAGACTATAGGTAGTCTACACGCTGGTTGTCAGAGGACAGAATCATAGAATCATAGAAATGTAGAGTTGGAAGAGACCACAGGGGCCATCCAGTCCAACCCCCTTCAGCCATGCAGGAACACCCTCAAAGCATTCTCGACAGATGGCCATCCAGCCTCTGCTTAAAAACCTCCGAGGAAGGAGACTCCACCACACCCCACTGAGGCAGCGGATTCTACTGCCGGACAGCCCTGACCATCAGGAAGTTCTTCCTGAGGTTCAGGTGGAATCTCCTTTCCTGCAGCTTGAATCCATTGCTCCTTGTCCTGGTCTCTGGAGCAGCAGAAAACAAGCTTGCTCTGTCTTCAACATGACATCCCTTCAAATATTTAAACATGGCTATCCTGTCCCCTCTTAACCTTCTCTTCTGAAGACTAAACATCCCCAGCTCTCTAAGTCTATCCTCATAGGGCTTCATGGCTTCCAGGCCTCTCACCATTTTGGTCGCCCTCCAGTGTGTGCTAAAGGGTGACAATGTGTACATATTTTCACCCACCCGAGATGGTAGCTCTGCCCACTGCCAGCATGTGTCCTTCTTGTACTGACCCAGATTCAACTTGGCCTTTGGACTGGTAATTGTGCTCCAGCTGTGGTTCACATGATTAATACAGACTGCAAAATCATGCATGCCAGAAGTGGGCAGACGGAATTTGAATTCTGGTCCTGCATGTGTCCCGTCTCATGGGGCCCCCTTCCTTTGTGCCACAGTTGCCAAGATCGTTTGGCATACGGCGGCAGGAGTGCCAAGCATCCCAAAGCTCCGCTTTACACTCAGGTTGGGCACGGGGCCAGTGAACTCAAGTGCCTCCAAGATGTGCTAAGAGTTCTCCGAATCCAGAGGGAGAAAAATAGAACAGACATGGAATACTTCTTTCTCCCTCTCTGGTGAAGCTTCAGCAGTACAGCTCCGGGGATAAAACACCCAGCTTGGATTCTTACCACTTCCTAAAGCAACATGGGCTCATATTAGGAATCATTTCTCCTCCATACTGATAGTGGTTTCAACTTTCAGCCATGCACAGAATAAGTAATCACCCCAAAATTTTAGAGAGGGAAGTTTATTTGGGGAAAGGGCTATATGAAGAAAACATTTAAAGTATCACATCTAAGGAATTTGATTATATAAAACTGTAAGACGGTATCATTTTGTATTACATACTTGGAATTGCATGCAACAAGTTCAAACGATTTATTGAATTTCTGGGTATTAATAAAAATATCTACAAAAAATTACTGATAGTTATTTCCTTGTTTTTTTAAAAAGAAAATTACCAAGGAGAAGGCTAAGCTAGAACCTTTTTTCTATGAGATTTTAATTCTTATGTGTCATCGTTGCTATTAAGGGGGATGGAAGACATTCCATCATGTAAGCATTTGTGGTCTGCACAGTTGTGATGAAAATTTACTACTTTGGTAAGGATTTAGGCTTATTGTTTTCAAATATTCGGTTCACCACAAGCAAATGTTGGAATACACAGTGTAGAGACTCTACCTTTTAGCTGCTCTGTTACCATCTTTTTTAAGTTCCCCGCTTGGCCATGGAAACCCACTGGGTGACATCGGGCGTGTCACACACTCTCAGCCTCAGAAAACCCCGTGATAGTGTCGCCTTAGGATCGGCATTCGAAGGCACACAACAGCAACAACACAAAAGGGACGTGCAAAAATGTGCCCTAATTTTTCCTAATCCTGGGACAATCCTCGGCTCCACTTTATGCCCCAGCCACAATTTTCCATTCATCCTATGAGCTCACGCTGCCGTCTGAATTGGTAAGAATCCAAGCAGAAAATGCCCTCTTTAGAGAGGCCTTTGTGTCTGTAATGAAAGAAGGGAAAGAGGAATTTTACTCGTGACAAAACCAGAGCTTAGAAATGTCCCATTTTCAGACCGCGGCTCCCAGAATCAAACACGGCAGTTAGCAAATTCTAAGAGTTGTTATGGAAAAAAACTAATTTTTCCAAGCTCTAGATGAAACAGTACCAGGAAGAGTTGTTTCCGTATCAAGGATACTTGGTTTCCTGTGATAGAACACAAACACACAGACAGACAAACAAACAAACCGTACTCACTCCCTTCCTGCTAAATGCAAACAGATGTATATTGCTAGAAGCATAGCTTGAAATGCTTGCAGCCACTGGTGGGAGTTTCGTGGCCTGAGAAAATATTGTAATCTCTTTCTCCCTGCCTCACACACACACACACACAAACACACATTGCACAGGGCTGGCCCAAAATATTTTGTTGCATAAAGCAATGTACGATACCCTCCCATGACCCCAACATCACATACAGCACTCGACTGGACAGACTTCTGATTTCAGCACAAGCAGTGAGACAAAGACCATTTCCACACTAGAAGTTATAGTGCTACTATTCCATTTGCAACATCCTATGGAATCCTGGGGTTTGCAGTTTTGGGAGGGGCCAATGGGCCCCTCCCAAAACTGCAAACCCCAGGATTCCATAGGATGTTGCATGTGCAATAGTAGCACTATAACAGTCTAGTGTGGAAATGGCCAAAACACGGTTACATTCTTAATAAAATATCGAGGTGTTTACTCTTTGTACTCCTAATCTGCATTACAATTGAGAAAAACCCTGGCTGCTTTTTTTTTTTTTAAACGAAGGATGATGCATCTCCAAGGGAATAGGCCACTATATTTGCAAAAAAGGCTGTTAACAGAGGAGAGCGTAACCATTTGCTGTGCACTTTGGAGAGAACACAGTGCAATGGAACAGGCTCGACTGTTTCCAGCAGTTCCGCTCCACACAAACATATTCCTTCATTAACTGGGATCTTATTAAATCCATCTTCTAATAACACTGGTGGTCACACACTGAAGCGGGCAAGACTAAATGCTTTTTCTGCTTTTAGAAATTCAGTGGACCCTCGGTATCCGGTAGGGTTTGACATTGTTATAGTGCTACTATTCCATTTTCAATGTCCTAGGGAATCCTGGGGTTTGCTATTTAGGGAGGGGCCTTTAGAATTCTCAGCCAGAGACCTCTTTGGCCTCAGTAAACTACAAATCTCAGAATTCCACAGGGGGTTGAAAGTGGGATAATAGCACTATAACAGTGTAGTGCAGAAATGGCCTTAAATTGCTTTGCAAACAGTGTGCACAGGTAGACAGTCCCAAACGAGCCTCCGTAGGCAAGAAGAACTGATGAAAGAGTGGAACCTCTGTTGAATTAATAGAACTTGTTCTTAACTTGGAAGCGTTGAAAGAGTGAGTTGTCAGATAATGGGGGTCAAAAGACAGGGGCTTCCAGTACCTTGGGTTTCTGCGTAGGTCTGGAAATGTAACACTGGATGCTAAATCAAACCTTTGCCAGAGGATTTAATTCAATTGGAATTATATACACCATGCCAAGAGCTTAGTCTTGGCATTAGAAGATGTGGTTCCTACCTGGAAGGAAAGCAAAGCAGCCATTTCAGAGATAAATGTATTATGGAAGGATTGGAGTACCAGACTCTCACGCTAAGAAGAGAGATTAGGTATCTTGGGTTACATGGCAGGGATGCTGAGAGTACGGAAGGCATCCAGAAGGACATTCTGCTCATCTCAGGTGTCAGAACATATGGTTCCTTCGCACAATCCCTACAGGGCTACCTGACACCAGGATTAGATCTATCGGCCATCTGGATCTACTCGGGTAGGGATGACTCTCCAGGGTCTTGGGTGGATGTCCCTTTCAGGCCAGCACAGCTGGGGGACTGAACAGGAGACCTTCCATGTACAAAAGAGATGCTCACCAAAGAGCCTCCTCCTGCCTGGCTAAAAGGGACAAACAAAACTTCACATTAACAGAGAGATTTTGTGGATGGAAGCCTCCAGGAGAAAGGCAGCATACAAATAAAATAAAATATAAAATAAAATATTAAATTAAATTCTCTTTGTTCTAGTTAACCCTCAGCCTCATTCAGGGCATTTCCGCACTAGATTGTTACAGCGCTATTATTCCACTTTCAACATCCTATGGAATCCTGGGGTTTGCAAACCCCAGGATTCCATAGGATGTTGAAAGTGGAATAATGGCGCTGTAACAGTCTAGTGCGGAAATGGCCTGAGTGCAACTTTCAGAAATAAGGATGGGACGGAACTCAGCTTCATTCAGCACAAGGCATGAATAAATACATAACAATTGTTCAAGCAGGAAAAGGCCAAATACTATTATGAGAGAGTAAGCGATGGTCAAATCATGAAAGAATTTTTTTCAGATAGCATAAATGTTGATCGTTCTCATGAGTTTGGAGCTGATTTACAGCAGCCATGGCCACACTAGGGGAAAACTTAAAAACATAGCAATTGCCTGCTTGATTAATTAGGAAATGCCCAGTTATTCTGACACACATCCCTTAAGCACATAAAATAGGGGGAATGTGAGTGCTACCTGCACTGGGTGCCGATCTTTTTGGAAATTCCAAACTCCTACACAAGCTGCATGCAACTCAGACCAAAAGAGGAAACGATACTGCATCTTCAACCATTTAAGAGTGAGGAAGGTGGGAGTAGGGGAGAAAGCTGCAAAGCAGAAGTCCTGTAGTCCAGTATTCTGTGACTCTTGATGCAGCTGATGTGGAAGTAGCCCCGTATTTCCCCGTGCCAACTTCCCCCTCCTCTTTGGGAAATATTGGAAAGGGAAAGACGGAGCAGAATAGGGGGCCACGGGGCCAGCAACAGACAACAGGAGACCCATATATATAGTCAGCCCTCCGTATTTGTGGGTTTGACTTTCGTGGATTTGATTACAGTCCACATTCGCTAGAGTTAGGGGCACAGGACCCCCATGAAAGTGGGAACACCATAAATACCGGTACCTCTAGGCCAGAGCTTTCCAGACTTTTCATGTTGGTGACATGCTTTTTAGACATGCATCATTTTGTGACATGGTAATTCAGTTTTTACTAGCAAACCGGAGGTTAAACTAAACCCTTATAAGAGATACGGACATATTGTAATAACAAAATGTAGGGGGACACAACATATCTCACAAAAACCATTCATATATTTTTAAAAAGATATGATTTATAAATAATGACATGCATTTCCAAGGTTGGAGGCGACACACCTACACACGCCAGGTGACATGCTAACATGTCATGGCACACCATTTGGAAAGTCCAGATCTAGGCCCTCCCAAACTATATTTAACACACAAAAAAAGTACGATCACCATATCCAACCCACCATGGATTCCTTTGAGGCCTCAGGGATCCTTTGCAAGGCAGAAGTGGGGGGCCGGTGGAGCTTACGGCCACCTCCGCTGCTGCCCCACAGCATTTTTAAGGGGGACTTGCAAGCCTCGTTTGCAGTTTCTCAGCCTCACAAGGCTTGCAGTCCCTCTTAAAAATGGCACAGGGAGGCAGCAGAAGGGACAGCAAATAATCTATAATCAAATCTGCAAAAGCAAAACCCTCAGATGTGGAGGGCTGAGATAGTTGGTAAGTACGATCTATGGAATATCCAAATTGTACAAGGAAGGTGAATAAGGGAAGTAGGTGCTTCTTTTCTGGGGCAACCTTCCCTCTCAGTGGCTCCAATTAGGCTGTGCAATCCTTTGAAATTCCACGTATGACGGAAAAAAGAGCAGATCATATCACAGTAAAAGTGGGGGATTTAACAGCAATAGGAGTTTGCTAAATCTTGCGATTACAAACATCCATGCAATATGTAAAAAAGCAGTAAGGGGACGTGCACCAGTGAGATCCTAATATAAAATGAGTTGCTGTAAATATTCAAGACTGCAAACATTATTCTGTTTCTAGTTCATGCCTCTATTTCATGCCTGTTTCTATTCCATGTTTTGGAAAATTGTCCTAACTATTTGTCAATGTTTCTTGAGTTCTGAGTTTCTTGTTTGTTGTATATTTCTGGTTATATTTTTCATCATTACTTGGTTTGGGTTTCTTCCCTGTTTTGTTGTTATAAAAAGAAAATTAAAAAAATACAAAAAACAAAGATCCAGCTCTGATCTTCCTCCTCCTCCGCCACCTAAGGATGGCTCACAGCCCAATTTCTCAGCACCACAAACCCTCTCCTGATGCCCCTTCATGCCCAAGGGAGGAGATGGGCAAGAGAGAGGACGTATAGGGCCACCACGCCAACCCACTCCTTTCCCCTCTCATTTTCCTGACCTGGTTTGGACACTGGGTGCCCATTCTCCCCCTTCCTCATCCCCATTCCCATAGACACACACACACACATTTTGATATTTGCAATTTCCCCCCTTTTGCAGGGGTCCTGCACCCCTAACCCTGGCAAACGTGGAGGACCAACTGTATTATTTTCAAAACACTCCTCCTGACTGGAGACATCTTCTCCTCACCTTGAGGACTGCAGTGCCCTGAATCTCAGGGGCAGACCCGGGAAACCTAGTGGAAATAAATCAAATAGACAAAAAAACACAAATCTGGAAGATGCCAGGATGGAGAAGGCTGCCGGGAACCATAAAAATATTCAAACACTGAGCAAGGGGAGAGGGATCGCTTCTGGACAGTGCTACGTTTCTAAGACTGCAAGAAAGACGGGTATCTCCGAACCAAATCTTTTAGAGATGAACATGGGTGGGCTTCTGTCATGTCGTTGAAAATACAGGTTCAGCAAGGGAGCTTCTATTCAGGGTGCAAACATACGATTTCCAAAAGGAGCGGGTGGGCGGGTGGGGTCACCACCAACTTACCTTGGTCTCCTTTCTTCTCCAGGTCGAGTCTTCCTTGGACCATCGTGGGGGTCTCCCCGGCTCCCAGCTCCTCTGTCTTCGGTGCAGCCATTTTAGTTCCACTGACGGCAAGGATGGTGTTTCCATGGCAACTAGAGCATCAGTTCTTAACCTCTCCTTTACCACGGACCCCCTTTCAATACCAAGGACCACTAAGCACTTTGCTCCAGAACTGAAACCCCAAAGCAGGTCAAAGATTTTACTTAAAGTTGCTGCATCAGTGGGAGATTAGGAAGAAATAAGTCAAGGTGCACATGCCTACTGTCCTATTTTTACCGGAACGATTCCATACAAATTCGTCTTTCTTCCGCTTTATTTTAACTGCAAAAGCTCCTAACATTTCTTCAAGCCTTCGCAGACCTGCTATGGAGACCTTGTGCCCCCCCCGGGGTCCACAGACCCCAGGTTAAAAAACACTGCACTGGAGCGTCAAGGAAATTTAAGATCTGAAAACCAAATGGGGAAATGTAACCAAATGAGAGAAATGTAAAGTCTTACACTCAGGCAGAAAAAATGGAATGCACAAATATAGGATGGGAGACAACTGGCTGGACAACAGTATGTGTAAAAGGGATCTATGAGTCTTGGTGGACGTGGGTCAGCAGTGTGATGCGTCAGCCAAAAAAGCCGACGTGATTCTTGGTTGCATCAATAGGAGTATAGTGTCTACATCAAGGGAGGTAATGGTACCACTCTATTCTGCATTGGTTAGACCCCATCTGGAATCTGTGTCCAGTTCTGGGCACCTCAGTTCAAGAAGGATATCGACACGCTGGAGCATGTCCAGAGGAGGGCGTCCAAAATGGTGGAGGGTCTGGAAGCCATGAAGCCCTATGAGGAGCAGCTTAGCGAGCTGGGG
The DNA here is from genome assembly GCA_948474755.1 of Ctenosaura bakeri. Classification (NCBI taxonomy): domain Eukaryota; kingdom Metazoa; phylum Chordata; class Lepidosauria; order Squamata; family Iguanidae; genus Ctenosaura; species Ctenosaura bakeri. Next base: position 140,826 of record CAOLHI010001846.1, on the reverse strand, counting down.
ATGTTTAGTCTGCAGAAGAGAGAAGGTTAAGAGGAGACAGGATAGCCATGTTTAAATATTTGAAAAGATGTCATGTTGAAGATGGAGCAAGCGTCTTCTCTGCTGCTCCAGAGACTAGGATAAGGAGCAATGGATTCAAGCTGCAGAAAAGAAGATTCCACCTGACTGTTGACAGTCAGAGCCATTCAACAGTGGAATCTGCTTCTTCCATGGAGTGTGGTGGAGGCTCCTTCTTTGGAGGTTTCTAAGCAAAGGCTGGATGGCCATCTGTCAGGAGTGCTTTGATGTGGATTCCTGTATGGCAGAAGGGGGTTGGACTGGATGGCCCCTGGGGTCTCTTCCAACTCTATGATTCTATGAAGAAGGAAGGAAAGAGGGAACAACGTTGATATTTCCCCCTTTTCACAAAACTCCTGAGGATCAAATAACTGAAAGGTGGACCAAAACTAAACAGGGGAAATTTTTCAGGGGAAAAAAAGGCCAATTGTTTTTTACTGTCCTGTTCTACTTAGCTTTTCTTACTTGTGCAATCGAACAAAGAAAAAGAACAAGAGCCTCATAACAGAGAAAACTGGGAGAATCAAGGATTCTGGAGGTACGGTCCAGCCCACCTTTCAATAGCCTGGAAATCAAAATTATCTGACCATCACAACAACCAAAATTCCTTCCAACAAGGCACGGCTGCCTGTGTGCTGTCTCTCTTCAAGATGCGTCTGTGTGAATATCAGAAGATATGTGTGAAGGGAATAAAGGAACAGTTAAACCCTGCTGGTACTTTTTACATTTTTTTGTTTGTTTTACTCATAAAGTAATCACGCAGAATCCAGTACAATGTCAGAATATCCAAGGCTCAACACAAGCCATTTCCGGACTGGATTGCAATAGTGCTATTATTCCACTTTCAACATCCTTTGGAATCCTGGGGTTTGCAGTTTAGGGAGGGTCCTCCCCAGGATTCCATAGGATGTTGAAAGTGGAATAATAGCACTGTTACCGTCTAGTGTGGAAATGGCCACAATCACAGCTCCTACATATATCGATAATTGTTTTTTTTCTCAAGGGACAGAGGAGGTAAGAAGCTGTTTTTAAAATTGCTCTTGGCTCAGGTGGGACGTTCTTCTGTTGGATTTAACACATCCAACTTATGCGCTTCCTCCCCGCATCGGTTTCAGGGACCCTCATCTCCTCTGGCAGCATCGGGCTCATAGTTTGCGATAGGCGCCGACGGTGATGTCGAACAGCTGGGCGTTGGTAATCCGTCCCTGTTTGTCCAACAGGAAATAGAAAGGCTTCCCCTTCACCTTCAGCGGGATCATCGCGGGCACTTCCGAACGATGGGACATGCAGGAGACGTGGCGCAGGGGCACCGTGAAAGAGGAGGTGAAGCCAAAGGGGTAATAGGTGGTCAGAGTCACGTCTTGTCCACCGCGGTGCAGCAAGACCCGGCTCACGGAACGTGGGGAAAAGACGAAGCCAGCTACCAGGATCAGAGACCCTGCAAAGAAACAGATTATTATGATCCAGTCTGGCGGAAGAAGAGAAGAGTTGCAAAGGCAACATTTCCTACTGGAAAGAAATAGCCCGGTACAGGGATGGGGAACCTGCAATCCGCCAGAAGTTGTTGCATTCCAGCTCCCATCTGCCCCGACATTGGACCAATATGGTAAGAGCTGTAGTCGAACAACATCTGGAGAGCTACACAGATGGTTAGCCTTGATTATTATTATTTTTATTAAGAGTTTTTAAAAGCTTTTACAACGCAAATACACACACACACACAAAAAACCCCAAACTTAGACCATTTCCGCACTAGCCTGTTATAGCACTATGATTCCACTTTCAGCATCCTATGGAATCCTGCGGTTTGCAGTTTCGGGAGAGGCCGGCTGGCCCGAAACTGCAAACTCCAGGATTCCAGAGGATGTTGAAAGTGGAATTATTGCGCTATAACAGGCTAGTGCGGAAATGGCCATAATCTAAACAATATAGAGTCATCCCTCCCCATTTGCTAGGGTTAGGGGCACAGGACCCCCATGAAAGTGGAAAAAACGTACATAACTCCAGGCCCTCCCAAGCCATATTTAATATACACAGAAAAAATATGATCACCATATTCAACCCACTGTGGATTCCTTTGAGGCATCAGAGTTCCTTCCCAAGGCAGAAGTGGGGGGCTGGTGAGGCTTATGGCCACCTCCACGACTGCCCCACACCATTTTAAAGAGGGTCTTAGAAGCCTCGTTCACCATTTCTCAGTCTTTTGAGGCTTGCAGTCCCTATTAAAAATGGCCTAGGGAGGCAGCAGAGGTGACAGCAAATAATCCGTCAATCATCAAACCCCCAAAAGTGAAACCTGCAAATGTGGAGGGCTGACTGTACACTCATAAAATAATGAAAAAGCCTAAGAGAGATTAAACACAATTCTACAATTATTTAACATAAAACAAAACCTATTTAAACTAAACTAATTTTCAACAACAAAAAACTAAAGAAAAAATATAACTAATTAAAAAATGGTTCCCGCCGTCGCTGCGAACAGCTCTTACTTGATATAAAAGTACTTAACTTAAAATCAACGCTCAAACATCACTATTTAAATTTGTTGCCCATTACTGTCCCTTAACTATATTATGTTCTAAATTTCTTTACTTTTATATATATCAACATTACAAGTCATTAGAAAATCTTTTTTAAAAATACTATACTATTAAAATAACAACAACCTATAATTCAATGAAGTTTTCATAGCAACTTTCTTGGGATAACAGTAAAATTATGAACTAAAAGGAACAGTAGTATTCAAATTCAAAACCCTATGATCATCAATTAACTCTCATTTTCCCTTAAATAATCTATTCAAAGTTTCCATTCCAAAGTAACCTCTTCATCAGAATTTCCCTTTAATTTGGGTAGCCTAGATTATTGATTCTCTGTAATGCATTCCTGAGGAGCCAGAGCAGCATAACGGTCAGTGTTGGGCCATTTCCGCACTCTACTATTAGAGTGCTGCTGTTCCACGTTCAACCTCCTGTGGAATCCTGGGATTTGTAGTTTACAGAGGGATACTGAGAATTCTCAGCCAGAGAGCTCTTGGACCTCAGTAAACTACAAAACCCAGAAATCCACAGGAGGTTGAAAGTGGAATAGAATCATAGAGTCATAGAGTTGGAAAAGACCCCAGGGGACAATCCAGCCCAACCCCTGCGATGCAGGAACCCACATCTAAGCCCTTCCAGCAGATGGCCATCCAGCCTCTGCTTAAAAACCTCCAAAGACGGAGACTCCACCAGACTCCGTTGAGGCAGCAAAGTCTACTGCCGAACAGCTCTGACCATAATGAAGTTCTTCCTGAGGTTCAGGTGGAATCTCCTTTCCTGCAGCTTGAATCTATTGCTCCTTGTCCTAGTCTCTGGAGCAGCAGAAAACAAGCCTGCTCCGTCCTCGATATAACAGCACTATAACAGTGTAGTGCAGAAATGGCCCACGATTCCACTTTAACGGCCATGGCTGCCTCCTATGGAATCCTGGGGGTTTAGTCTGGGGAGCTTTCCAGTTCAGACTGCTGAACATCCCCTCCCTTAATTGCAAAAGGCATGATTCCAGAAGCAGAGCAATTAAGGTGGAATCATGGACTGTTTCTGCACAGGACTGTCAACATCCTATGGAATCCTGGGGTTTGCAGTTTAGGGGGGGGAGGCTTTAGAGTTCTCAGCCAGAGAAACTGCAAACTGCAAACCCCAGGATTCCACAGGATGTTGAAAGTGGAATAATAGCACTATAACAGTGGAGTGCGGAGAGGTCCAGGAAAGCAACACTCATATAGAATCATAGAATCATAGAAATGTAGAGTTGGAAGAGACCCCAGGGGCCATCCAGTCCAACCTCCTGCCATACAGGAACACCCTCAAAGCACTCCTGACAGATGGCCATCAAGCCTCTGCTTAAAAACCTCCAAGGAAGGAGACTCCATAGCGTTCTGATTCCACTTTCACCATCCTGTGGAAGCCTGGGGTTTGCAGTTTCGGGAAAACTGCAAACCCCAGGATTCCACAGGATGGTGAAAGTGGAATCAGAGCGCTATAACCGTCTAGTGCGGAAATGGCTTCAGTGGCAACGTCATGGAGAGACAAAGGAGCCCACCTCAATCCGGCCCTTCCTTACCCACAGTCAGGCAGGAGGCGGTGAACCCGAAGCGCCACTTATTGGAGCCCAGGTTGAGCGAGGCCCCTCCGGGCAGCAGGGGCGCAAGAGGGCCCCCTGGCGCACCAGGATCCCGGTCCCGCCGCGCCGGGGCGCCGGTGTCGCGCAAGGAGTGGAAGGCGAAGTGCGCCAAGTAGGACCAGAAGAGGAACTGGCCGGCGCAAAAGAGCCCCAGGAGGCGGAAAAAGCGGGCCCGGTCGTGCTGGAAGAGGAGGACGTCCCGGGCCACCTGGGCATCCAGGGGGAAGGTGTGCTGCAGCCTCCCAGCCCCGCATCGCCCGGTCACCTGGGTCGCCTCCTTCGCCTTCGGTGCGCCCCCGCTCCCCGTGCGCCCAGGGCGCAGCGCCCAGGAGGAGCCCCGGCCATAAAAGCGCCCCAAACTTCGGGACGCCCCACTGGGGGACCCCCAGACCCGCAAGCCCAGTGCCCCCCACGTGCAAAGCAGCATGCCTGGGACTCTCCCTTTGCTGGGGGAAACCGGCCGTGGCCCGGAGGCTCCTGGGAGTTGTAGTCCACTTCCTGCTCTGCAGAAAGAGAGACTGCAAACGCTCCTCTTTGCTGCTCCTGGCGGAGGTTGGGTGCTGGCCATTTCGATCTGCTTGCTGGGTACGGATTAGAGCAGGGGTGGGCCACTGTGGAAGGGGTAGGGGGTTGCATTAACCCTCCCCCAGCAGAACTGGTAGGGCCATCTCTGCAAAAATTAATCTGTTGTAATATATATATATATATGTATGTATATCAGAGCTTTCCAAACTTTTCTTGTGGGTGACACACTTTTTAGACATGCATCATTTCACGACACAATAATTTCAGTTTTCCTAGTAAACCGGAGGTTCAACTAACCCCTTAGAAGAGATACAGATAGATACATAAATTGTAATTACAAAATATAGGGGGACACAACATATCTCATGAAGACCTTTCGTATAATTTTAAAAATATATGATTTATAAATAACATTCCTTTCCAAGATTGTAGGTGACACACCTACACACTAATGCATCGCCACACACCATTTGGAAAGTCCTTATATGCATATATATGTTTCCAAAAGGCCTTTTCAGAGCATGTATGCATGCATATACATACATACATATATATACTAAATCCCATATACATCCCGGCATCGCCTGGCATTTTATTTTCTTATAGGTAATAGTTGTTAAAAAGATTTAAGATCCTGTGTCTCTAATTCCCCAAATTGTCTTGTCCAGTACTGGTAACTTTTCCCCATATTCCCCAATCCAATCTGCATTTAGAATTATTCTAATCCAGAGGTTGGGCTCCTGAGGGAATATGCTGCCCTCCTCCTAGCAACTGGCCAGGCAACTGGCCAGGCCCAAAACTCTCCCACTGAGAATTCTAAAGGCCCTCCCTAAATTGCAAACCCCAGGATTCTCTAGACTCTTCTTAGGCAGCCAATCGTATAAGGTCTTCGTCTGACACAAGCTTTGACTTTTATGTATTAGATACGCACGCATGCATGCTCTGGAGAGGCCTTTTGGAAACCCAGATAGATATATGCAGTTTCACTATGTTTTGGGTTTCAAAAAGAACCTCTCTCTGGCCCCTAAATTGCCCCAGGGCCCCGCAGAATGCAATGGAAATGCACACACACACACACACCCTACTGCTCCCGGGAGGACATTTTGGAGCAAAAATAAAATTGTTTGAAAAAAATGCAAAATTATTCTGGGGGGGGCGGCCAGGGAGCCTCCAAACATGATGGAGATGCCCTCCACATCCCCTAGAGTAAATTGGGGAGCATTCTGGAGCAAAAACATGTTTGTGGGTAAAAAACCCAGCTAGGGCCAAGACAACAGCTGCATGTTGCCAACATCTGTATTAGAGTGCTACCACATGACAGACATGCTCAAAGTAAGTTTACTGTCTTTGTTTATATATACATGTCTTTTTTCATGGTTTAGAACATGCTGTTGTCCTATCCTGTACACCAAGTTTGCACTACATTCTTAATCCTATACTTGCGTTTAGGGCCATTTCTGCACTGCACTGTTATACTGCTATGATTCCTCTTTCAACCTTCTGTGGAATCCTGGGGTTTGCAGTTTAGGGAGGAGCCTTTAGTATTCTCAGTCAGAGAGCTCTCGGGCCTCAGGAAACTACGAACCCCAGAATTCCACAGGAGGGTGAAAACAGAATTGATAGCACTATAACAGGGTGGTGTGTAAATGGCCTAAGAATCACAATCACCCTTGAGGCTAAAACAGGGACCAAAGCTTCCAGAGAGCAGCAGATCTGCTTGAGGAAGCAGTTTCCACCATACCATTACTAGTCATACCATGGGATACAAACTGGGATATGCAATAATAACTATACAGAAAAAGTAATTTGTAAGTGAAATGAACTGTCAACATTAAAATACACATGGGGTAAGATTTGTACCAAGACTAATACTTAGTCACTATATTAATTTATTACAAAGCTGTATTTCTTATGTGTATTTATCTTTTCAGATTTCTTTCAACTCTGGCCATTTCCACACTACACTGTTATAGTGCTATTATTCCCCTTTCAACCTCCTCTGGAATCCTGGGGTTTGCAGTTTAGGGTGGGGCACTGAAAATTCTTAGCCAGAGAGCTCTTGGGCCTCAGGAAACTACAAACCCCCAAATTCCACAGAAGGCTGAAAGTGGAATGAGAGCACTGTAACAGCATAGTGTGGAAATGGCCTCTAACAATGGAAGCAGTAACTACTATCACCTCTAAGAGGTGAGTCTCAAAAGAAACACAAAATTCTCTTCCAAAGCAGCACACGCTTAGAAGTGGGTGGCAAATTGTTTTAGAATTAAAATAAGAGTAGGAAGCAGAAGTCTTCTATTTACAAGAACTTTAGGCATTAAAAATTGTGCAAGGCCAGAAACCAAAATTCTATGTGGAAGGGATCCCATTCGTATTTGAAACAACACACACATAGTGCAAGTTTTTAATAATAATTTTACTAAGCACAGTGTTTTCAAGAACTAGAGGTGGAAGAAAAACACAGAAGCCACTGGCCTGCTGAGCATGCCAGCTTCACGCCTGCTCTCATAACAGCAGACTTCTAGGAACCAAGAAGAGGACGAAACAGACAATGTTCCATAAGAGCTTTGGGGATCAGTCACTTGGAACCCCCAGGCCCCATTTGGAAAAACTTCGGAGGCAACACAGAACTAGGAAACCCAAAGTTTCTGGCACCACCACAAAGATAAATTGTGCCATAAGGTTTGCTGTCTTGCCCGCTACAGCCAGCCTCCGTTTTGCTGGGGAGTGCTGGCCCTTTCTTCATCTAGGTGTACATAATTTGACAACTGAGACAGTTGCTGCAGGGCAGAATACGCCAAAATAAAAAATTTTTTTTCCAAATACAGGTTGGGGAGAACACAAGGCTGGACACCTTTCTCTCTTATAGGACTCCAAATCTCCACACAGAGTCAATTCTGTCCTCTTAAAAAAGATTACACAGCAATTCTTCCGTCATCTTCTGACACCACAAGGTGGGAAATGCCGCCTCTTCACTGAGCCAGTCATAGCTTTTGCCTCTATCCCAATGGTGAAAGGCTACAGTCTTCCTAATCCAACAGGGAGGGAATCTCTTAAATTTACACGGTGAAACTTTATTTACAAAATAAGTATCTCAAAAATAAAACGCTGGTCTGGGAAGGTGAGGGCGATGCTCAGTTAATGAACGCCACTTCTGGAATCTTCTGCTCAGCCTGTTGAAGGGAGAGAAATGAGTAAGTCGTTAACTATCTCCATCACCGTTCATCAAGGACACAAGACAAGATATGAGGCTCTCAGGTGAATCTGGCATCTCTGAAGTCCTTCTCTTTAAGCACTGAATAACCTCCTTACTCTATCATGTCAGCATGGCATGCCACGCCACAGTATCATGCAGGTCCTGACATGTGGCACAAATAATTGCAAAAAGAAGGCCAATATATATATGTGAGCTGCCTCCCAACAGAAAGGGCTTCCAGTTCACATGACGTACATCAGTCCACATACAGCTGTACACACAGAAATTTCTTCCACATGTGTGAACACTTGGGGCAATGCAGTATATACAGATTTTTAAAAGTATGATTGCAAAGAAATTAAAAATCAGAAGGCAAACAAAAAAAGGGATGGAGTGTCTTGTACCTCAAAGTACAAGTCTCTTGACAACAGTAAGTGCATGCCATAGTACTGGCAGAAAATAGCAAAGACTTGTTAACGAGTACCGAGGAAATTCTAGGAAGAAAATGCAAAGGCAGGTTTTGAACATTAATCATAGAAATGTAGAGTTGGAAAAGACTACACAGGCCATCCAGTCCAACCCCCTGCCATGCAGGAACACCCTCAAAGCACTCCCAACAGATGGCCATCAAGCCTTTGCTTAAAAACCTCCAAGGAAGGAGACTCCACTACACTCCGAGGCAGCACATTCCACTGCCAGACAGCCCTGACTGTCAGGAAGTTCTTCCTGAGGTTCAGGTGGAATCTCCTTTAAGTGCAACTTAATAAGACATTGAAGGCTAGCTGTGATTCTGCAGAAGGGCACTCACCTTGAGCTGTGTGTATGCGTGGGCTGCTTTAGCATAGTCCCAATCATTGTCCAAAAGGCACCTTGGTAGTGGGGGAAGAAACAGATCACAGTCATAAGACATCTCCCTACTCTTGTTCTATAACCATTCTTTCCCCTCTGGGCCCCCTCAAATTAAGTTCCCCCTCCTCCTCCAGGCTTTCCTGCACTACTCACTTCTGAGACCACTCGAGGTTCATTCCTGACTGGAGCGAGAAATTTTGCAGCATTTCCTGCTGCTCAGCCGTAAGCGTGGGCACGGGGCTGGAAGAAGGTGTGGGTGCTGGCATGGCGAAAGCTTTGCGGATTTCCACGTTGGTGGCCTTGCGAATAAACAGCTGGTCATTCACAATGCACAGCCTGCGGGAGGAAGAAAAGAGGTACTGAATGGGATGCAGACCCAAATGCTGTTCAGCTAGCCAACCTGGGGAGAAGAGGTGAGGATGGGATGGCCAGAACTCTCTTTGCCACAGTTTTAATCACACAGCTGAAGACGCTCACTCTTCCTCTGGCAGGAGACTGGAAAACAGCAGCTAAGATATCCCAACATTCCTGAAACTTTGACCATTTCTGCCCTACACTCTTATAGTGCTATCATTCCACTTGTAACATCTCTTATAGTGCTATCATTCCACTTGCAACATCCTATGGAATCCTGGGGTTTGCAGTTTAGGGAGGGGCCTTTAGAATTCTCAGCCAGAGAGCTCTTGTGCCTCAGGAAACCACAAACCCCAGAATTCCACAGGATGTTGAAAGTCGAATAATAGCACTATATCAGTGTAGGGTGGAAATGGCCTTTATTTTCCTTGTAGCATCCTCCCATAGGTAAAAGAAGCTACAGAAACACTAGCTTCTGCTTTTCAGGGTCCTGACCAGCCTAGAAAAGGATAATTAATAATCCATGTGTCCAAAAGTGCTTCCAGTATTAAAAATCCAAGGTTCTAGAAATGGGCCCTAAAATCATAGGAAAAATGAGATATACCAGCAAAGTGTTCTTTGACCAGCTTTACACTGTTCCTACATAAAGGCAACTATGCCATATAGGAACTGGGGAACTTAGGTTCCATTCCAAATAGGATGTGAACTGAACTTTGTCTTGATGGTCTGTATTCCCTAGAATTTGTGCACTGCAACAATGAGTTTTTAAATTCCAGAAATGGACTATATGGTCAGTGTCTTCTAAAAGATAAGGCAACCTGTCATCATCTTGCTTACAAGCTTAAGTATTTTGCTGGATGGCACCCTTCCCACAGGAAAAGAAACGCTGAGAGCCACTTAGTTCAGTATTTTTTGCTTTGCAACAATCCATGGTTTACCAGTAAACCAAGATCTAACCTCTACTCATTCTTGCTGCATATGTGAAATAGGCAGAAATAGATGATGGGCGGGGGCACCATACCTAAATTCTTTTAATAGCTGCTGACTTCTCCATTTCCTGAAAACATGCCATCTAGGCATCTCCTTTCACTGTAAATATTGCATTATTTCCCCAATACATAATATCTGTTTTTTTAAAGACACACATACCATGCGATCCCTGGATTAGTTCTAAAGCTCATTCCCTTACCCGTTATGGCCAACGGGTACAGTGACGAATACCCGTGTGAAGGCTCTCAGTGCATCCCGACACTTGCCATCCACTGCCACTGTAGAATGTAAAAAGGGCAGAACAGAAATTTCAGTGTGGACACTGTGTGCACATACACTGGACAGCCAGCACTGCAGGACTGGATACAAAGGGGATGCTAAGAGCTTACTCACCTTCCTTGAAAATCCCATTCAGTGTGAAACATAGCATTGTGTTCTGAAATAATAATAATAATAATCTTAAAAAAGGCTTTCAGACTAATGCAGCCTGTTGCAGCACCATTCACGGATGTTAAATTTATCCGCCATCAGAACATGGATCCCCGGTTTACCATGTGAAGAATTCATTTATAACTGTATCGACTGAAGCAGGTTAAGTTTAAAAAACTAAACAACATTAGCAGTAAAAAGGGAAGAAATTCTGCAAAGATTTATTAGATTAAAACTACTTCCTCAGCTCATCTGAAAGTGAATGGCATGAGGGAGCTATATACAGGCCAACAAAGGAATACTTCAGTACAGAATTCTGCATTGCTCATTGTGGTATTCCAAGTGCTTCAGAGCACACAGTTTGACTCAATGGTAGAGGGTAACTAGGAGGTCTTCCAGCTACCTACCTGCAGGGATAAACCAACCTGACCCTGCAAACTGATATATTAATCACTAGTTTCACCCCATCCCTTGGTGGAGGGATGTACTTGGCTAGTTCCTCCTTTTTACTCACCGTCTGTGCACAGACATCCACGATAAAGGAATTAATATCATGCTGCGTCTTGGGAAGCTCACTGAGGAAAGCCACAACATTCAGCTTTGTGTGCTTGAGAAGTTTGAAGCGCATGGCTGGGAGTAAAGAGGAGAGAGAACAGAGGAGGTCATTGTTTATTTCCAAAGTAGTCTAAGGTAGGGAGACACTAGCATCTCTAGGAGACTGGGAGACAGCACTTTGTCCATCAGTGGAGTCTCAACTGCAAAAGGCTCCAGGAAGGAGACACCCTCTAACAATTAAAGACTGCACGGTTAGGAAATAAATTACAAATCTCAGCAACTATGATTGGCATAGAGGAGGAAGGAAACATGTTCATGCCCCAAGACAGGCTTAACAAGCTGTGCTCATCATTAGAGAGGGTTACAATAGCTGAATTCAGGGACTTGGGTCTTCCTTGCAGTATTACCAGAGTTGTAAAATTACCTTCACATGTGGAGCCCCCTCATGGTTCCTTCCTCCTCTCTTTTAAAAATGAATATTGAAGTATATTGTGTTGTTTTGTAAAGCATTATGATTGTTTTTCTACTTTATCTTTTCCCTGGACTGTTTTTTTTTTAAATAAAGTTCTTTAGTTCAGTTTTATCTGTAGATCATACAGTGATAATATTTAAAGGCAGAAGATAATGCACTAATTGGTATTCTCGCCCCAGTCTGCTGTTTGCAAGAATAAGTGCCTTACCTATAGTCCTATGCATTTTAGTATTCAAGTCTCCTCAACAGGGGTGCAAATTGTGCAGCTTGCAGGGCACGTGACAACTTGGAGGGGGGTCCATGAAGGTCCCGATTTTATTAATTGCAAAGGCTTAAAAGGAAACCTGTTGTGGGGCTATTCCATGCTGTTTTAAGGGGATCCTCTATCCAAACAGCCAAATAGGTGACCAAAAATGATGTTCTGTCACTCCCCATTTGCTGCAACAACATGATTGTCATCCCCATGAGCCAAAAATCTGTCAAAAATCTGCTTTTCAACTAGACACTGGGAACAATGAGTGAGTGGGTACATTTCAATTTTGCTTTCTTATTAGAGAGAGAGCCATCCTAACCCATCTGGGATGGTCATGAAGATACTCTCAGTGATACTGGAGTATTCACCAAGAATGCACAACTGATATATACTATTTATTTGTTGCATGTTTGTTTCCTCATCTGTCTCCTCATTCGAGTATTCTCTACACACAAAAACCACAGTGCTGAACCTACAGGTTCAGGCGTACTGTCACTAGCAAAAAGGCATTCCTGCATGTGAAACATCTCCTTTACTATTCCAAAAACAAGACAAAGCACTGGAGAGGTATTCTGTGTCTCAAGCTTTTCAACAGATTCTTGAAGTACAGAGAAGTCCACAGGGAGAAAGAGGATGAACAAGTTTCTCTGTTGAAGAAATTTCAAAGTAATCTGACAACTGTTGATCTCACCGAGGCATTGCTGCATCTCACCAGAGCCCACCAGATTTTTGTGCCACTTTCCATACAGCTCTGGTTCTAGCTTTCTGGACTAAATCCAATTGCCAATCCTAACTAAAGTAAACCTATTAAATCAAGCAGATTTATATAAATGTTGACTTAACATTCAGCAAGGGATTCCGTGAATCTATTCTGCTTGAGACCAGCAATTGGATTTAGGGCTATGATTTCATGCAATAATGTTGTTCTAAAAGGTCATGTCCTATTTCAGTTCCCTCTGATGGCCGGGACTTCCATACCAGGAAGCATTCACTGCACACGTCAAGATCAAAATACCTGTGACAGTTCTCACACCTCACACCACTGCTGGGAGTTTCCAGATACATCTACTGAGAGAAGTCATTCTCTATCAAGTTCAAAGAATCAAAGTGAAATTACTACGTGTGGGACTCAACGTGTGGGAGTTCAGAGCACAGAAGGTTGAAACTACAAGAAAATATTCCTCTGCAGGCTACTGGGTCAAACCAGATGGTTCATACAAACTTTGGCTCAGCAAATGCCAATACAAGTCAGGAGTGGGGGAAAACTGTTCTATTACACAAGAGGGTCAAACTGAGTTAACTAAATAGGCAGAGAATATCAGCATCATTTAGAGTGCTGGAAACCAAGGCTGAACTTGCAGGAGAAAGATGCGAAGAAACTCTCCGTCTATTCTCTCTATGGCAAACAGATTGCATCCAACATGGGTCAGTTCCTGTTTTTCTCATTTAGCACGATAATATAATATATACAAAGTAAATGTTTTCTAGTCTCCCTGGAGAGAACCGCTTACTTCTTCCACATAAAATAAAGAGCTTTCTTGTTCCTCAGACCTTTTCACAGCTTGGAACACTCGGAGCTGTGAAGAATTTGAAATGACAGCGTTACAATGGCTTTTTGTGTATTTGCATATTGTCTCCAGTCCTTTCAACATCGCAGCTCTCTCCATTGATCTGAGTAGGCCCCAGCTATGCAGCATAAATGCCTCAATAAAAAACTACTTGAAAACAGAGGCACCATGTAGGATTCATCTTCCAGGCAACATCTGACAAGCTAGCGATCAAGGATGGTCCAACAGCAGTCTGCACTTACTATAAGTCTATTCCTACCCATCTCAACCCTTTACTCGCCCCAACCATTTTGCAGTTGCTTTCTATTACTTACTGGGATCTTTCAGTTTCTTCACATTTCTGCTGCTCTTGAAGTATTCGAACAGAGCAGCCCTGAAAGCAAAACAAAACTTCAACATTGCACTTGGAAAAAAAAAAAAAACCCACTTCCCAGACCTTTGTTTGCATAGCATGACATATCTAGAAGAATCGGTTAACCTCTTCTGCCACCCAGGCAAGGCAAGGGGTCAAGCGATTTAAGTCTTTTTCACTGGATCCCTAGGTCCTTCATATAGAAAAGCCAGAGACAGAACACAAAAGGAAACAGAATGCCAGAAAAATAAGGTCTGCCACCATAGGGATAGAGCGGGATGCCTCCTTCTCTTTGGCAAGAATGGGCTTTCTCGGTTACTTCTCAATTTACCATTATCTGCCACTGGACAAGGAGCCATCCAAGAATGGGATATACCAAAACGTCTATACATATCAAGAGAAACAAGGTAGCAAGGAAGAATTAAGATGAATAAAATCCAAGATTAAGTCTCATCCCAAAGAAGAAAACTGAACCGCCTTGCCCAGAGCACACTGCAATTGGATAGAGCCTTAGGGGGAAAAAAGGAGAATAAAATTATCTGGATTGAAGTGTCTTTCTTTTACACTTTCATCCTGGAACCATGAGAGGGGATAGCGGGCTCCGCTGATGCCCCAGAAATCTTCCCCACACTCTGTAAGTAAGAAAAGAGTGCAAAAAAAAGTGGGGGGCAGTTTAAGGAAGTGACAAAAGAACACAGCTTAGTGCAATTTGAGGAAGCAAGAATGGGGAAACACATTTGAAGAAACAGAAAGAAAAGAACAGAAGAGGGATTTGGGGGGGGGTTGGTAGCAACCAAAGAAATACAGAGAATGAAACAAAAAAAAAAACCATAAAGTTAAGTCACCAAGAAACAGAGGAGGAATTCTGATATGATCTATTCTGGACAAAGGCAAGGCAAAACTGCATGGAGAAGCTAAGAATCTGACCATGTGGTCCCTTGCTCTGCCTGGGCAGCAGAAGAGGTTAACCTACTCCTGGATGATTCCTTCTCTGCTGGTAGAGAATGGAGGCAGCACAGATCTTTTCACTCTGAATAATTCAGTCACGTTTACAAAGCCACTCTTACGTCTCATTATACCAAAACCCAGAGTCTATTATGCTAAGCTAATACATATCCTTTTCTCAAAATAAGGAAAGACAGCTTGGCTGTAGCAACATACCTGGGAGTGTGTTGAACTGTGACTGGGATACTTAAGGAACAGCATGCTTCATCATGATAGGCATCCAACAGCCTTTGCCGGTCCCCAGAGTCATAGATGGTGTAATATCTGGGGGGGGGACACAACACAGACTTTATTTGCATAAAACTCCTCCAATAAATACAAGCTGGAAGGGATGCTATCTCCTTTAAATATAGTTCTAAGTAATATGGTATACCTATCAAATTCTTAAACTATATCACTTCAGAGAACAGGCAGGGATATACACTGAACATTTCTATATAAAAAAGGTTCCTTCACTGAGAAAGGTAACATGTGAAAGAGTTCTAATCCCACCAACAGTTTACACACACACACACACGAGAATCTTCTCCCCTGTCTGTACTGTGGGGTGTTGCATGCCATCCCCTACTTTCATTCTGTAGTGGTACTGCCAGGACACAGATTTACCACCAGAATAAAAACTATATTCAGAAGTGTGAAACAGACCACCACTGCAACAGAACAAGGATCAATCAGCCACACAGGAAGAAACAAAAGATGGATTTTCAGATCCACTCATTCTTGAACCTCAGTGATATGAAGATGCTCTAGCCACAGTTTCACAGAACTCAAAATTGAGTATACAGAAAGCATTTCGCTGATATTATTATTCTTTATTAAAACATCAAGAGACGTCTCTGGAGAAAGTGGATCAATATTCGAGTAAGCAGAATTTACCAATGACTACAGAACATCAGAGACAGATAAAGACAGAGTCCTTTTCAAACACACAACATATAGTTTTTTCAAAAGCATGATTAAGAGTTTTGTACTTACTGTTGCAGAAACTGTCCAATCAGCGCTTTCAGGCCTTCAGAGCAAAAATAACTGCCCTGAGAAAAGTCAAAAAGAGATACCAGTTTTTGACCTGGTCCACACCACAGCCTTCCAGGGCGTACACATTTCCCAAGGCGTACACATACTGTTGGCCTTCTAATGAGTCTGGATCATGCAAAGGTGTCAGAACTCAAAAGGCACTAGCCTTCTCACTTTGACAGGAATACCCGCCCTTTCTTCCCTCCACCTTTGTTTCTGTACCTTGCTTGGAGGCAGGGTGGTTGGTGTTTCAACATCAAAAGAGATAGGAGGAGGGAGTTCATGACCATCCTATGAAAAGAAAGGCAGACTTGTAATATATCTGCAATGTCAAACACACAGTAGTGAGCTCACAAACAAACCTCTCACTTGAAATTTGTATATCTCAACTTACCAGTCTCAGTAGCTTCGGAAACCGTTCTCGGACAGCGCTGTCAGAAGGGGAAAAAGAGTAAGTGAAACAGTTTTGTGTCCTAAGGGCAATACCTGCCCCTGTACATGGCCTATCTTGGAGGTCCCTGCCTTTTTCCATCACAACCTTCTTAACTCAACCCCACCTCTGCTACCTCCCTGGGCGCCTTCATCTTCCTCCAATGTGATAGCTTCACCTTTGCCCCTTCAAAACAAGGTAGCAGTGGTGGACAGGAGCAGGAAGCTCCTTCAACTGCTCTCAAGAAGAGGAGTAACAGGGTAACACAGTTATGACACTTCACTGCCTGGATTCCAAAGCAGCCAACACTCCAAATGTGACCCCTTAAAAACTAAAGAGAATTCTGCCATAAACAGGCAAAGTGTTCATTCCACTTCATCAGGCCTTCTAAGTAAGGAAAAGCATCAAATAAGGCTAAGAATATGGTGGCATTACTCACCAGAATCTTTAAATGAAAGCCCTGTTAAAAGGCAGTTAGATTACGTGCTTCTTTGAAAGGCTAAGAAATTTACACATAACAACCATTTTAAACAAGACTACAAGATAAGGAGTGTGGATTGGTTTTGTACAGCAGTGAAGTAGGCTTGGCCTCTTTGGGCATTAATTACACTGCTTACATTGAGATTAACTTCTACCGTTCATATTGAAGATCAATCTGATGCAAGCTGACATTCTTTCCTCTGTGTACTGGAATCTGACCTTCTTATTTATAGGAAAATATTAAATCACTTTTTCTTAAATTTTCCAAGCAGCTCTTGAATATAAGAAGAGCCGGTCAGTTTCGTTATTACGGTTCTACTCTTTCAGGTAGGTCAAGAATGACTCTGATAGCCTGCTCGACCATTTAGTATCTAACAGACTACCATGCTGGACCAGAGCAGAAAATATCGGTGTTAAGTAACTGCTCCAAATCTTGTAATCTTCCATGGTAGTTTTACCCATGCTCACAAGCATGAGATGCAGATGTGTCAAAAACTCGCACTGCTGAAGGGCTCCCTCTGCACTTACCTGAGCTTATATACTCACCCACATGGCTCACTACAGAAGTGCTCCAACAGAGGCCAGAGGGCAGGGGGAGGGGGAGGGAAGTGGGGGAATAGACAAGAACTCCCACTGGTCATAGAGATGGCTGAGCCAACTTCCTGGTACCCAACTTAAAACAGCTTTGGGAGGGTTCCTGCATCAAGGCCCAAATCTAATTAATGAATGCGGAAGACAGTAGGGGTGATAAGCAAGGGGACACCAGAAACTGAAAGGAAATGGAGGAGGGAAAAGAAACAGGCCTGGAAACCCCTCCACACTGACTGCACAGCCTCATCCATCCTCAGCATTACCCCCTTACACCCATCCTAAGGAGATACAAATGCCTTGTCCATGCCTGAAAGACCTTCAGCATATAAGAGGGATAAGCAACAAGCTTAGTCACTTCAGTCTGCTTCTGCTCCAACCCAGAGTTTAGTGCAATCTTTGCACATGCTGAGAAACGAGAGCCTCCTTTTTGGCAACGGCACCAGGGCTGTCCAAGAGTAACTTTTTGAGAAATGAGCACGTAAGTGAGTCTTCTTTGCCTTGTCTGCCATCCTTCCCGGAGGCAGGCAGAAGAGCTTGTTTGGCCACTGTGTGACTGTGCCTGTCTTAGGTTGTTCCTTCCGCAAGGAATCTTACCCGTCATTGGCTAACCAGCCATCTCTGAGGGCCAAGTCATCATCAGAAAGTACCCCAGGATTTGACAAATTCAGCTGAATTTTCCAAACACGCACTTTGTGCGCCTCTGGGTAACCTGGTGCCTCCTGATATAGCATGGGAGAGCTCTCAGTTCAAATTAGAAAGGCAAGGCCGCAACAAGTTGGCAGGGCACGGCAGGCTCAGACAGGAGAAATGGATGGTGTGTAAAGGAGAACTGAAGAGGATGGAAAAAGCTGTGCATCTCGAGGTCCCTAGAGCCTGAAGGCAGAGAACAGAGAGCGAAATGAAAGAGAAGCAAGGAAATAGCAGGGAAAGAGGAAGAAGCAGCAAGATTTTACAAGAAGAAAAGCAAGGCATACTGGGCAGCACGATGGTGGTATATGGGAGATCACTTCAAAACAAAACAAAACGGAACAAAAGTTTTAGCTAATAAGTTCATAATGTCAATATTGGGGAAGACAGAGGTGGGGCAGTATTCCAATCCAGCTAAAATAAAATTGTTGTCATAGCATTACAATTCAGAACCAGGAATGCAAAATGTACTTTGGGCAAGCTCAGGGAAAAGTTGCCATGGCAAAGGCAGATGGCAACAGATCAACCCAGCATGATGAGATGAGAGACTGTCTCTTGACAGGTATCTGGCAAATTTTCATTGTTCTCTGCTGTCCTCTGAGTAAGATGGGGCCAAATGCAAGTGAGGATGGAGTGTGTCAGTCCAGTCAGCTGAGGCAGTCTTGAGCTGCTGCTCACCTGATGTAGCTGGACTGGTCCCGAAAGTTATCACAGAGTGGGTTGTTTTCCAGCCACAGTTCTTCGAGCTTTATGCCTTTCATTTTGTCCAGCTCACGTTCTGTCTTCAACTGAAGGAAATAAGAGGAAGAGAGACAAAGAAAGGATTGAGTAAAAGAGTGAGAATGTTTCAAAACAGATAATCAATCTGAACTGGTGAGTGTAACAGGGCTTACTTGGTTGTTAGATAAATTGAGGATCTTCAAGTTGGGAGCCTTTTGGGGCAGCTCGACAAAATCATCCAGCCGAAAGAGCTTGTTCTCACGCAAGTCCAGAGAAAGGAGCTATAAAGGTGAAGAAAACAGAACAGAAGGGAGGAAAGGATCTATTATCTCACCACCACCACAAAACCGGGGCACAAAACAGCTTACAATTAAAATACACTTAAAACATACAGAAGGTCAACATCAAACTAGAATTAAACCATGAAGAACATTTATAAACAATTTAAAACATGCAGTCAAAAATGTTAAAAAGCTTGTGTAATGGCTTTAACTATACTTATTTAGCATTAGTTAAAAGCAAAATACAGTAGAAGATTAGAAACTAATGGGAAGAACCAGTTTTAAAGTCTGGCCTTAGGAAACAAAATATAGGCTTTAGTGCCTCAGTGAATGCTATCTGCTGCCATATCAATAACAGCGCCAATACACGGTGTACACAGGTATGATAGCACACAAGGAAACTGAAACGTTCCAGGATGTCTCAAGCAGAGAACACAAGAATCAGACGCTGGATCAGACAAAAAGCCACCCTCTAGTTCAGCATTCTGCTGCTGTAATGCCCAACCATACAGGATCATCAATTTTAGAAACTGTTTCAGTGTGGTTTAGTGTACAGTTACAGAATGGAGTGCTTCCTGAATAGGTATTCCATACATGGAAATTTTTTAACCTGACATTTCAGAAAATCAGCAACACCAAGGCAGGGAAGGAGGAAGGAAACCAACTGACCTCAGGGATATTGTCTTGAATGATCTGCAGCACAGCTTGCATACAGTTTCGGCGACTCAACACCATTTCAACTTTCTGTGCTAACAGATCTGAAGAACAAAAAAATAGTATTAATTTTACTTGCTCCCAGCAGTATGCCCCAGAAGAACATCACAGTCAAGAGGCTCTCTTCAACAGAAAGCTGGGCCCGGATCCTTGCTATTAGAGAAGTATATTCTGAAGCAAAAATTATTTTGTTTGCTCTGGCCTTCATCAGATGATAGGAAGTTTGGTGGTTCCACAGGAAACCTTGGATCACACCACAATTGGCACCATGAGGTGCACAGCAACAAAAAGCAGAGGGAAAAACACCTCCAGCTTCCAAAAACCAACTTATCTTGCTAGAACAACTGAATCAAATGTCTAAGAAGCTTCAGGAGAACGATTCTACTCTAAAACAAGGTTTCCATATGTTGCATACCTATTTTTTGTGGGCCAATGCAATTTATTTTACTGCAAAGTTACCAAAGTTTGGTGCTACCGGTGCTAAGGGTCGCAAACCACGAGGCTCATGGGCAGCACATTGCTTACCAATTCTATATGAAGGATAAAGCCAATCTTAATTCTTCTGGTACACAGAAGAGAAGAAGCCTCGGCAATGAAAAACTGAAAACAGGTAACACGGCTCACCTGCATCTTCATGAATATTTTTCAGGTCCAAAGCCTGCAGCGAACCATCGTATCTTTTACTCATGCAAAGCTAAAAGCAGAAAGAAAACTTCATCAGAATGATGAGACAAAAGTTAAGGCAGGAAAATGGTCCTCCTTCCTCAGCTCAAATGAAAGGCTAGGTTTTACTTTTATTCTTTCAGGAAAATCAAGCACTTTCTCCCAAACACCTCATTCATTGTTGCTAGATATTCAATAAAGAAAGAAAAAAGCAATGCTAGAAAAAAAAAGACAACCATATAAATACACACGGACCAAATACAGAATAGCTCCTCCCATTCAAATTCTTTGAAATGCTTAAGCACTTCATATACCCCAGTTTAGGAACACAGAAACATAGTTGGAAGAGATCCCAGGGGCCATCCAGTCCAACCCCCTGCTATGCAGGAACACATCAAAGCATTCCCCACAGATGGCCATCCAGCCTCTGTTTAAAAACCTCCAAAGGAGACTCCAACACACTTCAGGGCAGCATATTCCACTGCCGGACAGCTCTGACCATCAACAAGTTCTTCCTGAGGTTTAGGTGGAATCTCCTTTCCTGCACCTTGAATCCATTGCTCCTTGTCCTAGTCTCTGGAGCACTGGAAAACAAGCCCACTCCCTCCTCGACATGACATCCCTTCAAATATTTAAACATGGCTATCATGCCCCCTCTTAATCGTCTCTTCTGCAGACTAAACATACCCAGCTCCCTAAGCTGCTCCTTATAGGGACTTATGGTTTCCAGACCTTTTACCATTTTGGTGATGCTGGCTACCCAACACTGTTTTCTGCCTACCCAGAAAACAGTGTTCCAGTGCATTCTACTCACCTTCAGCTGCTCAAGTTCCTCTGGGGTTAGTTCACGTTGAGTTACTGGTGAATTGCAGGAGTTTATGAGTACCACCACCTGAAACAATGGACAGTTTGAGGTTACGGCGAGAGGTTCCAAGTTAAGCCAGCAAAAGGGCACTCTGCCCACAATAGACATGCCAAACTAGCCAAATGACAAGGAAAGGGCAATAAGGGGCCAGATCCAAAAAGGATCACCAACATTCCATTATTCGGGACCTACTTTCTATTCTCACCACCTTGCCCTTCAGGACAAACCACAAACAAACCTTATAGCCATCTGGTGCTAAAATCTTCCGGGAGATTTGCTTGAGGGCGTTGGCTACAGAAGCATCATCCACAAAAAACACTGCTCGATTATTGGCATAGTGAAACTGTGGAGGGAGACAAAACCTGTTAGTGTGAGACAGACAAAAGAGGAACCCAACTTTAAAAGCTAGGGAGTGCTAGCATATGATGTTTGAATTATCTGAAGTGGGCTGGAGAAACAAAGAACAACTTCCAATAAAATGCGTACACTATGCCCCTTTGACTGCCACCACAGTGTTATTTAAAGGGGAGCACCTTCTCATAACCCTGTTATACTGCATGTTTCCTCAGAACTCCACTGGCAAAAGGCTGACCGAAGAAAGCTGAGGAACCTAATCAATGCTTTATCTTCTCTCCTATTGCCAACTGGCATATGGGTGGCTTCCACAACTGTCCAGATTTGTTGGATAACAACTTCCATCACCCTCACACTGGACAGAGATGATGGGAGGTTCAGACTAATATATCCAAAAGACCTATCAGTTTGCGAAAGGCTGGTGCAGAGAGCTAGAGACATCAAACATAGTGGGTTTGATGCAAAATAAAAAATAGTAACCATGATACAAAACTCTATCTCTGTGAAACACAAAGAATCAGAGAATCAGAGACATAGAGTTGGAAGAGACCACAATAGCCATCGAGTTCAACCCCATTCTGCCAGGTAGGAAGAAACACTCAAAGCACCCCCAGCAAATGGTCATCCAGCCTCTGCTTAAAATCCTCCAAAGAAGGGGACTCCACCACAATCCAAGGCAGCATATTCCACTGTCGAACAGCTCTGACTGTCAGGAAATTCTTCCTGATATTTAGATGAAATCTCTTTTCCTGTAGCTTGAATCCTGTAGTTTGAAAGATCTGGAAATGCCTCATCTTACCTCTACAGGAGTGAAAGGGATGCTGCACAAATTCTGAATGGAATTTATCAGCCACGCCTTGTCATGCTTCCTTCCGTAGGGAATCTGAGGGGGGGGAACAGAACAGCCAATTAAGACCAGCACATCTAATTACTAATAATGAAGTTTTAAAGTTTATGACTCTGAGCCCATCAGTGGCTTAGAATTATTTTCAGTAAATGAAAGGGAAGCAACTTTTCTCCTAAACTGGAAGGGTCAAACCTTAACCCTGGAACATTCTAAGGGAAATGAGATCTACTGCCTATACCCTCAGTCCCTAACAGAGGAAGCCAAGTGGGTAAGAGGAACAAAGAGAATCACATTACAAGACTACGTTGTGTCACTGAGCCTAAAAGCAGCAATGGAAAGACCCTTGTTTAAAGTTCTACTGTACATGACTCCTCTGTTACAACAGCTACACTGGCTCCTGGATCCAACTCAAAAGTACTGACAATGACCTGCAAAGGCCATAATAGAAAAGTGTTTTTCTATTGCAGCCTGCCCTAGTATTCTACAATTCCAGAGAGGTTCTCTCCGCATTCAGCCAAAATCCACATCACATCTGGCAGCAACACTGGAAAGGAATTTTTCAAGGGTTACATCCAAGCTGTGGAAGTGTCTGCTCTACAGAGACTCATTTAGCCCTCTCTACAGTACACTTTTCCTGTCAGGTGATTTTTTTAAATTTAGACAGAACTTTAAAAAGAGTATGACTCTTAGTATCTTTCCATTTAATCTCTTGGTATCAGATTTTATCTGCTCTTTCTCTTACTTTTTTTTTTAATGTACTGTACTTTATTGCACAGTCAGCCCTTCACATTTGCAGGTTTCACATTTGCAGATTTGATGATTCACGGATTACGCACTATCACCTCTGCTGCCTGCCTGTGCCATTTTTAATAGGGACTACAAGCCTCATGAGACTGAGAAACTGCCAATGAAGCTTGTAAGTCCCTATTAAAAATGGTGTGGGGCAGCAGTGGAGGTGGCCATAAGCCTCACCAGCCCCCCACTTCTGCCTTAGGAGGGAACCCTGAGGCCTCAAAGGAATCCATGGTAGGTTGAATGTGGTGATCATACTTTTTGTGTGTTAAATATGGTTTGGGAGGGCCTAGAGTTATTCACAGTTTTTTCACTTTCACGAGGGTCCTGTGTTCTTAACCCTAGCGAATGTGCAGGGATTACTGTATTTTTTCACTATCCTTCATTACTTCTGTTTTCATATTCTTCTCACAGATGACTCACCGTAATCCTAAACCAGGATTTCATGCCGGCAGCACTCTTGGAAACGGTACGGTCTGCAACAGTTGGATTCCGTCTCACTGTGGGATTAATACTGCTTCCCCGGCCTCGTTCTGGGCGGTTTGGACGCTGCCCATAAGGATTGCTGAGGAATGAAAAAATGGTATGAAACACAGAGCAGTGAACTCCAATATATAAAACCCAAGATTCTGCTCAGTGAATAAGCTTGGAGATAACAGGTTATTCTAACATCCACAGGGTAGTTGTCTGGACAGGACAGCAGTATGCCCTGCTTGGACAACACCCCAAGTGGAAGAAAACTGGAAGGAGAAGCCACAAGATGTAATCTATGGGCAAAGCTTTAGGTCATATGACTCCCTGCTTCTGTCTGGGTGGTGATGGATGTAACCCCATCTGTGTGGATTCCTCCTTGCACCAGCCAGAGAATGCTACAGAAAGAATAGAGTAATAATTATACAATGCTAATTATACACTCAAAGTTTCCTAATAAAATAGGCCAATTGGCTTTGTAGTCCTTTTTCCAAACCATGAATATATTCAGTTACTGATTTGTCTTTTTTTCAACTTCTTCTTCCAGGTGAGTGCAATACTAGCCAATAAGTGAGATAGTCCCAGTTTTCCATTTTGGGAAGCATAAGAAATGAAAACACACACTCACTTCCACAGCTGAAAAACCTGAGTCTGGTTAGGCAAGAAAGGCTCACTGCAACCCCACCTGATTTCTCCTACTGTATGGAAGGGCCGCTAAATCACCATTTAATGACATCATGTATCAGAGCATTAAAAAGAAGGTTATGGAATCCATGATTGATGATCCTGATTCTCTGACAGCAGGAGGGAGATATTTATTGACTAATAACAGACCCTATCTGGGGAAAGAGAATATTCTGATGTCCGTTAAGCCGCAGGTTAGCTGGATTGAAATATAGATATTCAGGTCCAAAGGACTGACACCTCCCTTGACGTAGGTTGGACTAAGTAGCCACAGTCACGTATCCAGAGGAAGACCTCAGAAAAAGCATGTATACATTTCAAATGAGCCAACTGCAACTTTGCACACATAGAGACTACAGGTCTCCTGATTTAAGTTAGTGATCACAAATCACGGGAACTACAAAGTTGAGGTCCATCTGCATAATCCAGTTTCTGTCCTTTCCCAGGAAAAGGGTCTGCCCCCCACTCAGGGATGTTCTGTCCTATAATTGGGTTCCGTTTTTGAGTTTTGGGGGACCTTTTCTCGCTTTCTTTCTCAGGCCTGTTTGTACTTTTGCTCTCTCGTGCTGTCTCTTTGCTTCATAAGCTGTCCTGTGTTTTCCCGAAACAGCCAACTTCAGGATCAGGTGCACTATATTTGCTGTGTCCCTTCAATCTTTCTCTTTAAGACTCTCAAACTCAGTAGCCCTTGTGTGCTTGTGTGAGTGAATGCATAGTGTGTGTGAGTGTGAATAAACTTTGCTAATTCTATCAAATAAGGGACAATTTAAAAGGACACTTGACTTCTCTCTTTCTCATTTAGTCTGACCCCGTAAACATAGGATAAAAGATCTCGCTGCTTTGCCCTGCCCTCCATTTTGCCAAGTTGTGCTCTGCTAATTTCCCCAAACTTAGTAAAATCCAGGTGTTCCCCCAGGGACCCCAGCAGCCAAGGTTAACAGTTAAACACCACCTGTCTTTGAGGTGGATCAACACATGTCCACATTTGCCTTCTTGTCAAAGCTGTTGTTATGTGCTTTCAAGACAACTCTGACTTATCCCAACTCTTTCACAGGCATGTTTTATTCAGAGGAAGTTTACCATAGTCTTCTTCTGAGACAGAGAGAGTGTGACCTGCCCAAGGTCACCCAGTGGATTTCCATGGTGGAGTGAGGATTTGAACTTTGGTTTCCTGGATTCCTAGACCAGAGCTCAACACACCACATGAGGTTGTTCATTTTCCTCCTCTCTTTAAACAAATAACAGACTAAAAAGCCATCAACTTGCCTTACCTGGAATAATTTACAAAAAACCTCTTTGAGGTTCAAAAACTTATGAAAACTTGCAAACACAGATAAGTTTACTTATTAAAAAAAGTCAATATTTTTTCTTTAAAAGAATAGAAAAAGTACATTTTTTTGAAAAAACTTTTTTCTTTCCTTTATAACAAGAAAATACTGAGTTTTCTTTTTGTGTTTGTACCAGCAGGAATAGGTCTGCCTTAACTTCGTTCTATCAGTTTCATGTGTGACAGATGAATAGTCTAGCCTATCATCTTTCCACATGCAGATTTTTTAAGAAAACACAAACAGTGTTTCAGGGGGAAAAGGCTGTACATTTTACATTGTGGTCTCGTAGTACATTTTAACATCCTAGCCACTTAGACAGCACGAAAATAGAGCATGTACGTGAGGGTTGAAATGGTGCTACAATATTCCAGAAAGAAATGCACATGATAATGAACTGTCTCTCAAAGGGATACTGTATGGATAGAAGACTGTCTTCCTATTGCTACATCCCTGAGAGGGATGGTACATGATGATCCCTTGTGCTTCCCAAGCCATTTCTAGTCCTATTTCAGTTCCACCAGCTGCTCCAAATAGCCAGATCCAATAGAAGAAAAACATGGAAAGGGTTAAACTACAGCTCACAGACTACCATACAGTATTCATATAGGAATGTGTCTTCCCAAGGAGGCCATGTCTAACCTGCACATTGTACAATCTGTCAAGTGTGAGTTCGCTTTGAAACGTGGACACCTTCCTCTAAAAATCTTCAAGCATCTCTAGTAAGCTGACAAGGATTCACTAGCGTTCTGAGTCCTACACGAAAATGACGGTAGGTATGAAAAAGGTAACGCTCTGCATATAAAGCTTTACTTATATGTAGTCTATTTTCCCCCTCAAAAAGGTCCATTTAGCATAAAAGGAAACTGAGAGTGAGCAACAGCAACCTGGGCCATTTACGCACTAGGCTATTATAGAGATATTATTCCACTTTCAACATCCTATGGAATCCTGGGGTTTGCAGTTTAGGGAGGGGCTTTTGAGGATGGCTTTTGAGGCCCCTCCCTAAACTGCAAACCCCAGGATTCCACAGCATGTTAAAAGTGGAATTATAGTGCTGTAACAGTCTAGTGCAGAAATGGCCTCAGCACCTACTTATTGTTAAGGGAACATTTACTCACTAGCGGGGTCGCAGCCCATCATGTGGATCACTCATGAGAACATCTCCATCGTCCTCCAGCCAGCTGGGACACGCATTGCTCCAATTCCACTGGTAATGGTTCATTTCACTGTACATTCTCCCTCGGAAGGGCCCCCGGCCTTTTCTCCTCCGGGGAGGGAAGCCTCTGTTGCTACCTCCTCCACCCACACGATCATCATGTTCTACAAAAGGATAATACATGGAATAATCAACAGGCTGTCAACAAGCAGTTTGCTTAAGAAAAGGATCTTGCACAACGCAACCAAATAATCATGCCTGATACATCCAGTATCAGAGGCAACAGGCCTCTATACATCAGAACATGGGCAGACATATATTGTTACTTTCATGTTCTCCTCTGGGCTTCCCAAAGCCATCTAACAGGTCATTACAAGAACAGAATGCTGGGCTAGAGATGCTTTTGCTTTGGTTCAGTAGATCATCTCCAAGAGACCAAAACAGACTAGAAAATTGTTCTCAGCAACAGCTTCCTGATCATTCCTCTTAAAATGTGTACCTGGACCCAATCATAATTCACCTGTGGCTCTTTCAATGTAGACATTTTTAGCATTTGATTTCACTTTAACTGTCACAGCTGCCCAACTATCATGGAACCCCGGGGGGGGGGGCGGCGCAGTCCAAGGAAACCCCAGATACCTCTGGCTGAGAATTGTAAAGATTCTTCCCTAAACCGCCAATCCCAGTTTTTTCACAGAATGTTGATGCTTTGCCTTTTTCGGGGCCTTTCCACACTACTACACTGTTACAGTGCTATTATTCCCCTTCCAACTTCCTGTGGAATTCTGGGGTTTGTAGTTTGCTCAGGCCAAAGAGCTCCCTGGCTGAGAATCCTAAATACCCCTCCCTCAACTGCAAGCCCCAAGATGCCACAGGATGTTCAAAGTGGAAGTTTCAGGAGTGTTGGGATATGTTTGCTGCTGTTTCCCAGTCTCCTGCCAGAGGAAACATGGGAATCTTCAGATGCGTAACCAAAACTGTGGCAAAGAGAATTCTGGCCATCCCCATCCTCACCTCCCCCCCAGATTCTCCTAACAATCAGAATGTCCCAACAATCATGATAGCCATGTTTAAATATTTGAAGGGATGCCACGTAGAGGAGGGAGAGGGCTTGTTTTCTGCTGCTCCAGAGACCAGGACAAGGAGCAATGGATTCAAGCTGCAGGAAAGGAGATTCCACCTGAACCTCAGGAAGAACTTCCTGACAGTCAGGGCTGTCCGGCAGTGGAATCGGCTGCCTCAGAGTGTAGTGGAGGCTCCTTCCTTGGAGGTTTTTAAGCAGAGGCTGGATGGCCATCTGTCCAAGGGAGTGCTTTGAGGGTGTCCCTGCATGGCTGGGGGTTGGACTGGATGGCCCCTGGGGTCTCTTCCAACTCTACATTTCTATGATTCTATGATTCTAATCAGAAGAGGCTTTGGCTTTTTGACTTCATTAGCTAAATGATCATTCGGTTCAGTTTGGCACCAGAACCAAAACAAACCAACTGTAAGGATCAAAACAAGAAACCAGCAGTATTTTTGTGCAAACTCTAGTGACTGTAGCAGTGATGCATACGTAACACTGACCGCATGCGCATATTAACATAGCATGCTAAAAAAAAAAAAAGCAGAAATGCTCATTAGAAGCTCCCATTTCCCCATATGCCTTTTCCTTCCTCGGACCCACCAGCAGCTCTTTAACTATTTCCGCAACAGATTATTATAGCACTATTATTCCACTTTCAATATCCTGGAATCCTGGGGTTTGCAGTTTAGGGAGGGGCCTTTAGGATTCTCAGCCAGGGAGCTCTTGGGCCTCAGGAAACTACAAACCCCAGAATTCCACAGGAGGAGGTTGAAAGTGAAATAGTGCAGAAAGGCCCTAAATGAACCTCACCTGGGATGCCTACTTACTACTGCCACTCACTCAGGTCCGACTTCTTCGGGCCTTTCCACACCACACTGTTATAGTGCCATGATTCCACTTTCAACCTCCTGTGGAATCCTGGGATTTGTAGTTTCCTGGGGTCAAAGAGCTCTCCGGCTGGGAATTCTAAAGGTCGCTCCTTAAACTGCAAACCCCAGGATTCCACAGGAGGCTGAAAGCGGAATAATAGCGCTGTAACAGCCTAGTGCGGAAAGGGTGCTTGTCTCTTGACCTCATTCCGCCCCCAAGAGCGCCCATTCCCCGTCCAGAGGAAGCGCCCCTCGGAGCCCGCCCCCAACCCGGGCCCTGTTTCGACCCCGGGGGCCTCAGGCGCCTAAACACCCCCCGAGGCCCTCCCCGCGGCGCTGGGCCCCCAACCGCCGCCTCCCCGCTCCCCCCGAGGCCTCTTACCGCTGTATCCCCCTTTCCCTCCGTCCGCCATCGAGGGACGCGGGCCTCCGGGAGCGTCTGGCGCGGAAACGGGAACGGGCCGGCGGACCCCGGAAACAAGGCCACCCCCGGGCCCCTCACGAAGCTCCCCCCTCGCCTTCCTTTCCCGAACGGTCTGCCTCTAACCGAGCCAGGGTCGCCCCTCACCCTGGAACGCACTGCGCATGCCCCGTACGGAACGGCGCTACGCAAAGACGCCCGCTTCCCCGGAAACGTAGTAAAAGCGACGCGCGTGCGCCCTTGGAAGATCCCCCCCCCGCTCCTGGCTGTATGCGCGCGCAGGCCTGCTAGGTCCTGGTGAGGGTTGTCTGCCTTTCAGCAGTTTCTGGGCCTTTCCGCACTGCCTTGTTGTAGCGCGATTATCCCACTTCCAACATCCTATGGAGTCCTGGGATTGGCAGTTGAAGGAGGGACATGGAGAGGCAGAATTCCACAGGAGTTGAAAGTGGAATAGCAGCACCATAACAGTGTAGTGTGGAATTGGCCTATGGTGTCCCTCAAAGCAAACCTATGATGAGGGTTTTGGGGGGGCTGAGAGTGTGTGACCCTCCCAAGGACCCCCAGGGGATTTCCAGGGAGTCAAACCCTGGGGTCCAGCCCCACAGTCCAGGGCTCAAACCACTTACACCCCACAAGTTCCTAAGTTACAGTTGGTATGTCATTAAAAAAAATCATCTTTTTAGAAAATAATAAAGATTTTGGGGAAAAAACACACCTTATCTTTCCCACTTTCTCCTTCCTGAGATCTACCACCAGCTCCTTAACTCCGCACCCCACTCCCTTCTACCCTCTTAGCTTCACTTCACTCACGGATTTACTAATTTGGACCATACTTATTCACAAAGGTGGAAAAGTAAAATTAAGGCTGGGGACGGAATATTTTGGCCTTTCAGATATTTTCAACAACAGCTCCCAATGTCCCTACAGACCATGCAGGATGGGGCTGATGTGAGCTGTAGTCCAAAACAACGGGAGAAGTTTGCCACTCCTTTGCTAATACAAACCACAGCTTTTGTTTCCTGGTGTGTTCTTGTTTTTAAAAAGTGTGGGAGCTCAAAAAAGAGTCTGAACACAGGGAATACAGAATAGTAATCGGACGATACTGGCTACATTAGCACAAAACACTGAGTCTGAATTCTCCCGAATTCAGCGGTCGGTGTATGTAAGCAAGTTTTCTAGGAAATGCTGCCCAGAAACTGTCATTTAGCTTCTCCTTAGAGCAGCTAAACTAATGAGGAACTGTCCAAGGTGGAATAACGAAGCTTATAATTGACTGAACTGGGACTCCTGGCTTGTTAACTTCCAGATCCAACGAGGGCAGATGAACAATCTTTTAAGAGCTTAACTTTGAATATATATATACACAGGTTCCTAAATTATATTCCACCCAGCTGGTGTTTTTGTCCAAAACGCATTTTTATCTGTGCCTGCCGTTATCTTCTTCATTGTCTCTTTCCTTCCCTCTCAAGAGAACTAGCATTCCTTTTAACATGGTCACTATCAAGAGTTTTACAGCTCAACCAAAACAAGCAAACAATCCTTAAAAATTACTTATTAAAAAAGATTTAAGATAATTCCTGTAAAACAATCTGCTACATACGGATACTGGACAAAGAAAATCCAAAATCCAAGCACACAGGCGTATCTCAGATAACAAAATCTCTTTGCTTTCAACAAGTAATTTTTTACGCCTACCCAACCCCTCTTTTCTTCTTTGTCCTGTCTATCTGGAAGTTTTGCTAGGCAAAACAGTCCTGAGTACTTAGAGCCACGGCCAAGTAGAATATTCAGTACCAGGTTAGATGGATTCCTTGCCTACCTTACATTAGCCCCCCTTTTTAACAACCAGAATACTTAAAATCAGAGTGGAAGGGCAATTTCTTGTGCTTCTGGTGCTTTGTCTCATTTTAGTCTACCAGATACAGTTCTTTCTGCCACCTTCCTCTAAAGGGAAAGCACGGATTGCATTATCAACTGCAGAGTGCCAGAAGAGACTGCTCTATATTTATAGCCCATCTTTATGTGGATTTCAGATGTAGCCTCTTTTGAGGAGCATCTTGGCTGACAAGAGACATATTAATCATTAGTGGGGAGCCTGGAATCCTCCCGATACTGTTGGATCAAGCCATGTTGGCTAGGACTGATCAGAACTGGGAGTCAAACAACATGTGGAATGTCACAAGTTCCCCACCCCTGCTGTAAACAGATTCAGTCCAGGCTAGTATAAAGGAAGAAAAATGAACAGAAGATTTTATTTTTTTTCTCTAAGTAAAGCTTATTTTAATAGTTTTTGAAGCACAGGCAATAAGCCAGTGCTACTTTCCTCCAGATCATGGAATAAGTAACACCCCACTCATCATCCACAGCGGCTGGATGATAGAAAGCAGGTGTTCTCCCCCACCCACCCCCATGCCATCTCCTCTGAAAGAGCATGCTCTTAGGCAGTAAAACATAACAGTGGAATGTTAAGGCCGTTGCAGCTGAGGGTTCAGAATCCCACCACACAGAAAAGGAGGTTGGAGTGACCTCAGATAGGGAGAGATTTTCTAACTCAACCACCATAATCAGGCCAGGGAACATGATGTGTCCTTAAAAGCATAGGCTATTTAATTGTTATGGGGGCAGTAAGGAGATTAATGCTTAACAGTTATACCAATTAGTATAAATATTGTAGCACAGGAAGATTTTTGGGGTGATCTGGGACAGAGGAATACCTTCTTCTCTTCTCTAGGAGGGAGACTGAGTCTAAATTGCTTCAGAACCAAATGAGGTAAGTGGGAGTCAATCTGCTTTGGATGGGGACATCTGGAGTGTTTTTACAGAATGACAACGCTGCTGAAATGCCCAAGTATCTTTCCTACCAAGCATCAGGGATGATGTCAAAGACAACACAGACCTCCTTGCTACCCTTCATGGGCTAAGAAGATTTCTACCTAAAGAAGATATCCTTAGGCTGAATGTGTCTACAATGGCAAGAAACTTATTTTATAAATGGCGGGGGGGAAGAGTGAGTTGTTAAAGGGAGAGCACTATATTTTGCTTCTCTGGGCAAGAGAAGCCAGATCTACTGCAACAGGGCTGAAAGGGCCAACCTTGCTAGGGACAGAGGAGCTCACCATCAGGGTAGCAAGAAAGAGATTTAGATACTCTACTATGGGATGGGGTATCTGGAGGGTGGAGGAGGAAAAAAAAATTGCACAGCCCTCTGGGTAGGGCAAAAGGCACAGGCTGGTTCAGCCTCATGACCCCAAGAGATGCAGTTCCCTCCCTGCCATATAGGAAGGAAGGTACCTATTAAATGTTGGGTACTGGACACTAGTATGTTAATAATTTTAGTTTAAAAAAGAAGTGGGGTAGAGGTTTTCTTCACACTTTTAGAGTTTCAAAATGAGGACAAATATATAGAGGTTATGGAAAGAGTTGCCAGATCCTGGTCCCCTTGCGCACACCCATTGGATCACGCCTCATTTGGGATGGAGGGGGGGTGGGAGCAAAGCCCTTCACAGCATAGTCCCAAATGATATTGCACTCCGGTCAGGGCGGCCCCACTCCACGCCAACAGCCACAGCGAAAGGTCACAACGGGCAAGAATGGGTCCCTTCAGTACCAGGCACTGCGTGGGTGATATGCTGGCCACAAAAGAGAGCAGGCAAGTCCAGTGTCCAACACAGCTCTGAAGAAGGGAGATGGGGAAGGGGACGGGAGTTTGAGCGACCTCAGTCAGGCCAGGAACACCACAAAGATGATGAAGAAAACAATAAGGATAAGGAAAATCTTCACCATCAGCCACCGGTTGGAGGTAACAGACTGGAAATATTTCAGAATCTCTGCGTGTGCACCTTCCACGTTGAGCTGGGCGTCTTCTACGTTGGCGTCGATTCTGTCACAGTGGTAAAAAAGAAGAACTGATGAAGCACAAAGACGTAGTGTTTTCCTCAGCATAAGAAAGCCTGGAGGGACTTTACACGTAACGAAAATACACACTTTTGTTTTCAGTGGTTGTTTCCTGGCTATGGTTTTCACAAAAAAAAAAAAAAAACAGAAACATTGTTCTTACCTGTGACACATTCATTTCCAGCAGGGAAAATCAATGTCCTGAGACGGTTTGCTCTTACCTCTTTGACCTGAATTTTGCATAGATGAGTCCCAAATTATAAATAGCATTCAAAAACTGTGTTTTTGAAGACATCTCCAAGTGGGAAGAAAATTGCTGATATTATTCATTGCTACCTTTGAGAAGGAACTTAGTGAAGAGTCCAGAGAAGAGCAACTCAGATGATTTGGAAACCCAGCCTTATGAGGAACGACTGAAGGAGATCCATAAGTTTAGACCAGAGAAGAGAAGACTGAGAGGTGAAACGACAGCTATCTTTAAATATCTGATGTAGAATACTGAAGAAGCTTGTTCTCTGCTGCTCCAAAGACTAGAATATGAACCAGTGGGTTCAAATTACAAGACAAGAGATTCTACCTAAACATTCGGAAGAACTTATTTATGAGGAAAGAAATTGTTACTGCAATCTGCCTCCACTTGCAGACCATGAGGGATTAGCAAGGGAGACCATCCACAGTGATTGCCATACGTGCAGGCCACAGAATCTGATTTAAGATTCTCACCAAGAGCTCTGGAATCGCAAAAGCTAAGGACCATGACTAGCTCATATCATGGAATTCTTATTTAAAATGTAATGTTAATTTAGACATTGCATTTGCTCACTGGAGTTCCTCAAAAGAAGGGAAGTACAGCAGCATTATCCTCCACTGTGTGTGGGGCAGGAAAATCCAAGGCCCCAGCCTCACTAACCCTTCTGGTTGCTGCCCCACTGTGCTCTCCAATGGGTGCTAGTTTGGGAAGGAAGGATAAGTTGCACCTGATCCAGCATGGGGACAGTGGGCACTCGTGCTGCTTCCATGGCTGTGGTATAGCTTGAAGCCTGCTGTCTTCCTAGCCTAGGTTGAAGGAAGAGACTTCAGTCCTCCAAAATGCTGGAACATGGGTCTCCATGGGGCTGGTGGCAGGGCTGCTGCTGCTGCTGTCTCATCTTCAGCCTTGTCCCTGGCCTCTTAACAGGCTGGGCATCTGTGATGAAAGGATGCTGCAGGAGAGAGAGAGATTTTCCCTCCCCTGCACGGCTTTCCCCAACAGCTTTGCCTCTTGTCTGGCCCATGACTCAGAAGGACCAGCAAGACGACCAAAACTTTGGATATGCCTGTATTAGCCTCCTTGGTTTGGGAAGGATGACCCACAGTAAGTTAAAAAAAATCTTCTCCATGTGAAAGAAAATTCCCACTTGGGAGAGCCTCACCAAAGAACAGGAGGAAGGCAGAGAGCCTTCTCCTTGTTGTTGTAAGAGAGATCTTGCAAAAGCAAAGAGAAGCAAGAAAAAATGCAACTTACAGAGCATGAAGCAGGAATGAAGATTGACTCACAAGAGGTTGTTCTCCTGAGATGTCTGTAACTTTCCTGCCTATCACGGTGAGAGGGAGGAACAATCCGTCTCAGGATGTGCAGCCTTTCACTGCTGGGAAATACAAACTGGTTCGGATGAACCATATTTGCTATGTTCATCACAAGCAATTCTCTCTAACACCCATCACAATACAGCACAGCTTCTCCCTCAAGGAAAAAAATGAGAGCGTTTCTCCAGTGGCCTTTGTGCCTGTACCTCTGGATGGTTTCCTCCTGCTCTTTGACCATGTGTGCCAGCTGCTGGAATATGGACCCCAGCTCTACGATAGTAGATTCGATGTTCTGCATGGTGTCTGCCCGACTCTGGATATATGAATCCTGCAAAAAAGAAAAAAGGGGATACAGGCATGGTTGCAGGTGGGGACCTCCAGAAGTCGTTCCCATCTCCTTTGCCCAAGCCACACTTAAGATCTTTCACAGTTTCCAAAGCAGCATCAAACCTCTTCATAATCTGCACATTTTAAACCAACCCACCTCCTCTAGAAACAAACTGAAATCAATGTGGAATGTTTTGGTCCAACATCTACTTCATATGCCATCCTCAAGGCTACAAAGTATACAAAATAGGCATAAATGATAACAGAGAACAATATAGATTAAACAAAAATAGTTCTCACATATACACATACAGTAAAAAGTCTACAGAGATCTCTAGAGTCAAACCAATTCTCTGCACTTTTCATTCCAATTACACTTAGGACTCACAGCAATTTGCATTGAATTTACATTGTTATTTGTTTCTTTAGCTATTGTATATATCATCTTTCTTCTCTCTTATTTTGAAGCTTGCAGGGAGGGCTACAGAAGAACATTTTGGATCAAAATGTGTTAAACTCGTTTCAGTTTATCTAAATTAAAAGTTTGCTTTTTGGCAGTTTGAGACTTGATCCCTGTTTTTCCCGTTGATGGATGCCTGCCTGTAGCTCATAGTACTTTAAATGTGTTCAAAAAGAAATACTGACCTAAATATACCAAAACTGATAGGCAATGAATTGAACTGCTTGATTTATCGGGCTCCTCTATAAATGTGTCTTTTTATTCATTTGTTTTCCTATATGTTCCAAATCCTTTAATTACAATGGGCTCAAATTTTAGAGGAAAAAGAAACATTTGCTATTTGGAATGAGTGGCACTAACCCACTCTAAGTCCATGCGACACAAGGCAAAAGAAACTCCTAAAAGAAAACCAGACAGTCTGTCCATCACTCTGTCCCACTTGCTTCCTGCATAAATGCCTGTGGTTCCCCACCCCAAGGTACCTGTTCGTTGATGAGTTGCAACTGCTGGCTGGTCCGGCTGTCCATGTCAATAGCCACATCCCCCGAATTCCGTGGTTCATCCTGAAGCATACTGGGGCCACCTGTGGAATCAACCAGTGATGCCAAAGCCTGTAGACAACTTCCAGTAGGGTAAAAGGGCTTGCCACTTCCCTTTTCCTCCCCTACCCTCAACATGCAACATTTCCCAATTGTGTGAGATAGTAGAGAACTCCATGCACTGACTCACTTAGGTTACTTGCGGAGAGGGGCATGGCAGAAACCGGAGGACGGGAAAACTGTTCTCGACGAGTCTTCTGCTGCTTAAGGTTCTAAGGAAGGAAGCAGAGAATGGGCAAGACAAGCTAGCTTGGGAAGACATGGAAAAGAGGCAGGAAAGGAACTCCAGTCAGAGGTTTTCAGATCTGAATATGAATTATGAGTAATACAAGCTGCAGAGTACCACTGTGCCTATGTCCTGCTTGCAAGTTTCCTACTACCATCTGGTTGGCCACCATGGGAATAGATTTCCAGGTGAAGTAGGCTTTCCATTTGCTCCAACATGGCTGTTATGTTCCAAAAGAGCTTGGAAAGTTGCTTCTTGGAACTCCTGTTCCAAGAATCTCTCTGCCAGCATGGCCAGCGGCTTCTAGAAGTTGTAGCCCGAAAATGTAACTTTTCCAAGCTTTGTGTACAATGTGCACAGTCAGCCTCTCCTTATAAATGTAGGCAGTTGCCTACAAGGGTCCTAGTTCTTCTTAAGACCCTCTTGAGTGAGCCCAGTTTTTCTACTATCACCAAGCGCCTGCATATCAGTGAATACCACTGGCTCATCTTTATGCCTTTGGCAGCTCTGACCATCCAGAAGGGGGATCTAACTTTCTCAAAGATACTGTCTCTTTCTATGAGAACTTTATGCTGTGTTTCTATTTACCTAAAGGTTCATGTATTGGCCCACTCTTTTCCAAATGGTTAAAAAAACAGAATTGGCAACACAGTTGAAGGGGCATAATTTGCCAGTCACCTGATGCTTTGTCTCCAGTATAGGCTGAAGTCAAGAGCTGCCTCACTGACACCCCAGGCAGCTTAAACTAGTATGCTCTTCTAAGCTTCCTAGAGCAACATTTGACTTACCTCTGTCCGCACCTCCAGAACAGACTTGAAGTCATTGGACATGGAGGCTAGCTTGGACTGGAAAAAGATGAAGGGAGGGGGAACAAAAATAGCAAGGAAGTCTAAGTCAGACTTTTCTGTCATTGTTTCAGAGAATATAGCTCAGCTTTCTCACTCCATCAACTACTTCTCCCCTTGGCAACCATCTGGGTAAGCTCTGGCCTTGCAGATGTCTTAGCCTTCAGTGCCCCACCATCACCAATTAGAAATTATAAAAATTCTAGGCCAGTATACGAGACCCAGCATGGTGTACTACAGGGCTTTCCAAATGGTGTGCCGCGACACGTGAAGCGTGTTGCCTGAAGTATGTCAATGTTGGAAATATATATTATTTATAAATCATATATTTTTAAAAATATATGAAAGGTTTTCATAGGATATGTTGTATCCCCATACATTTTGTTATTACAATTTACATGTGTGTCTGTATCTCTTACAAGGGGTTAGTTTAACCTTCAGTTTGCTAGCAAAACTGAATTACTGTGTTGTGAAATGATGCATGTCTAAAAAAGTGTGTCACCGACATGAAAAGTTTGGAAAGCTCTGGTATATTGGCTTGAGCACTCAGCTATGATGCTGGAGACCAGGGTTCGATTCCTCATCTGGCCAAGGAAACCTACCAGGTGACCTATGGCATATCACACACTCTCAGCCTCAGAAAACTTTATGACTGGCTCACTTTGGGGTTGCCATAAGTCGGAAATGACTCAAAGGCACGCAACAACAGCCACAACAACCTGCATGGGTAGCAGCTGAATTCTACAAGCTACATAAATTATACACATTTGCACCATAAGCTTTGCCCACACTCACACTTTTAAAGTAACATTTTTCAAAACACCGCCTCAGGCCTGACCTGAAGTGACACAACCACAGTGTTTGAGTGTGTTTGCACATGTCTCCCGCTCTGGCTGCCTTTGGCCTTGACAAACTCCTGTAGCTGTGCGATTTGTTTGTTCAGGCTGTTGATATCCTGTTGGGAAAAAGGAAAATGCCTGAAGAGAAGCAGAGATGCCAAAAGATGCTAGACAGAGAGACTGGAAACCATCTGTGGACTAACTTAAAACAAACAGACATGACATTCTAAAACAAGGCTGCTTGGAGGAAGCAAACAACCGAGAATGCAATAGCAACACCTCCTACCTCACTGTCCTTTGGCAGCCTCCCTCCCCCACTTGCTATATTCCCCAATTCACATCTTAGGTTTTTTGATGCAGCGGCAGAGAAGAGGAAGACGGGTGAAGGAACAGCAAAAGACAGATGGCTCCATTACTGCCCTCTGGCTCATTGCCTCAGAGGGAGTCCCTTACCTGCTTCACGATGTAGGTTAGCTCCTCTATTTCCACTGCCTTGTCATCAAACAGCGATTTCCTCTTGGCCACTGGAGATGGAAAAATTCTGACTGTTAACCACTAATCCTTCTTCTACACTCCTTCCTAACTGCTCCAAACCCTGTTCTCTCCTCCTACTCCAAGTTTTCATATTAGGGCTAGAAATGCTCCAAGATACGGTGTTTCTGCTTTGGGAGGGGGGAATCCTGAACAGTATCTGAAACAAGAGTCAGAGTGGTATAGTGGTTTGAAGGTTGGAGTATGTGACCTCACTTGGTCACAGAAACCCACTGGGTGACCTTGGGACATCACACAGCCCCAGAAAACCCCATGATAGGTTTGTCTTAAGAGGTCACTGTTAAGTCAGAAACAACTTTAAGGCACACAACAAGAACAACAGAAGTACTTCTCACTTTAAAACAGTATTGACACCAACCTTCCTGCCTAACATGAAGCACCACTACAGTAGCACTCCCTCACCTGGCCAAGATGGAAGCTACAGTCCACTCCATCTGGTAGGCAGCAGTCTGAGAAACAGCAACTTTTAAAAACTTGCTAAAGCTTTGCTCCCAACCAAGGACTGTTTCTGACACACACACAAACACCCTAAACACAGTATCCACAGAAAGCAACTATGTACACTGGTTATCCAGCCCCACCATTTCATTGACATCAAATGCTACTAATAAAGATGCCGTAAGCACATCCTTTTGGTCCCTCTTCCCATTCTCTTCTACCTCATCCATGTTCCAGATACTCACAGATTGTCAGCTTCTCTAGCTTGGCAAATGTGTTGCTGAGGTCCTTCCCAATGCGCCTGAGAATCACAAGGATTTGGCAAATCAACCACAATAAAAAGAAAATACTACTGACCACCTGTCTTATTTTATGTATTTTGCTTGTTTCTTTATGATCACCAGAGCTCTGGATGCTAAATTATAAGAATCCAGTTAATCTGAAAATGTATTTCCTTTGCTAAAGAGAAAAGGTTTAGGCAGTGTACTGAATCCGGTATACTGAGGGTGGAGGGCAACTTCTGAGATCCCAGGGATACATTGTCCTTCCATAGATCCTGGAGGACCATATCCGTGCTGACACCCAGAAAAAAAAGTTCTAACAGGGAACTACAAACTGCCCCCCAAAAAGGTGGGTTGCCAGCTGTCTGCCCTGGGCATTTATCACCTCACCACAGGGGCAGGAAACCTTGCCAGCAATAAGCCTGGGTTTCATGTAGCAGACCAAAATAGAGGGCACTTCAGCTCCCTCTGCAGAGTCATGTTCATTGATGACACCATACAAACAATCATCATCATCATGTCCCTTACAGTACCCCTTGCTGGAATGGACCTTGTGAAGGAAACAAGTTCATTTCCACTTACTTGGCCATAACAGTGAATTCACTTCTCTGACGTACAGCGCTCAGCGCTGGTTTGTTGAGCTGAAGTCCATTCTGAAAATGAGGAGATGGAGAAAGACAATTGCTGCTGGGTTAGATGGAGACGATGAATAATAGAAAAGGAAAACCCATAAGTGTTCTCTTTATCAGTCCAACTTCTTGTATAGAAAACTGTCTGCAACCTATGCATGCTTTGTACCAGATGGGCAGCTTCAGGGCATTCTCTCTCTTTCTTGCTTAGTTGTAGATGAGAATGACAAGTTGCCCCTTTTCTTTTCTGAAATGGTATTAAGTTATCGGGGAAAAAAGTCTCTCCTGGGCCTAAAATGCCCCAAGAGGACCAAAAAAAAAAAAGGTGAAAATGCCCCCGATGCTCCCTTGTTGTGATGCTTTGAATAATCATTTCACAGATAAAATCTCTCAGATAAGAGCCGATCTGGATGACGGTGTTACTGCAGAGGTTACGAGTGGAGTGTCCGGCGATTCCGTGAACAGGATTATACTAGATCAGTTTCAGTCAGTGAGTACCGAGGACGTACACAAGCTCCTTGGAAATATAAGAAAGACAACTTGCCCTCTTGATTCCTGCCCTTCATGGCTGGTCATCCAGGGAGGAGTTGCAATTAAGACCCATTTAAGATATATTATTAATGCATCCCTTAGGGAGGGCAATTTTCCAGCTTGTTTAAAAGAAGCGATTATACGGCCGCTTCTAAGAAAGCCCTCCATAGACCCCCTGGATATGAATAATTATAGACCAGTCTCTCATCTCCCATTTTTAAGCAAGGTGATCAAGAGGGCTGTTGGTCTTCAGCTGCAAGCTGTCTTGGATGAAACAGATTATCTAGACCCATTTCAAACTGGCTTCAGGGCAGGATATGGAGTTGAGACTGCCATGGTCACCTTAGTGGATGATCTTCGCCTAGGTATCACAGGGGAAGTGTGACCCTGCTGGTACTCTTGGACCTCTCAGTGGCTTTCGATACCATAGACAATGGTATCCTTCTGGAATGCCTGAGAAGGTTAGGGATCGGGGGCACTGCACTTAAGTGGTTCCGGTCCTATCTCTCAGGTTGATACCAGATGGTGATGCTTTAGGACAGCTGCTCCTCGAAAACGGAGTTTAAATCTGGAGTCCCTCAGGGAGCTGTATCTCTCCATGCCTTGGATAATAGCATCAACTAAGGGTGGCATCTTGCCTCTGAACAAATGTCCTGAAGCAGTAATAGACTGGATGAGGAAAAACAGACTGAAGCTGAATCCAGATGAGACGGAGGTACTCGCTGTTACGGGTCCTAGCCCAGACATGGAGGTCTGTCAACCAGTCCTAGATGGGGTCACACCTTCCCTGAAAGACTGTGTTCACAGCTTAGGGGTGCTCCTAGACTTGCCACTTCAGATGACAGCTCAAATAGATGTGGCAGCCAGGAGTGCCTGTTATCAGCTTCAGCTGACACGTCAGCTGCGCCCTTTTCTGGAGCTGGAATATCTAAAAACAGTGGTGCATGCACTGGTAACTTCATGGCTCGACTTCTGCAATGTGCTCTACATAGGGCTACCCATGTGCTTAGTCCGGAAACTTCAATTAGTTCAGAATATGGCAGCCAGGTTGGTCACCAGTAGACCTAAAACTGACCATATAACACCAATTTTAAAGTCTCTTCATTGGCTGCCTATTAGTTTCCGGGCACAGTACAAGGTGTTGGTTATTACCTTTAAAGCCCTTCATGGCTTCGGGCCAGCCTACCTGCGGGATTGCCTTCTCCCATATAATCCGCCCCGCACACTAAGGGCCTCTGGGAAGAATTTACTGCAGCCAGTCAGAACTAGGTTGGCTGCAGTTACCCAGAGGACCTTTTCTTCTGTCGCTCCCAAGTTATGGAATGGCCTGCCGGAGGAGACCTGGCATATTACCAGCATATTATTTTTTAAAGCAGTCAAGACTGATCAGTTCCGACAGGCCTTCCAAGACTAGCATTTCCATCGCCTCCCATCAATTGTCTTGTTGTTTTGTCAATAGTTAATTGATGGACTGTTAATTGTTGTGTGTTTTAAGGGGTTGTTTTAGGCAGGTTGGTGGGTGGGGAGGATCGGGTATATTTTTAATGTCTTTTAATGTATTTAATGTATTTCATGTTGTTCGCCGCCTCAATCCATGTGGAGAGGCGGGATAGAAACAAATTTTATTATTAGTAGTAGTAGTATTGAAGGCAAGAAAAATATTTTGAATTTTTAAAAATTGACATCTGATATGCCTGGGAGGCCACGAAAATAGCAATGGGGACCACACACAGCCTGTAGTTTGCCCAACCCTTCCATATCATGCAAAATCCTAACCCCAATATTAGCTAAAAATATATTAATAGATGTCAATATATTTTAATTATAATTATTAGTTGTAGTAATATTAGTCAATTAAGTTAGTATTAATCTAGCTTGCTGAAATACAGCCATGGCCATGCTGACTGGGGGATTCCAGGAGCTGTAGCTTCAAAATTTAATTTTTCCACTTCAAAACCAACCAGCTTTCATACACCCTATCTTT
Organism: Ctenosaura bakeri; assembly: GCA_948474755.1. Classification (NCBI taxonomy): domain Eukaryota; kingdom Metazoa; phylum Chordata; class Lepidosauria; order Squamata; family Iguanidae; genus Ctenosaura; species Ctenosaura bakeri. The sequence continues at coordinate 98,456 of CAOLHI010001846.1, read as the reverse complement.
CAGCCAACAGCCATGGTGTTATACCAAGAGTTTGACCATGAAACTGCTTCCTTTATTTACAGCATTTCTGTAAATATCTACAGCATTTTCAGGAAGAAAATAGTTCTGCATTTTAGCCTTGACAGAACACAACTCCCAATATCAACTCAGGGGCAAAACCAAGCAAGACTTTATGTAGACATTTCAAAGACTGTAAACAGCAGACAGAAGGAAAGGGAGCAAGAATAACACAGAATAAGGATCAGCAGAAGGAACAGCTTAGCCTGTTCCTCCACATTGAGACCAACAATCTCTGCCAGCCATTACTAGTCTGGGTGGGAGGGAAGCCTCCACCAGTACAAACCAAGTCCTTGTTCTGATGCAAGCATCTTCTGGGGTGGGTTGATGAGACCAGAGTAAGGAGTAAAGGGTTACATTCATCCTACCCACCATCTCTACCATGCCCCCTATCCATAGCTATAGCTGCTATTAGACACACGCACGCACACAGTTAATGTCACATCTTATTTAGCCCACACTTAGAAGAACAGTGCTTTGACAGTCTGAGAAGCACTGCCTTAACCTTTACAAGACATGGTTTACAACAGTCCCTGCCAACCCCTGACAGAAGCCCTTCGCTGGTCCTAAAGCTAGGTCAGACAAAGCCATCCCACATAAATTTCTTGAAGGGACAACTCACCTGTCTGCTTTGCAAAGACTTGCAGGCGGAGAGGAACTCCTGGGTGCGATCTTGACATGACATGGTATCCCACTGGGGTGGGGATGGTGCTGCTGGGGTTGCAGTAGTGCTGGCAGTTGTAGCAACCGGGGGCAGAACTTGTGTCTGGGAAGGTCCCAGGTAAACGCCTTGATCAGTGTTTCTAGAGCCGTGGCGTTTCCTCGTATACATGGAGGCTCATAACCTGGTGCTTAGAGGAGAAAGAAAGAAGAATCAACAAAACTCAACAGTGGAAATGTAAGACTCCATTCTTACTTTTCCTCCAGGGAGGTTTTCCACTGTACAAAACACTTAAATAAGTGAGAAGGAATATATGAGGCTCTCCAGATGTTGCTGCACTCCCATTAGCTGTAGTCAGTGGTGAGGGTTGATGTGAGTTGTGTATCAACAACATCTGAACAACAACATACATTTCCCAATCCTGACATAAACGAAATAACTCTTTCCATTATTGATTCCATTATTGATTTCAAAAAAATTCCTTCACCTGATCTACTTTACAGGAGTATTGTGAAGATAAAATGGGGAAATGAGAGATCTATGTATGCTGTCTTAAGTTCACTGGGGAAAGGTGGGATATAAACGCAATACGCAAACACAGCAGTGTGGCCCAAGACATTATGCTGGCTGAAGCAGAGACCAGACAGTACCACCACTATACTGCTACAGCCACCATACATGAATTTTCTGCCCTTCATCTACCTCAGCCTGAGCAGTAGGATCTATTGGCAGATCTGCACGTGTGACTTGCAGTAGAACAACCAAATATGCTGACTCTATTTTTTAAAGTTAACAACACCAATCCCCCCTGCTCCAAATGGTACTGCTGCTATAAAGAAAGCTTAGGGCAAGTAGGAGCATGTTTTCAGGGCGAAGAGTCCTATTTACTCAAAATAAAATTCCTGGGCTAAAAATTCCTTCAAGTCTAAGTGTGTATTTGTTCCACCAGGCTTTGGCTGGTGGATCTTGTATGTCCATCCTTGAAATATGCCTGTCATTCATAGTATTAACTGAGGCAGGAAAGACTCACTCTGGAAAACAGTTCACTTAGCCCAAACCTGCCTATCTTAGCTGCTGGCATCTCAGAACAACGAATCCGAACAATCACTATTCCTAAATTCAGAATTTAGAAAGTAATTTTGGTTTACTGTGACTCCAGTCTACTAGCCAGGAAATGCACCTGTATGCCTTCCTTCCCTATGCTCCCAACTCCCATCTCCCTGTCACCTGCCCAACTAGGCAGGAAAGAGAATGGACACACGCACCTTCCCTCCTCATGTTTCTCTCCTCCCATCACCTTGTTGCCCACCTGAGTGGGAATACACAAGTGCACCTTGCAAATAATCAAATTCATGAAGGTCAAGCTTGCAAATGTGGAGGGAGGAGTGTATATGTGATAGATCCCCTCTCCAGACAGGCCTTGCAGTTCCAGCCCTTGGGCTCCTGTCACTGACATTGGCCCTTTCCCCCTCAAGATCCCTTCCTGGATCAGGTACTTGGGCCTTAAGATGATCCATACATGGACCAATGGATGTGTTGTTGTGCGGGTCCACTACAGTAAGCATGATCAGACTGTCATGAAGACATCAACCAGACATCATTGTTGATGTCACAAAAAGAACAAGTAGAAGTTTATTAAGACACATTTAAATAACACATTAACCCCTTAACTATTTAATAATTCACGGCTCTCCAAAACCCTATTCAATTCTTAGAATCACAGAGTTGGAAGAGACCACAAGGGCCATCCAGTTTTCAGTATTATCTTTACAAGAAGCCAGCGGATCACTTGACATACCAAGGGCAATCGAGGTTCAGTCAATGTGCCTCTGTATTGTTACACCAAAACTGAAACTGAAACAAACACTGGGCTGCTGCCATCGCACTCTATTTGCAGACTTCTGGGAGTCTTGGTGTAACACAAAAGGGCTCTCCTTTTAAGCACCATTTGAAACAAACAAGAGCTTCACAGCAGTCCAGGGGTGGACAATGCTGGCCTTCTGGATGGTTTGGAACTGCAACTCCCATCAACCCTATCCAGCTCAGCCAATATCAAAAGCTTATGACACTTGTGCACTCCAAACACATAAGAAGGGCCACATCACAGAAAATGAGATTGGGGATTCCCAGTCCCACAACTTTGTTGTTGTTAACAGCCCTCAAATTAACTTCAGTTTAGGCCATTTCTGCCCTCCACTGTTATAGGGCCATTATTCCACTTTCAACATCCTATGGAATCCTGGGGTTTGCAGTTTAGGGAAGAACAGTTAGGATTCTCAGCCAGAGAGCTCTTGGGCCTCAGGAAACTACACACCCCAGAACTCTACAGGATGTTGAAAATGAAATAATAGCACTAGAACAGTATAGTGTGGAAAGGCCCTCAGGGACACATCTATCCATCCGTAATGTAGTCTTCCTCTTTTCCTACCATCTTCTACCCTATCAATCACAGAATCAGAAGAGAGCCCAGGGGCCACCCAGTCCAAACTCCTGCTATGAAGGAACACCCATCAAAGCACTCCTGACAGCCAGCCATCCAGCCTCTGCCTAAAAACCTGCAAAGGAGGAGGAGACTCCACCACACTCCAATGGAGGCAGCCAATTCCACTGCCAGACAGCTCTGACCATCAGGAAGTTCTTCCTGAGGTTCAGGTGGAACCTCCTTTCCTGCAGTTTGAATCCATTGCTCCTTGTCCTGGTCTCTGGAGCAGCAGAAAACAAGCTTGCTCCAACTTCAACATGACTTCCCTTCAAATATTTAAACATGGCTATCATGTCCCTTCTTAATCTTCTCTTCTGAAGACTAAACAGACCCAGCTCCCTAAGCCACTCCTCATAGGGCTTCATGGCTTCCAGACCCTTCACCATTTTGGTCACCCTCCTCTGGACACGCTCCAGTTTGTCGATATCCTTCTTGAAATGAGATGCCCAGAACTGGACACAGGATTCCAGATGAGGTCTAACCAAAGCAGAATAAAGTTCCCTTATCGATATTATACCCTTTCCAATCATTATTGTCTTTTCTAGTGAGCCAGGTCTTCTCATGATAGGGCCAAAGGATGACGCCCTCAGTTTGGTCACCTTGGCTTTTAGGGAGAGTTCAGGCTTGACTGGCTCTGGGAATCACAACCAGAGGAAAGTAACGAGGGGGGGAAGGGCTATGGAGATAGGAAAGGATGGCATATCCCTCGCCCTATATCCTTCACAACTCTTGGACAACAACCCCGAAGGGTAGCACCCAAAACTAGGGGGGGGTGTTAAGTGGGGAAGGTTCCCAGCCTGGAGGAAAGAGATTGAGGGCATATCCGCACAAGACTGTTATAGCGCTATCATCCCGCTTCCAACATCCTATGGAATCCTGGGGCTTGCAGTCTAAGGAGGGGCTTCAGGCAAACCCCAGGATTTCATAGGATGTTGGAAGTGGAATAGTAGCGCTATAACAGTCTAGTGCGGAAATGGCGAGGGAGTCAGAAAGGGGAAGCCTTTTACTGGGACACACAGAAATGGGGGGACAAGACCCCAAGGGAGGCCTTCTGGGAAGGACCACCGAGAAGAGGGGGGAGTAAGCCCCGAGGCCCCCTCCGCCCCGACTCACCGGTCCCCCCGACCGAAGCCCGCCTTCAGAGGCTGCCCGACGCCCGACTCTCCAACACCGGCCCCGGAACCGAAGGACCAAACAAGCCGAAAAGAGGGCGGACCGTCAACGTCACTGCCACGTACTCGCTCGGCGTCGACGTCACACGCACGACGCTAAGAGAGCCGCGCCGTTGACCTCGCCCCTGTCTCACCCTTAGCGTCACGCCACTCATTTCCTTCGACGTTGAGGTTGAGGGAGGCGGGGCTTCCTTGAGACGCAAGCGTCCTAGGAGGAAGTTGCCTTGTTGCTAGGCAACAGAGCTAGGCAAGCGCAGGCGCATAAGAAGGAAAAGGGCCTAGCATTAAACTGGGTTGAATTACTTGTTTGTACATCCTTATTTAAAAAGTGGCTGCCATTCAGCACAGTTAGCTGAAGTTCCAGCCCAACGTAGGCCATTTCTGCACTACAGTGTTAACAGTGCTATTATTCCACTTTCAAGACCCTGTGGAATTCTGGGGCTTGTAGTGTACTGAAGTCAAAGAGCTCTCTGGCTGAGAATTCTAAAGGCCCCTCCCCAAACTACAAATCCCAGAATTCCACAGATTCTTGAAAGTGGAATGATAGCACTATAACAGTGTAGTGCAGACACAGGCGTAGATAGGCCTACCTTGGGCTGGAATTTCAGTTTATTTATCTAGGATGCAGCCACAAATAAGGATGTATAAATAAGGCAAGTAGATAGGAAGGAGGGGAAGCTTGTTGGCTAGTTGCAGCCTAGGAAAAGCATCACCCCCTGCATGCATAGGGAAAAAAGAAATGCCAGGAAAAAATAATAATAAAGGAGCCATTGCACTACCAGGAAATCATCTTTCTCCATTCATTTCCGCACTACACTGTTATAGCGCTATTATTCCACTTTCAACCTCCTATGGAATCCTGGGATTTGCAGTTTAGGGAGGGGCATTTTGACTTCTCAGCCAGGGAGCTCTTCGGCCTCAGGAAACTACGAACCCCAGAATTCCACAGGAGGTTGAAAGTGGAATAATAGCACTATAACCCTGTAGTGTGGAAAGGTCCTCAGATTCACCACCAGCAGACGGGAACGAGGGAGCAGTTTCAGGGTCCACAACTGCCTTAGAAAAGGGAATGTCAACAGGGCTATGTGCATGCCCAAGCTGCTCCCTCATTTAAAGACCCCCCCCCAATGAATAAGTTTAAATACATATTTGAACACTTACATTTTTTTTAATATTTAAATCTAAACTTAGATATTTAAATCTTGAGTTAAGGGAACGGCAGCAGGGGTGTGCGCATGCCCAGACTGCTCACTCATTTAAAGACCCACCAAATTAGCAAGTTCAAATAAATATTTGAACATTTAAATCTAAATATTTAAATCTTGAGTTAAGTCCTGGGGTCCCTGGCAACAAATTATATTTGCAGGGATCCCCGGTAAAGAAAAGATTAAGAATCACCGATTTAGCGTTTACACTTTGATTTGGAATTGTCAGGGGGAAGGGAAGACAAGCAATGTTACCTGTCAGGAAAAGAGCTCAGGATGACTGAAGATGCAGCTTTTGCTTATGTGAATGTTGCATGGTTTCCTTTCCCTGTGTGTTTTTGGGAAAGGTTGCATGGTTTTCAAGAGAAGCTGCATGGTTTCCAAAAAAAACTGCGTGGTTTTCTGGACAAGTTGCGCAGCTCTGGTAGGAAAGCTGTGCAATCTCCCATCACTACAGAGGAGGGAAATTCCCGAATTTCCCAAAGCGATGGGCCAAAAAGCTGGTGCATTGTTCTTGACCTCCCTTGAGACTCAGAAAATCCAGAATTACCATCGCTATTACAAAACGAGACATTTTACTATTTCAGTTAGCAAAGAGCTTCGCAGAATGCATACACAATAGTTAAAGTTTATTCCCCTTAGCTGTAGGACTGCCCATATTTTGGAACAAGGCTGCCGTAGCCCACTCTGTCTTTTTTGTCCAGGGTTTCTCTCTCGTCCTCTTTCCCAGGCTCACTCTATCCCCCATGGCTCAAGTACCGGAGGACCCCACTTCAGGTTCTTCAGGGGCTTTCTGGCTGGGGCCAGCTGAGTCCATATCCTGGCTCTTGCCACTCTTCATGGAGTCACGTCTGTTGAAAGCAGAGTAACGCCTCCAAATCACAGTGATCTTGGTGCTCTCAGACCGCGGCTTTGAATGGTCTATGTCTACTGATTCCTTCTTCCCAGTCGTCCGCCTGCTCCTTATGCTATATTTCTTCTTTTGTTTCCCTGCAAACAACAATTATACCATTACAGCACTGGAAACGGGCCCAAAAAAGAGAGTTTTAGCTGCTTTTTTTCTACACCTTCTAGGCAGAGTTTGTAAAATATAGGTCTTTGGGATACAGTTGGCCCTCCGCATTTGTGGGTTTCACTTTCACATATTATAATAATAATAATAAAATTTATTTATATCCCGCCTCTCCCAACGGATCAAGGTGGTAATACAACAGTAAAAACAAATACATTAAAAGCAATTAAAACATAACCCATCCTCTTATTTGCGAGTCTCTCCAACCTCTGCCCCCTTGCCACCTCAAGAGCTTGTTTTTTTGGGTAAAACTTCCCTCTTGGTAGCTCCAATCAGGCTGTGCAATGCATTAAAAAACTGCCTCTGGTCCTCCTCCTCCACCAGCAGCCACTGCCTGGCCAACTAAGGATGGATTGCAGCCTGTTTTCTCAGTACCACAAATGCCTCCCCGATGCCCCCCAAACCCAAGCAAGGAGATGGTAAAGAGAAAAAGGAAGGATAGGGCTACTGTGCTGATCCATTCTCTTTCCTTCTCCTTTCCTTGACCTGGTTTGGACCCTGGGGGTCGGCTCTCTCCACCGTGCCTTGGCCCACTTCCCACACACTTAGATATTTGCAATTTTTCCACTTTTGTGGGGGTCCTGTTCCCTTAACCCTAATGAATGTGGAGGGACAACTGTACAGCCAAAATTCCACATGCAACCTGACTACTAACTGTTGCCTAGTAGTTATTGGGAGCCCTTCTCCAAAAAAGCTAAGATATTTGCTTCTCTGCAAGCCTAATGCATAGTTGGGCATGTAGGTGAACTTTGGCAGGGCTTGCTGTTGTTGTCATTTTGTCCCCACTCCCTAGATGTTGCTGACTGGCAGTGTCTGCTGTTGCTGGGTGCTGGTTTACTACACCGCTGGGACTACCTGCCTAAAATATTGGCTCTGATGAACTCATGCGAAGGTTCAAAATTCCAGTCAATACAACCATCCTTCCATATCGGTGGATTCTGTATCCATGGATCCACCCAACCACGGCTTGAAAATATTCCTCCGCCCCAGAAAAGTCCAAAAAGCATACTTTGATCTTGCCATTTTGCTACACCACTGTACATCATGGGACTTGAGTATGCACAGGTTTTTTTTTTGGTGTCCACAGGAGGTCCTGGAACCAAATCCTCATGGATACCGAGGGCTCACTGTACTGCCTCCATTCAGCTATTAGGCATAGTGTTGTGTTAGACAACACAATTTGTGGGTCATGGAGTTTTCCCTTTAGTCCCTAACTGACTTGGTGCCCTCCGATGTCTTAGAGAACAATTCCATCGCCAGGGTTAAATAATTATTCAATGGCCAGCTCTATCACTTTTGTAGGGGAATAATTTTCTTCTTCGGTTAGCTTGAAGTGCTTTTGTCTGCGTCAAGACAGGATGCCATGTGTGCTGCAATCTAGGAAGGGTAATTTGGTCAGTCTAGCCAGAACTGGGACTGTCAGGGACTTCACATTTAATAAACACAAAAGGAAAAGGAAAAACAAGGGAAGTTGGAAAGGGGAAAAAAATTCAAATATGTACTGACTGTTAAATATTATGTAAAAGTACAGAATGACCACTGACTGTGAACATTATGGGAAAGAAACAGATAAAATTGTGGTGGGGAGCCTCCCTGCTTTTAAATGTTCTTCTATGCAGTTGGAATGCCCTACACCAATGGTTCTTAATCTGGGGTCCAGGAATCTCTGGGGGTCCACAAAGCCCTGATGCTGGACACCAACAGCACCAGCAGCAACAGGGAAGCAGCAGCCGAGATCGTGGATGCCAAGGGAATCATAGAATCATAGAAATGTAGAGTTGGAAGAGACCCCAGGGGCCATCCAGTCCAACCCCCTGCCATGCAGGAACACCCTCAAAGCACTCCCGACAGATGGCCATCCAGCCTCTGTTTAAAAACCTCCAAGGAAGGAGACTCCACTACACTCCATTGAGGCAGCATCTTCCACTGCCGGACAGCCCTGTCAGGAAGTTCTTCCTGAGGTTCAGGTGGAATCTCCTTTCCTGCAGCTTGAATCCACTGCTCCTTGTCCTGGTCTCTGGAGCAGCAGAAAACAAGTCCTCTCCTTCCTCTACATGGCATCCCTTCAAATATGTAAACATGGCTATCATGTCCCCTCTTAACCTTCTCTTCTGCAGACTAAACATACCCAGCTCTCATAGGGCATGGCTTCCAGGCCCCTCACCATTTTGGTCGCCCGCCTCTGGACTTGCTCCAGCTTGACCATGTCCTTCTTGAATTGGGGTGCCCAGAACTGGACACAGGATTCAAGATGGGGTCTAACTAAAGCAGAGTAGAGTGGTACCAGTACCTCCCTTGATCTAGACACCATACTCCTATTGATGCAGCCGAGAATTGCATTGGCTTTCTTGGCTGCCGCATCACACTGCTGACTCATGTTCAGCTTGTGGTCTATGAAGACCCCTAGATCCCTTTCACATGTACTGCTATCCAGCCACGTGTCCCCCATCCTATATTTCTGTATTCCAGGGAACAGTTTCAGCACACACAGACACACTACTCATCCATGACAAAAGGGATATGGCAGCAGGGCATGTGCACGTACCCCAACTATGACTTTAGAAACCTGGGTTTGAATCCCCACCAGGCCATGGAAACCTATTGGGTGACCTCAGGCAAATCACATTCTCTCAGCCTCAGAGAAAGGGAAAGGCAACAAATCTCCCCAAGAAAACCCCCATGATAGGTTTGCCTTAGGTCGCCATAGATCAGTTTTCAAAGAGGAGAGACATGATGGCTAGAAAGAACCTCCCTGTCAGCGGCATTTTATTGTTGTATGCCTTGAAGTTACTTTGGAATTATGGTAAGCCTAAGGTGAACATATAACAGATTTTTTCCCCCCAAGATTTGTCCAGAGAACGTTGCCCTTTGCCTTCCTCTGGGGCTGAGAGACTGTGACTTTCTCAAGGCCACCTAGTGCCCCAAGAAGGAATTGAAGATCCTTGAATCTGCAAGACCTGAGGGTCAAGGATGGAGCAGCACAGCTATTTTGAAATGCACGCTAAAAAATAAAACACGTACTACAAATCTGGGGAAAGCGGCTCCTGATCCCTCCAACAGCAACAAAATTCTAAGATTTCTTTGTTGCTTTTTGCATGCTGACATTGGAAAGTTTTAATTCATAATGTAAAAGGAGGCAAGGGTGAGTGCTGGCCCATCCTCAAAAGATGTGAAAACAAAACAGAGCCCTGGTGGTGCAGTGGTTAAATGCCAGTACTGCAGCCACAAGGTTGTGAGTTCGATCCTGCCGGGCTCCAAGGTTGACTCAGCCTTCCATCCTTCCGTAGGTCGGTAAAATGAGTACCCAGCTTGTTGGGGGCATTTATGGAAATGTTTCGAAATACATGCTATTTGTAAGTTGTTTGTCGCCTCGATCCATATGGAGAGGCGGGATACAAATAAATTAATAATAATAATAATAATAATAATAATAATAATAATAATAATAAAACAGCCATAGCAATACAATCAGTCAAGGAGGACTAAGGACCCCAACAATCTGCTACACCAAATGCAATAAAATAGCAAAGGAAAAATATTATCTACTGTTTGCAGGGAAGGGATGGTCGTTAACCAATGTAAATCTTGAATGTAGGGTCACCAGCTTACCACCATACAACACATTCTGGCCATTTCTGCACTAGGCTGTTATAGCGCTATTATTCCACTTCCAACCTCCTGTGGAATCCTGGGGTTTGCAGTTTACCGCGGCCAAACAGCTCTCTGGCTGAGAAGTCTAAAGGCCCCTCTCCAAAGTGCAAACCCCAGATTCCAGAGGTGGCTGGAAGCGGAATAATAGCGCTATAGCAGCCTAGTGCGGAAGTCTGGATTGTGTTTCTCAGGGGATCGTGCAGGAGAGGAAAATGCCTGTGAAGTGAGGTGCTGGGAAGGAGAGAAAATTCTAAGGATTTTAATTTTTTTTTGACAAAAGAGGAGCGGAAATAAAACTCCTGCCAGGGATCTCTTCCTCCGTCGTTCGCGCCAAAAGAGTTTATGAATGAAGCCCGAGCCCCGCCCCCTCCCGGAGCCCCGCCCCCTCCGCTCCGCCGGCCTTCCACGTGGGCGCGGGCGATCGGGGGACTCCGGTCCGGCCGCCTCACCTTTCTCCCCGGCGGGGGCCGCTGCGGGCGGTTTGGCCTCGGGCGCCGCTTCCTCGGCCAAGTCGGTGGCAAGCGCTTCGTTTGATTCCACGCAGCCCATCGCCCGCCGCGGCGCCTGGACGGGGCCCGGGCCCGGCCGCCCCGAGGGACCCTCCGGCCGGGGGAGGCCGGACTCCGGCGCCCTGGGCGGCTTTGTGAGGTCACGCCGTTGCCGCCCGGCTCGGGGGCGGCTGGCAAGGCGGCCGAGGGGCCCGGCTGCGGCCTCGGTTGGGGGCCAGCCCCGCCCAGAGCCGTTCCCCCCTTTAAAGTAATAATATGGAGGATGATGAGGATGATGATGGCCAGCTGGCAAGGCGGCCGAGGAGCCGGGCTGCGCCTTCAGTTGTGGGTCAGCCCCACCCAAAGCCATTCCCCCCTTTAAAATAATAATGTGGAGGAGGAGGAGGAGGATGGCTGGCAAGGTGGCCAAGGAGCCGGGCTGCGGCCTCGGTTGTGGGTCAGCCCCACACAACGCCATTCCCCCCTTTAAAATAATAATATGGAGGAGGATGAGGAGGATGATGACAATGACAGCCAGCTGGCAAGGGGACCAAGGAGCCGGGCTGCGCCTTCAGTTGTGGGTCAGCCCCACCCAAAGCCATTCCCCCCTTTAAAGTAATAATATGGAGGATGATGAGGATGATGATGGCCAGCTGGCAAGGCGGCCGAGGAGCTGGGCTGCAGCCTCGGTTGTGGGTCAGCCCCACACAACACCATTCCCCCCTTTAAAATAATAATATGGAGGAGGAGGATGATGATGATGACAATGACAGCCAGCTGGCAAGGGGACCAAGGAGCCGGGCTGCGCCTTCAGTTGTGGGTCAGCCCCACCCAAAGCCATTCCCCCCTTTAAAATAATAATGTGGAGGAGGAGGAGGAGGATGGCTGGCAAGGTGGCCATGGAGCCGGGCTGCGGCCTCGGTTGTGGGTCAGCCCCACACAAAGCCATTCCCCCCTTTAAAATAATAATATGGAGGAGGATGAGGATGATGATGACAATGACAGCCAGCTGGCAAGGGGACCAAGGAGCCGGGCTGCGCCTTCAGTTGTGGGTCAGCCCCACCCAAAGCCATTCCCCCCTTTAAAATAATAATGTGGAGGAGGAGGAGGAGGATGGCTGGCAAGGCGGCCAAGGAGCCGGGCTGCGGCCTCGGTTGTGGGTCAGCCCCACCCAAAGCCATTCCCCCCTTTAAAATAATAATGTGGAGGAGGAGGAGAAGGATGGCTGGCAAGGCGGCCAAGGAGCCGGGCTGCGGCCTCGGTTGTGGGTCAGCCCCACCCAAAGCCATTCCCCCCTTTAAAATAATAATATGGATGAGGATGAGGATGGCCGGCTGGCAAGGCAGCTGAGGCTGCGGCCTCGGTTGTGGGCCAGCCCCACACAAAGCCATTCCCCCCTTTAAAATAATAATGTGGATGATGATGATGATGATGATGGCTGGCTGGCAAGGCGGCCAAGGAGCCGGGCTGCAGCCTCGGTTGTGGGTCAGCCCCACCCAGAGCCATTCCCCCCTTTAAAATAATAATATGGATGAGGATGAGGATGGCCGGCTGGCAAGGCGCCTGAGGAGCCGGGCTGCGGCCTCGGTTGTGGGTCAGCCCCACCCAAAGGCATTCCCCCCTTTAAAATAATAATATGGAGGATGGTGATGATGGCCAGCTGGCAAGGCGGCTGAGAAGCCGGGCTGCAGTCCCAGTTGTGGGTCAGCCCCACACAAAGCCATTCCCTCCTTTAAAATAATAATGTAGATGATGATGATGATGGATGGCTGGCAAGGCGGCTGAGGAGCCGGGCTGCGGCCTCGGTGGTGGACCAGCCCCACCCAAAGGCATTCCCCCCTTTAAAATAATAATATGGCTGAGGATGATGATGATGGCCGGCTGGCAAGGCGGCCGGGGAGCCGGGCTGCGGCCTCGGTTGTGGGTCAGCCCCACCCAGAGCCATCCCCCCTTTAAAATAATAATATGGATGAGGATGATGATTGCCGGCTGGCGAGGCGGCCGAGGAACCGGGCTGCGGCCTCAGTTGTGGGTCAGCCCCACCCAGAGCCATCCCCCCTTTAAAATAATAATATGGAGGATGGTGATGATGGCCAGCTGGCAAGGCGGCTGAGAAGCCGGGCTGCAGCCCCGGTTGTGGGTCAGCCCCACACAAAGCCATTCCCTCCTTTAAAATAATAATGTAGATGATGATGATGATGGCTGGCTGGCTGGCAAGGCGGCCGAGGAGCCGGGCTGCGGCCTCGGTTGTGGACCAGCCCTACCCAAAGGCATTCCCCCCTTTAAAATAATAATATGGCTGAGGATGATGATGATGGCCGGCTGGCAAGGCAGCTGGGGAGCCGGGCTGCGGCCTCAGTTGTGGGTCAGCCCCACCCAGAGCCATTCCCCCCTTTAAAATAATAATATGGATGAGGATGAGGATGGCTGGCTGGCGAGGCGGCCGAGGAACCGGGCTGCGGCCTCGGTTGTGGGTCAGCCCCACCCAGAGCCATTCTCCCCTTTAAAATAATAATATGGATGAGGATGATGATGGCCGGCTGGCAAGGCGCCTGAGGAGCCGGGCTGCGGCCTCGGTTGTGGGTCAGCGCCACACAAAGCCATTCTCCACTTTAAAATAATAATAATAATAGACGAATTAGTATAATCTAGAATTAGTGGGGATGATAGTTAAAATGATAGACCACATAAAAATAAATTAATGATGAAATACCCCTCCAGGGTTGAGTGGGGGGCAGGGAGGAAACAGAACTGTTGTATGCAATTTGTGTGTGTATGTGTATGTATACAATAAGTCAAATAAATACAAATATTTAAAAAATAAAAATAGACTGGGGCCATTTCTGCACTTACTGTTCTAGTGGTGTTATTCCACTTTCAACATCCTGTTTGTAGTGGGGGGGCATTTAGAGGGCCTCAGGAAACCACAAACCCCAGAATTCCCTAGGATGTTGAAAGTAGAATAATAGCACTATAACAGTCTGGTGTGGAAATGGTCTGGGTATGATTATCAATAATAATAATTACACAATCTAATCTAGAAGTCTAAATTAGATTTAGAAGTCTACACTAGACACTAGCCCTCATTTACGTAATTTGCAGTAACTGGCATTTTGATAGCTCACTGTAATATATTTTTAAAGGAAATATCTGAAATGAAAAAAAAATATTATGAAGAACAGACATTTCAGTATTTGCAATCCTTTTCAGGCAGGGAAGCTTTAATCTTTTCCATTTGACATTTCCCCCCTTTTTGTTCTTTGAATAAAGGTATACAATTGAAAGAATTGGGTTTTGTCAGTGGATTTGGAGGTAGAGCCCAACATTAAGACAGAGGGTGCATACGACACAAGGAGCCTGTGAGAAAGAAAGGGAGAGGTGTAGAATATGGGGGGGGGCACGATGTTGAGTGGGAGGGACACAACATCTGTATCTAGACAGAAAGGGGGTCACTGGGGTAAAAAGTTTGGGAACCCCTGTTCTATGGGGCTTTTGTGATAGCAGAATGTGAAGGATACAGAATTAACAGTATAGGACTTGTTAGACATTAGGATGGCACAGATTTAAGATATACAGAAATGAAGTTTAGAGTATATGATAAATGGCTATAAAGATTAGAGTAAGATAAATTTAAATAGCTGGATAGAGGATATAACTTAGTAGATGCTTCCCAATGGTGTAAAAGTAAGAAGTCAAGAATGTATGGAATTGAATGTAAATGTAGCAAGGGTGTAAGTATGGAAAAATTAGTTTTTTTTTCTTGTTTAGATTATGAGTTTGTTAGAATAAATTTTTACTTTTCTGTTAGTCAGTTAAATGTTTGTATAGTAAGTTAGTAGGTAATGTCAGATTGGATGTAACTGGTATGATTTGATCTGTGTGTAAATTTGTTTTTGTTTTTGGTTTTTTGTCCTGTGTTTTCTTTTTTCCCCCCTCATGTTTTGTTTTTAATGTTATTTAAATAAAATATATTTTTAAATTTAAAAAAAATGAATTTAAAATACAAAGGATTAGTCGTATTATTCTCTACAGCATGGAAAAGCTGAGTGGGATTTGAGAAAGTAACCAACTTGTCCAGATGGGGTGGAAGAATGAGAATTAGTGACCAGTTTTCCCACATTGAACAACTTCTCAAATGCTAATTGTCCCTGGTGTAGTTTTGGGCACTGTTTTAGGGAAGGCACAGCTCAAAAAGGCAACATTAGAAAATTAAAACAGACAAACTGCACAGCAGTCAAAGTGAAAACAGAAGAGAATGAAGAATTTCACCCTCTCCTCCCCAACTTTTTGTACAAAGCTTCAGTGAAGGAGGAGAAGCAGATGGTCGCATGATGCCCCTGCGTCTCTAAAAGCAAAGACCCGGTCTTTGTGGACGCCCATCCTCCCAGACGACAAGGCTGTCCTGTAGGCAGTTGGGCATCCTTCCTTCTTCCCACAGGTAGCAAATGCAGGTCCGAGCCAAGTTCCAGCAGCTTTGCATCTGTCTCCTCTAAACTAAAAAACCAGCGGTCATCCATCCCTCTTCCCTGACCCTGATATCAAGAGTCGGCTTTTTTAATTTTCTTCTGCTTCTTCCGGGGCTTGAACTTTTGGCGCCGATCACCCTCCGCATCAGGAGACGGTTGTGGTTCCGCTTTCCGCTTGGTGGCCACAACTTCCATGGCGTTCCAAATTTCGTCGATTTCATCCTCCTCCTCCTTCACATCACTTTGTAGGTCAGCGGAAGGGTCAAAGGCTTCATCCTGAAGGAAAGAGAGATTGGCACTGGGTTCAATAATAATCTAACCAGGGAAGAGATCATAGGGCTGATATATTCCATGCAGGTTCAATCCTTGCCATCTCAAGAAAATTAGGAAAGAGGAAAGACACCCATCCGAGACCCAGGGGAACCCCATTTCTCTGTTCCTTGCAACTCACCTCCCATTTCTCCCGGCTGGTCAGCAGCAGGCAGTTCAGTCGGGACTTCAGATAAACCTATCAACAATACATACATTTTTCTGTTAATGGGTTAGGGGGACAAACTGCAAAGATGGCTCCCAAACCAGCACGTCTGTCTTCTTTAAAGGAGAAAAAGCAGGAGGAGGAGGAGGAAAGAGGAAGAAGAATTAGAAGAAGAAGAGAAGACAGACCTTGTTTCTAGTTCTCATGAGAAAAAAAGACTCAGCACTGCATTTAAATTACTGTTCAAAATGCAGAAAGGAGGCTGAATGGAACTAAGGAACAATTTACCCATGGGAAAACAGGAAAAGAGCTGGAATTGTCCTTTTTCTTTAACTTATAATGCCTAATCATAGAATCATAGAAATGTAGAGTTGGAAGAGACCCCAGGGGCCATCCAGTCCAACCCCCTGCCATGCAGGAACACCCTCAAAGCACTCCCAACAGATGGCCATCCAGCCTCTGCTTAAAAACCTCCAAAGAAGGAGACTCCACCACACTCCTGACTGAGATTCCACCTGAACCTCAGGAAGAACTTCCTGACAGTCAGGGCTGTTTGGCGGTGGAATGTGCTGCCTCGGAGTGTAGTGGAGGCTCCTTCCTTGGTGGTCTTTGAGGGTGTTCCTGCATGGCAGGGGGTTGGACTGGATGGCCCCTGTGGTCTCTTCCAACTCTACATTTCTATGATTCTAACATTTTGCTGCAGGTCCCATTTGACTGCTGTCTAACACTGCCACCATGTTAGTATTGGGGCTGCATCTCACCTTATGCTCCAAGCGCTTGTGATCAAGGTTGTGCACACGAAGGAAGCGGTCCAGCCCGCACGAGGCTACCAGAGGAAGCACAGGGTGACTCTGGATAGCACGGACACTTCCAGCAAAACCCTTCAGGCACTTCAGTAACCGCCCTGCCGTAGGGAGAAACGATTGCCAGGTTAGGAAGATGTTGTGTATTCTGTTATTGTGTCTTCTTCTTTTGACAAGATAGGGGCACTGAATAACATGTTCTCTATATAAGAGGACATGTTATTCAGTGCCCCCATCTTGTCGAATCCACTGACCGTTACCCCTTTCTTTTGGCCCATATGGGAACCAATGACACTGCAAAGCATTAGACTTCAGGATATCACAAGGGATTACAAGACTCTGGGTAGGAAGCTTAAGGAACATGATGCACACGTCATCATTTTTGTCTCTCCTCCCAATGAAAGACATAGTCCAGGAAAGGCAGCTAAAAAAGCCAATGTGATTCTGGGCTGCATCAACAGAAGTACAGTGTCAAAGGCCAAGGGATGTGATAGTACCACTCTATTCTGCTTTGGTCAGACCTCACCTGGATTCTTGTGTCCAGTTCTGGGCACAACAGCTCAGGAAGGATACTGAAAAACTGGACTGTGTCCAGAAGACAGCAACCAAAATGGTAAAAGGCCTGGAAACCATGATGCCCTATGAGGAGAGTCTTAGGGAGCTGGGTATGTTTAGCCTAAAGAAGGGAAGGTAAGAGGTGACAGGATAGCTGTGTTTCAATGTCTGAAAGAATGTCTTATGGAGCAAGCTCATTTTTTGTCTGCTCCAGAGACTAGGACAAGGAGCAACAGATTCAAACTACAGGAAAAGAGATTCCACCTAAACATTAGGAAGAACTTCCTGATGGTAAGAGGTGTTTGACAATGGAACACACCTTCTCAACATGTGATGAAGTCTCCCTCTCTGGAGGTTTTTAAACAGAGGTTGAATGGCCATCTGTCAGGAGTGCTTTAACTGTGGATTCCTGAATGGCAGGGGATTGGACAGGATGGGCCTTGTGGTCTGTTCTAGTTCTATGATTCTACATGGAATTACTTTGGACACTGCAAACAACTGTGACCCTCCCCCTGCAAGGTGACACATCTGCAGGATGCAACATTCCAGAGAGGAAATTTGATCCCAACATGGTGGAATATCCCTCTCTTTACCAACCAAGACACATGGATGAGTTGATGCTTTTCACTGGAGGATTCACATGGATTTTAGAAGACAGTATTTCCCCACATGGGAAGAGAGAACCCTTTGTTCTAATGGTCTCTCACTGTGCATGATTTCAGGGAAGCTCAGAAGCGATATCTTCTGGTCCCATTACTAAGGACAGAAATGAATGGCAGCTCTGATTTCCATCCCATTCTTTCACATAGCAAGATGGCAACATGGCTCTGTTGCCAAATTATTGGTGCTTAAATTGTGCACAGAAGAGTAACAGAGAAACATACATTGGGAAACATGCTATCTAGTGAAGGGCCTTGAGTTCTTTTTCTGCACTTCCTCTTAACCCAGCTTGTTCACTACAAAATTCTGCATTTCTTTTCTACATTTTCCCTTGCATTATGTCTTCCTCCTTACCTTGCCGAAGATCTATGACTGCCACGTCCCCTCGTGAACTGCCAACTACAACAGAACTGCAAAGGAAAATGAGGGGGAAAAAATAAGAAGAATTTGTAATTTCAAAAGTATTTCTCGTTTTGCACCAGAACATGAAGCACTTTGCTCTGAACCCACAAAAACAAGGCAGCTTGGTGTTCTATTTCACAACAGAAATCTGGCCTTGCTGAGTTTAAGGATCAATTATATATCCATATTTTTTTATTTTTTTTAAATTTAATTATTTATTTGTATCCTGCCTCTCCATATGGATCGAGGCAGCGAACAACTTACAAATAGCATGTATTTCGAAACATTTCTAGACATGCCCCAAACAAGCTGGGTACTCATTTTACCGCCCTGCGAAAGGATGGAAGGCTGAGTCAACCTTGGAGCCGGGCAGGATCAAACTCACAACCTTGTGGCTTGCAGTACTGGCATTTAACCACTGCGCCACCAGGGCTCCATATTCCCTAAAAGTGATGGTTTGCGGAACAGAGAGACCTACTTTGCATCAGGAGTCAATGAGAGAGCAGTGAGTGGGTATTCGCCAAAGGTGGTCTCTAACACAGGCCGGCGCTGTGGGCAGCTGGGGTCATAGAGCCGGACCTAGTGGCAAAAGACAACAACTGAATTGAGCAGTTCTTCCAAATGCTACAACTAGGTGAAATAATAGAAGGTCAAGTCAGCATAAAGCTCAGAAATCACTAAGAGGTATACTGGGAGATGTTGTTAGGGAACCCAAAGTTGTACATTTTATCTTGCCTTTCCCTGTATTAACTCAGACCACAGAACCATAAGGAACAGCAACATTATAGAACAGCAGCCATAAAAGCACCATCACAACCTAAAGCTAGACAAAATACAGAATAAACTTGAGTGTCTCCTATTTCCTAAATACTTTCTGAAAGAAAAGAATCTTAACTCACTCATTTGCACACAATCAACAAAGGATACCAGTGAACTCCTGTAGGAAAGTCATTCCACACATCTCATGAGTAGGCCCCACATATCATGAGAGAGGAAAGGCACAAAGCAGGACTTGACAGAAAATTATTTAGGTGAATGAGTGCTCTCATATGGGAGAAGAAGCTCCCTGAGGTTTCTTGAGCCTGAATCATTTAAGGCTTTAAAAGACCAAAAGGCTTTAAAAGACCAAAACCAGTACCTCTGAGTACCCTGACTTCAGTACCCTGAAGTCTACTGGAACACAGTTCCAATAATGAAAAATTAGATTTGTA
Organism: Ctenosaura bakeri; assembly: GCA_948474755.1. Classification (NCBI taxonomy): domain Eukaryota; kingdom Metazoa; phylum Chordata; class Lepidosauria; order Squamata; family Iguanidae; genus Ctenosaura; species Ctenosaura bakeri. The sequence goes on along the minus strand of CAOLHI010001846.1, from coordinate 79,096 downwards.
TCTTCCAAGGAGCAAAAAAATAAACAGTATTTTTACTTAAACTTTCTGCAACAGCTTAATCTCAAAACACCGTTCAAAGGCAGCCATGCAGAGCGCATCAGAATGTCAGGATGCTTTGATCCTCTCATGCTTTTAACCTGTCTTATGTGTCAGCAATTCACACAACAGTAGTTGCAATAGGTTCTTAGGGCAAAGCTTGCTAGGGCTAATAATTATCCGCTTCCAATTGACACTTGTAACAATGAATCACTTGTAACATTAGTAATATCAATAGCTTCCGAATGGGCTCAATGTCATCTTGCAGTGGGCATTTGGTAAAGATCAAACAGCGGAGATAACAACAAAAGGACAAGAAAGTGTTATGGGAACTTCTAGCTAGGTGACCAATTCCCATCCTAGCTCCCATGATGAAAAGTATGTAAATAACTGAGTGACTGGGAAACTGCTGGAACCTGTGGGGTGATTTGACATGTAAAGGTTTTAACCAGTCTTTTGATATGCATGCCAAATTTTGAATGGAAAGGTATAAAACTTGTGCTCAATTCTAATGCTGTAGTCTCAGCAACATTTTGGTAACGTTGCCATTTTGCTTGCTTTTCTGAAATAAACACTTCTGTTTGGAAACTCTGAGCAAAGTTCTTCAGAGTGGACACGTCAGGTCTGGAATGATGGTAGCTTAATATACAGTGCCTTGGAGAAGTAATGAATAAATAATATTCGCATAGAGAACAGGCACCCAGCATCCAGGTCAGCATTATGGCCCTGTACTTCCTCTCTCTCATCCATCTCTTTCTTTGGGTTGGGGACATCAGGAGAGGGTTTGTACTGCTGCGAAATTGGTATGTGAACTGTCCTTAGCTGGCTGGGCACCAGTTGGTGGAGGAGGACCAGAGGCAGGTTTTTAAAGGTCTGCATGATCTGATTGAAGCTGCCAAGAGGGAAGATTTCCCCAGAAAAGAAGCACTTGAGGTGAAGTGGGGGTGGCAGGGAGACAAGCATTGGAAAAACTCTCAAATAATCAAATCTTTCAAAATTAAACCCACTAATGTGGAGGGCTGACTGTAAATCTATGTCAATTCTATGTTGTAACACAACAAACTACAGAAAAGTTGAAGAGCTGAATCCTTTTGTAAGGCACCATCAACAGCTTCAAGAACAACTTAAGCATTATCCATAGGCTGTATATCTTCCCCAGCTTCTACCTGGTGGTGACCAGTGCAGGTAACAATTTTTTCTGATCCAGGTAAGAACTGCATGTCCCGTTCCCAGACAGGTACCCTCAGATCAAGCCAATCATGCCGTACCTGTGACAGAAGAGTACAAAAAGTATCATTGCAGAGAAAGCTACTCTTCTGCCAGTAAACACAAAATTTCTACATCCATCTAGAAATCCAAGAGAAGCAGCTATTGCTGAACACAGTCCACTCACATTTTTTGCTCGGAAAATGGGCTCCTGTGGTCGGCATAGGTCCCACACCTTCAGGCAGTTCTCCTTCCCACCTGTGGCTACACAATGAGGTTGTTCAGGGTTCTGGCGCATGCGGGAGACATCAGAGCCTACCTGGATCTCTACCTGCAGGAGACATTTGGAATGACATGGGTATATGATGGACAGAACATGCAACATACAAATTTGTTAGCCTTGGGTTCAAATACAGTCAGCCCTTCACATTTGTGGGTTTCGCTTCTGCAGATCTGATTATTCACGGATTATTTGTTGTCAGCTCTGCTGCCTCCCTATGCCATTTTTAGTAGGGACTGCAGGCTTTGTGAGACTGAGAAACTGCAAAGGAAGCTTGTAAGTCCCTATTAAAAATGGTGGGAGGCAGCAGGGGAGGTGGCAGGAAGCCGCATTAGCCCCCCACTTCTGCCTTGGGAAGGAACTCTGATGCCTCAAAGGAATCTATGGTGGGTTGAATAGGGTGATCATACTTTTTTGTGTATTAAATATGGTTTGGGAAGGCCTAGAGTTATTCATGATTTTTCCACTTTCATGGGGGTCCTGCCCGCCTCACCCTAGCAAACATGAAGGACAATTATGTCTTTTTTTCCAGCTATTACCTTTAATAAAATATCAGTATCTGTCTATCCATCTATCTATCACTGGTATATTAAGAGTACAGCTCATTCAGAAAATAATTCCAAATAAAATTTAGCACTTTTTAAACTTATTTTAACTGAGATCTTTTAACATCTGAAGATCTTTGGCTCATACTGAAGGCTTTATCCCACAGGACCTGTTGTGATGGACCCACTTCTTGTGTAGATGTTTAACACTATTCTGGAGGTAAAGCAAAAGAAAGCATTTTCCTTGGTGCCATCACAGCATTTCCCCAAGGCAGAAAAGTTATGGACTGCCAGTTTCCTCCAATACATTCTCTTTAATAGCCTCTACGCTCCCATCTCCACACAGATGTTGCTCTCGACAGGCTCAGCAAAGGAGTATTCAAACACTTCTGCCCTTTCAAAAAAAGAGGAAAGCTCTGTCTTGCCACCCATGTTACTCCATCTCCCCTTTGACTCTTCTTTCTTACGTTCCTATCTCTGACATCATGAGAAGAGACTCACGTTTTCTGAGGAGACATCTCGCCAGACCTTCAGCAATCCAGACTCCACACAGGTCACAAGGGAGCTGCAGGAACCAGTTGAATTGTTGTGAGAAGGAAAGGAAGAAAGGTGGAGGGAGTTAATTAAGTCATAAACACCCAGGATATCCAGATAACATGACAGGAACAGGGGGCTGGTTAAGGGCCTCCACACCCTTGGGAGGACTGCCCTTTACTTAGCCTTGGCGATGGATAAGGAAAATGGAAGGGATTAGTCCTTACTTGTCAAGCACACACAGGCCACAGAAGGGTCCAGTGCCCCCTGGACAGTCTTGTGACTTGATAAACTTGCCCTTCTCAGTACTGAACAGTCTAACTGATCCATCAAGGCATCCCACAAAAATCTGTGAAGAAACAAACAAAGGGAAAGGAAGAAGAGAGCAGGAATTACAAAGGATTACTTGCACCACTCTGGCTACTCTGTTTTACAGAGAGGTTGCAGTCCAATTGTAAAGTATGTGTCTAAGTCCCCAGTTTTCAAGTCCTGGTGTCTTGGGTATGGAAGCTAAAAAAAATGACAGTGGCACATATACACTTTTGCAGGGATTAGGGGAGCGAGAAAAATAACAATCACAAACTATTTTTTTTTTAAACCTAAAAACACTTCTCTAAGAATCTCTAGGTCCTCCAGTGTGTTTCTATCAACTTCTGGCAGAAATGGACCATAGAGCCATGCCGGAGGACCTAGCAATGCCAAGAGAAGTGTTTTCTCTAGGAATCTCCAGGTCCTCCAATGCAACTCTGTTGCCCACTTCTGGCAGAAGTGGACCGCAGAACTGTACTGGAGCACCTAGAGAGAACATATTTTTCCATGTCAGGAGAAAATAGTTGGATATTTTAAAATAAATAAATAAAATGAATAAAATAAAATAGCCCATGTATAATCAAATCTGCAACTGCTGAAAGTGAAGAATCAACTGTAGTCTGAACAGTTAAGAGGGTACAGTCAAATGCCCCTTAAGCACCATAATACTACTGAATTCACTGATGTGACATATAATACAGCCATGCAGGAGCAGGATTACCCCTTAGAGAGGACCACAATTCAGCAGCAGAACATATGGGTTGCATGCAAAAGCCCCCGCCAAGCATCAGGACAGGAGAAGGGTGGGGGTGTCAAACCCCTTGGGTCACATCAGCATGAGGGTTGCCCTCAAAGGGCCGGTTCAATTACCCCAGTCTCCAAGAAAGATTATGGAAGATTTCCAGCTGAGGTCCCACAGAGCCCCCGCCAAGCATCAGAGACAAGTGAGAGCTAGAAGCTTTTCTAAGCCTTCTAATTATTTTGGTACTGCATTTATGATCTGTCTGATTAGGGCAGAAATCTCACCTCTCTCTACATCTTTCCAGGATCATGTTTTGCCATTTCAATGTCTTTTTTTCCCCCCAGCAACCCCTCTTCCCAACCTTTGGCCCATTTACAGGTGGGCGAACACCTCACCTCAGACTCATAGGGATCCCCCCAACACATAGCAGTGACAGCTTCATGGCGACTGATGGGCGCATCCCCCAACTTATAGTTCGTGGCCTGCTTCTTCTGCAGGTTGATCCCTAAAAGAAGAAAGGGAAAAGCAAGTGACCTTATTTGTAAGGGAATAGGGACAAAAGAGAGAAATACCCTTACTCATTAATTCATTTACAGTCAGCCATCCACATCTGTGGGTTTCACTTTTGTGGATTTGATTATCCACGGATTGTTATATTAGTTTCTGGGCACAGTAAAAGATGTTGGTTATTACCTTTAAAGCCCTTTATGGCTGGGGGCCAGCCTACCTGCGGGATCACCTTCTCCCATATAATCCGCCCCGCACACTAAGGTCCTCTGGGAGGAATTTACTGCAGCCAGTCAGAACTAGGTTGGCTGCGGTGACCCAGAGGATCTTTTCTTCTGTCGCTCCCAAGTTATGGAATGGCCTGCCAGAGGAGACCCGGCACATTACCAGTCTTGATGGCTTTAAAAAAGCCGTCAAGACTGATCTCTTCTGACAGGCCTTCCCAGACTAGTGTTCCACCGCCTCCCACCAACTGTCCTCCTGTTCTTTAATGTAGTTAATGTAAAGAGTTTTTTTAAAGAGTTTTTAGGAGCCCTGGTGGCGCAGTGGTTAAATGCTAGTACTGCAACCACGAGGTTGTGAGTTCAATCCTGCTGGGCTCCAAGGTTGACTCAGCCTTCCGCAGGTCGGTAAAATGAGCACCCAGCTTGTTGGGGGCAATTAGCTAAAAAATACATTGTAAACCGCTTAGATAACACTCAGTTGATAAGCGGTATAGAAATAAATGCTATTGCTATTGCTATAATGTAGTTAATGTGTTTTAGGGGGTTGGTTTTAGATGGGTTGATGGGTGGGGAGGATGGGTCATGTTTTAATGCTTTTAATGTATTTAATGTATTGTTGTAGTACCACCTCGATCCATGGGGAGAGGCTGGATAGCAGTACGTGTGAAAGGGATCTAGGAGTCTTCATAGACCACAAGCTGAACATGAGTCAGCAGTGTGATGCGGCAGCCAAGAAAGCCAATGCAATTCTCGGCTGCATCAATAGGAGTATGGTGTCTAGATCGAGGGAGGTACTGGTACCACTCTACTCTGCTTTGGTTAGACCCCATCTTGAATACTGTGTCCAGTTCTGGGCACCCCAATTCAAGAAGGATATTGACAAGCTGGAGCAAGTCCAGAGGAGGGCGACCAAAATGGTGAGAGGCCTGGAAGCCATGAAGCCCTATGAGGATAGACTTAGAGAGCTGGGTATGTTTAGTCTGCAGAAGAGGAGGTTAAGAGGGGACATGATAGCCATGTTTATATATTTGAAGAGATGCCACGTAGAGGAAGGAGAGGGCTTGTTTTCTGCTGCTCCAGAGACCAGGACAAGGAGCAATGGATTCAAGCTGCAGGAAAGGAGATTCCACCTGAACCTCAGGAAGAACTTCCTGACGGTCAGGTCTGTCCAGCAGTGGAATCAGCTGCCTCGGAGTATAGTGGAGTCTCCTTCCTCGGAGGTTTTTAAGCAGAGGCTGGACGGCCATCTGTCGGGAGTGCTTTGAGGGTGTTCCTGCATGGCAGGGGGTTGGACTGGATGGCCCCTGGGGTCTCTTCCAACTCTACATTTCTATGATTCTATTATTATTATTATTATTATTATTATTATTATTATTATTATTATTATTATTATTATTATTATTAATCTTCAGTAATAACAATGGTTTTTAGTTAAATTTGCTGTGAATATACTTTAGAAGGCATTATTTTATATAGGTTCTCTATGGTACCTTAATGCACCATTTATAAGAAAGACATAACAAAACTCAAACAAAAAAAAGGATCTTGCAAAGACTTGGAGGTAGAGACTTGAGAGCTGGAGTCAAAGACTTAAAATACATCCCTGACTGGCAGCCCTTCCTCCTTTATTGGCCTCTTCCTCCCCACAGAGGCCCAACCGCCCCTCTTCCACGTCCCTTTCCCCCTAAAAGGCGATTTCCCCCTTACCTTTCAGGATCCCCGTTTCCGAGCCCACCCACACGTGGTTCCTCCTCGCCGGAGACGCCATCCTCTCCTCCAGCTTCACCCGGACCCTTTAGCGGGGGACACCCGGAACTCGCCCTCTGATTGGCTCACTGTCCGGTGCAGCGTTAATAATCTTCCCCCTCCTTTTCCTCTTGACTTTTTTTTCCCTTCCTAATTTAAGGACAGGAGAAGGGTGGGGGTGTCAAACCCCTTGGGTCACATCAGCATTAGGGTTGCCCTTAAAGGGCCGCTTGTATCGATAAGGCCATTTAAATATATCTACTTTTTTATCATATTATACGTAATTGCCTCTGCCTTCCAATTATTACTGGTTTTTAATAATTGCCTCTGGATCCACTTGTCTTTTCTTGGACGTTTTGGGGCTGTTTGATGGTAGTTTATGGTCTCTATACCTCTTTAAAGTGACATGGATCTTGGCCCTTTCCGCACTAGACTGTTATAGTGCTATCATTCCACTTTCAACGTCCTCTGGAATCCTGGGGTTTGCAGTTTCGGGAGGGGCCACCTGGCCCCTCCCGAAACTGCAAACCCCAGGATTCCAGAGGAGGTTGAAAGTGGAATGATAGAGCTATAACAGTCTAGTGCGGAAATGGCCCTGGTCAGTATATCCAAAATGTGCCACTTTCTGCTCCCCAGACCCTCTTTGTGCCTCTTTCTGCCCCCCTCTATACCTGATGAGCCTGATCCCCACATTGCGGGCCCCTGGCTGTTGTTATTCTGAAGAGGGGCCCAGCAGCCAGCACTCGCAATCTACTTCTACTTCTGACTGCTCCCCTGCCCAATTCTCACAAACCCCATGGAGCATTGCCATGGTAACCCCGGCAATGCTGTGACGTCAAGATTTGGACGGAGGAGCAGTCAGAAGTAGAAGTAGATCGTGAGTGCTGGCGGCTGGGCCCCTCTTTAGCATAGCAGCAGCCAGGGACCCGCGATGTGGCAATCGGGCTCACCAGGCGGAGGGAGTGCCGCAGCTGCGAGAGAGGTGCGAGGGCCACATGAAATGGCCTGGCAGGCTGTATTTTGACCCATGTGGGTTAGATAGTGGTGTGGAAGCTGGAGATGGCACTCTTCTAAGGAGGAAAAAGGCCACTTTGCAGGCACTTAAACATGTATATGTACCTTGACATCTATTGTACCTGTCAAACTGCAAAGCTGGTTGGGAAGCCATGGGGTTTTCAAACAGGAGATAGGAGACATTTCTGCACTCCAGTGTTATAGTGCTATTATCGCACTTTCAACCTCCTGTGGAACTCTAGGGTTTGTAGTTTCCTGAGGCCAAGGAGCTCTGTGGCTGAGAATTCTCAATGCCCCTCCCTAAACTACAAACCCCAGGATCCCATAGGAAGTTGGAAGTGGAATAATAGCACTACAACAGGGTAGTGTGGGCATGGCCAAAGTGGTGCTGAAGGCCGAATTGGAATCACTGAATCTGAACCAAGGCGCAATAATTAATAAATGAAAATGAATTTGAGCCGTTCATTCCATAACAGTGTTTTCTGGAAGGGGGGATGTGGAAAAACTACCGCACTGAAACACCACAAATTTTTTAAAAAATTAAATAAAATCCAACGGTATATTATAGTTGCAATAAAATTAAGAAAGCCCCATTTCTTGCAGGGCGGCAGGGGTTGGCAAACTTGCACATAATCATGTGCGTGAAAGTCAAACCCACAAATGTGAAAGGCCAACTATATGACAACAGCACAGGGCAGCTAAGAAGGGACTAGACAAGATTCTGACATATAAAGATGTATCATTGAATACTAAAGTTAGGATTGTCGAGACCAACGTATTTTCAATTTCTATGGGCCTTTCTGTACTATGCTGTTATAGTGCTATTATTCCACTTTCAGCATCTTGCGGAATTCTGGAGTTTGTAGTTTATTGTGGCCAAAGAGTTCTCTGGGCTGAGAATTCTAAATACTCTCCCTAAATAGGAGGTTGAAAGAGGAATAATTGCACTATAAAAGTGTAGTGCGCAAATGGCCAGGGTCAGCTTGAAATATTCTTTGCTTACCTTCCAACTGTCCAGATCTGGCAGGAGCAGCCTTGGGTTAATCCTCTCTCATCTCCCTTTTTCAACCCCTTTTAAAATGTTCCAGTTCCTTTCTGCTCACATTCCTCCTTTGTCCTCAGCTGACTTTCGTTACTGCAAACTCAATGGCAATTGCTTTCCATGTAGCCAAATTACAATGGTATCATCAAGAAATGCACATGGGAGTATTCCAGGTTAGCCATAAAGATGTTTGCATACTATGGTGCAGTGATGTAGACTTGAGTCGATAGACTTGGACTCAGTTTGGACTTCAGTGACTCGACTCGGACTCACCTCAGCCATAAATGATGCACTGACTCAACTTGAGACTTATATCATTTTAATGACTGACTTGCTGCCCTTGGTTCAGTAATATAACACATTCATCCAGAAACCTTGTGACTTTGAACAACATTTCCATCTCTTTTTGCCTACTAGTCACATGACAATATCTCTCAAGCCCAGTGTGGGTGCATTTCTCGGAGGAGAACAGCAAACGGGTTAGGCAATGGGCTTGAGGTCTGCTCGGCAGCCTGTCCCCACTGCATATTGGAGGCGCCTTCTAAAATATTTCCTAAGAACAAAAGACAAGATTCGCCCCCAGAGTGCCGGGTGCATTTCTCAGAGGAGAACAGCAAATGTGTCAGGCAACAGGCTTAAGGCTGAAAGATCCTTCCTTCTAAACCTTTTGAATCTTCAGCCATGGGGAGTAAGATAGGATCCTATTCCCCCTTTCCAAAGCTGCAGATGGCAAAATTGCAAATGTGGAGAGCCGACTCTGCTTAAATTGTTAGAACTGAATTTATTTCACACTATGCAATAATTCCGGAAGTTTGGCTGGGGTATAAAATTGGCTTCCAGACTTGAGACGTGACTTGAAACTTGACTTGAAAGTATCTTCAAGGACTTGAGACTTGAAGGTAGAGACTTGAGACTTGGAGTAAAAGACTTCAATACATCACTGCTATGGGGCCATGCAGGTGGAAAATTAATTCACAGGATAGTTCATATGAAAATGAAAACAAATTTGCCTTAAAAGTAGTGCCACATTTCCTTTTCTTTCCCCCTACCCTTCTCTTTCTTTCCTCCTTTTCCTGCTGGCTAGAAGAATGTGACTACTCGGCAACATTCTAAGAGGCTTGGTTGCCCACCCAGATCTAGGATGACTGGCAACTGCTCTCTCAAGTTTGGATGGAGATGCCAGGAGCTGAATCTTTGGCATAAGAAGCTTATGCTTTGCTACTGAGCTTTAGGGCTGCAGTTAGTTCCTTTACTGTTGCGACAACCAAACTTGGGTAATTGTGTTATATTTAAACCATAGTTTGAGAAGCCGAGATCCAAAATATATTTTTTTTAGCATTACTTGATCATGCTAATTGTAGTGTAAATTACTTACCTTTCTGTGACTTTTAACATCACAAGGAACTATTTAAAATTGAAAGAGAAAGCTTTTGATGTCAACAAATGTGGAAAAGAGATGGGAGAAAAGGGAAAAGTTTGCTACAATTAGGTCTCGCAGCAGGAAATTTTTTCCAGATTATGTTGGAAATAAGCTTTAGCTTTTATTTATATGTGACAGTCAAGTCACGTCTGCAGCCATGACACAAATGGTACGAAGCGTGGTATCTTTGGAATACTTTTGTGTACCGCAGCCAAAGTTCAGTATTACATCCTCTCACATTTCCACAAAGACAAAAAAAGAGAAAGACAGATATGACCAAATCAGCTTTCACACTCATGTCCTCACAAGTGCTCCCATTTATTTGAAATTATAGTACACATTTCCACCATAAAACAGCATTCAGCTCCATAGAGAGCACCTCAGCCCTGATGTCCATACATTTAGCATGGGCTGATGTCATAACGATAGTGCCAGTGAGAAAAGACTTGAAGCTCCTTTCTGGGCTCATCTGCAGCACCGTCTTAGCTCCAGGATTATGTGCCTCAACTTACTAGTACTTACTAGTACTAGTACTTTCAACACTTTTAAAGTACTGATGCAGGGAGCGCTTAAAGGCACATTACGAGACGAAGAGCATGAGATGAAGTGCAATATGGAGCTCCATCAATTCCTGGTAAAAAATCTCCCAACAGTTGCTTGGTACCTGTCCTCAATTACAGTTGGAATGGTGTTGTCACCAGTTGTTGGTTCATACAGTGTGCCTGCCATATCTGTGGGGGTTCTGTCCCAGGAACCCCCATGTAAAACAAAAAAAACGCAAATGCTACATCCCATTGTAGTCAATGGATGCAACGTGCACAGCTGTGCGCCCATCATGTCCGCTGACTATAATGGGAACAACACTTTGTACAACGTCACATAAATGTATGAAGAGCTCACGCCAGAAGAAGGCACACTGTCATTTTAATAGTTTTTTTTTCCGCCCATTGATTATGGTGTGTGTATATGCGTGTGTGCATCTTTACATTGGTTTTAAGAGACACTTCTTTTATTTAATGTGGTTTGGTTGAAAATATCAAGTAAAAATTAACACTGAAATAAAAATTTGTCGTGATACTGTCCCTGGTGTGGTGGTAGCAGCTGAACTCGAGCGTGTGCGCGCTCAGGAGCATCTGTGTGCGCTCGTCCCCCCTCCCACCCCTAGTCGCTAGGTGCTGTCTTCTATTACAGAGTGAACCCATTGAACGTTCCTGTTTGCTTAGCCGTCAGGACGGGGCAGGCTGCGCCACAAGGTGGCTAAGAAGGGCGGGCAATGCATGCCCAGTGTCAACGTGCCACAGACGTCTTCCTCGGGACAGACAGCCTTGACGCACATCTGGGCATCCCGCCCTCCTCCTGCGCTGCGGAAGGGCTCGGTCACGTCAAAGCGGACGCCGCAGGCTTGCGTACTCAACAGCTTTGTGGCACGGTCCCCGTGGCGGGCCTGCAACTGCTGATGTAGCGAAGGAGGGGTGGTGAGGAGAAGCCTATAAGGAGGCGGCTGGGCCCCATCTGGAGGCTGCTCTAGATTGAGCAGAATGAAGGCTTTGGTGAGCCGCTCTCCCTTCTGACAGCGGAGACGCAGCATCCAGCAAAATTCATGATCCTCACCTGCAAGGCAAACAGACAGAAACCTATTATTAACCGTTGACATCTATCCTGTAAAAAAATCCACCAGCAGACATCGATCCAAGAGCCAGTGTGGTGCAGTGGTGTGAGACACTGGATTATCATAGAATCCTAGAGCCAGAAGAGACCACAAGAGCCATCAAATCCAACTCTGTTCTGCCATGCAGGAATATACCATCAAAACATTCCCGACAGATGGTCATCCAGCCTCTGTTTAAAAACTGCCAAAGAAGGAGACTCCACCTCAGTCCCAGGCAGCAGTGTATCTACTGTCAGATGATCTTACAGGCAGGAAATTCTTCCTAATGTTTAGACGGAATCTCTTTTCCTGAAGTTTGAAGCCATTGCTCCACGTCCTAGTCTTTGGAGCAGCAGAAAACAGGCTAGCACCAGCCTCCATATGACATCCCTTCAAATATTTAAACATTTGTCACTTCTTAACATGTCACCTCTTAACACTTTCTTCAAGCAACTGAACAGATGCCTGTACACATGGATATCACCATATTGCCAATATAGAAATCAAATACCCTATATAATTAGAAGCAAGACCAAGACAAGACTGTGTCACACACCATAGACTGCTAATTTCAAGAATCAGAATCAGGATAAAGAAACGCATTAAATCAAACACAGTGGTAAAATGCATTCTGGGAGCATGATCTTAACTTCTTAGACAGAGAACTACTGGCTACACTTACGAGGCAGCTCACAAAAACAAGGAAGGATATCTTTGTTAGTAGCACAGCACATCTGATTAATACGACTTCAAACTAAATCCTTGGGGGTTGAAGATTATCAGCCCAAAGGAAAGCTCTAAAGAAAAGGATGTAGATTCTAGAGAAGAATGTGAGGAAGAGCAAGGGAACCGCAGTAAAACTGACAGTAAATTAATAGATAAGAACAAACAAGGCTTCTGATGCACAAATATAGGATGGGAGACACAGAGCTGGCTAATAGTACACGTGAAAGGGACCTAAGAGTCTTGGTGGACGACAAACTGAACGTGAGTCAGCAGTGTGATGCGGCAGCCAAGAAAGCCAATGCAATTCTTGGTTGCATCAATAGGAGTATGGTGTCTAGATCAAGGAAGGTAATGGCACCACTTTATCCTGCTTTGGGTAGACCTCATCTGGAATCCTGTGTCCAGTTCTGGGCCCTAATGTCAAGAAGGGTATTGACAAGCTGGAACGTGTCCAGAGGAGGGCAACCAAAATGGTGAAGTGTCTGGAAGCCCTGAAGCCCTATGAAAAGCGGCTTAGGGAGCTGCGGATGTTTAGTCTGCAGAAGAGAAGGTTAAGAGGGGACGTGATCGCCATGTTTAAGTATTTGAAGGGATATCGTGTTGAGGAGGGAAGGGGGCTTCTTTTCTGCTGCTCCAGAGACCAGGACAAGGAGCAATGGATTCAAGCTGCAGGAAAGGAGATTCCACCTGAACCTCAGGAAGAACTTCCTGGTGGTCAAAGCTGTCCAGCAGTGCAATCTGCTGCCTTCATAGAGGGTGGTGGGATCTCCTCCTTCTTTGGAGGTTTTTAAGTAGAGGCTGGATGGAAGGTGTCCAGAGAAGGGCGACCAAAATGGTGGAGAGTCTGGAAGCCATGAAACCCTCTGAGAAATGGCCTACGGGTCTGGGGATGTTTAGTCTGCAGAAGAGAAGGTTAAGAGGGGACATGAGAGCCATGTTTAAATATTTGAAGGGATGTCATGTTGAAGATGGAGAAAGCTTGTTTTCTGCTGCTCCAGAGACTAGGACAAGGAGCAATGGATTCAAGCTGCAGGAGAGGAGATTCCACCTGAACCTCAGGAAGAACTTCCTGACGGCCAGAGCTGTCTGGCAGTGGAATAGGCTGCCTCAGTGAAGAGTGGTGAAGAACCTCCTTCCTTGGAGGTTTTTAAGCAGAGGCTGGATGGCCATCTGTTGGGAGTGCTTTGATGTGGGTTCCCGCATGGAAGGGGGATGGACTGGATGGCCCCTGGGGTCTCTTCCAACTCTATGATTCTATGTCTCTACACTTATACACAGTTTGGGAAGGAAACAAGAGGAGCTTGACATCCGAGTGCAGGATAATAAATATGACTTTATGGATACAACAGAGACCTGGAGGAATGACCCTCATGCATATAACCCTTGAAGGGCATAACCTGCTCAAAAAGCATGGAGGCAGAAAGGGAGAGGGAGTAGCATTAAACACCAAAGACAAATTGACTTGTACAGAAATCCATGACAGTGATCAGAGTGGACAAGTTGAGAGCATTGAGTAAGAACAAATGGAGAAAGAAACGAAAGCAACTTTGTGGAATGAGGCTGCCATAGGCCACCAAACCAAGAAGTAGATGATACTTTCTGAAAAAAATCCCTCAGAAATCTCCAAGATACAAGAAGTGGTAATTATGGGAGACTTCAATTATCTTGCTATCTGATGGGAGACTAACTCTGCTAAGCATAGGCAATCCAACACATTTCTAATGTGGTTTGCAGAGAAATCTCTTTCTAATTAAAATATCCGTCCTATACTTCTGCAACCAATCTCAAAATGTTGATTGGTGGATCCTACAGCCAACCCATTATACTCTTATTTTTGTGAAAAACAGATTAACAAATCCTAGTCTCCTACAAACTTCTCCACTGTTTTTTTCTCTTATCAGTATTGTTAATTTATCCATTTCAGCTAAGCCCAATTAACTTAACCAGCCCAGATTATTTCTCCTGAGTACTCAAAAGGCATTCTGCCATTTACAGCTAAATTGACAGAAGCTGGCTACGAGTAAGTATCAGTGGGGCTTTCCATTCAAATTAATGATTTGGAATGGGGAAAAAAAATATTGCAACTGGAAGAAGCAGGAGAAATATGTGAAGCCTTAAATTGACCCGTTCCAAAAGAGCTAGAAATGGTCCCAGTTTCAAGCAGGGAGAGGTAGGAGGAGCGAAAGGGATCGGAACCAAAACACCTGACGGTCACTGTGAAAAAGCTACAGAAATCAGATATTTGTATGTTGTAACAAAACCAGCAAACACAAGGCAGACGCCTAGATGAGTGAGAAAATAACTCTGAAGCACCATTAAACAGAACAGAGACATCTAGATGAGCAGGAAAATAACTTTCAAGAAACAGAACACCAGAACCAATAAAAAAAAGGCACTCGAACTTATGATAAAATCATATTCTTGTCATCTCCCAAAGGACAGAAAATACATATATTCAACTCAAAAACTAAAACAACCTTAAACAAAATGCAAAGTCTCTTTTTAAGGGATACTTTAAAAGTATGGAGACCTTACAATGAGCAGCCTGCACCACATCCCTCGCTCCTAAAGGCAATTTTTCATCATCCAAATTTTTCTACAAAAGAAACGGAGAAAGAATTTAGAGGGTGGGAAAATAAAGAGTATAGAAATAAATATTTTAGTGGGGCACCAATAATGAGAAGTTGAAGGAGAAGTGACGGGGAATAGACACGAGCTGGTTGAAGGAAATATAAATTGTTTCATGGACCACAAGTATTTATGGAAAAGAAGGACCACCTAGGTCTTTAACGCTCCTTGAAATGGATGCATCAGTTAAAATGGTATTTCCAAACAAGAAGTACCAAATGCGCTTGTATCAGTCAGCTTGCATCACCAAGCTCTGGTGCTCAAAACAAATCCAGGGGCTCAGAACTTTTTAAGTTGCTCTCTTTTTGCAAGATGCTTTTGCTAGTGAGCCTGAGGGAGCATTCCGTAAGAGTAAACACAATACATTCTTTCCAAGTTCAGTCTGCCAAGCCCAACACATTCCTATCCAAACTGTGCAATATTTTCATTTTAAGAAGCCCTGGGGAATGAAGAATCTCCGGAGAACTGTGGCAGAGCAGATGGCGTGCCGTGAAAGACACGGTGCCACCTAACCGGCTGCATTGGGACAGAGGTGCTTTCCTTCCCTGCCTCTCTCCATCCCACCTTACCTTCTCTGCCTTCGTTGAGTTTCAGCGAGACTGTTCTTTTGGTACCCACCATCCTGAGCATCGCTTGGGCGGCGCACTGCAACATGCAGCTGCTGAATCTGGGCGTCAGGAGGCGTTCTCCTTCCGGCGCCGCTGTGCTCTCCTCCTCCGAGCAGGGTGCCCACGTGTGGGCAGGCGTCACCTCTGTCACCGGCGTGCCACCTCCCACGTCGCTTGGAACAGCCACCGCCAGAGCAAACACCAGGCCTAGCCAGCAGCAACCCATTGCGCATTCTTTGCGAACGGAGGCTGCCGTGGAGCAGCCGTGCGCGGTACTAGGAGCAAAGTTTCTGCACCCGGGGGCAGGAGGAAGGCAGGCCGAGCGGCTCGATCCGGCAGCTGGGACAGGCCTGGGCTGGCTTCCGTAGCCTTATGTGCCAATATCCTTTTGCCCTGGAGCTGCTGGGTGGGTGCCCGGAGGACAGTTGCCAGCAGACGCTTTTAGAAGAGGTTTTGGAATGCCAGGCCCCAAGTCGGGGGGAAAGAAAGACTCGGAAACCAGCTGGGGTGTGCGGAGAAAAGCAAGGGGATGGGTGGGTTACGCAATAGGTAGCTTTCTGTGGACATTTCTCGGCTGGGCAAAACATGTAGGAGCCTGTCCCTTAGCTTAACCCCTTCCTGCTTTCAGCCCAAGTTACTTCCCTTGACATTCCCTCTGCCGTATGTTAAATGTTTGCTAACTCCTCTGAATAGTTACATCGCCCTTCCTCTGAAAAAGGCAATGTTTCTATGGGCATTTTCTGAGTGACAGCAGAGTCTGAAGAAACCTAAGCACTTAATGACAAAGAGAATAGCTATTGGTAAATTTCCTTACCTAAAAGGACCAGATCCTGTCTTGTCTTGCAAGCTAAGGAGGGTCAGCCCTGGTTAGTACTCGGATGGGAGACAGTCAACAAATAACAGGACCCGTAGGCTGCATTTCAGTGGAAGGAACTGGCAAAACCACCTATGAAAAGACCCTATGAAATTCTTGGTGTCACCCTAAATCATCAGGTGATTCGGAGGCGTACACATCCTGATACACATGCTGTTAGCACTATGGGAGACACAATTGCTGTGTAGTGTTCTCTCCCCGCCAGACATGTTGCTGTAGGTCTCTTGTGGGGGTTAAGCTAGAATTTTTTCATTACAAGCATCATAAAGAGGGTACCACCAGGACAGAAAAGCCAGTAGGCTATGGGCTGAGACAACAGGAAAAGTGGACACTTTGAAAGGGGTCAGAAAGCAAGGACTTCGGGGGAACTGGTAGAATTTTCAAAGGAAGCTTTCGGCTATCGTACATGTTGCTGCATGCTTGTTTGAATGCCCCTGGCTTGCTGCTGTTGCCTTCAAGTTGTTTGAGATTTATTGTGACACTATCATGGGGTTTATTCTGGAGCGGAGAGCATGTGACACACCCAAGGTGGGTCTCCCTGGCCAAGTGGGGAATTCAACCCTGGTTTCCAGGGTTGTAGTTCAGTGCTCAAAGCACACCATGCTGGCTCATATTCCAAGCGCCATGTGGTAATTTAAGAGAATATATAGCACATAAAATTCCAGCATGGTATACTGTTATATTCCAGATTCCTCCTCCTCGTTTTCCATTTCCTTTCCGTGATGAATATACTCACTGAATTCACTGAAGGAACCGTTTGGCTCAGGTCAAAGACTCATCAGACCTACGTGATCCAGCACCCTACTAATTATGGAGAGTTCACCACGTGACTGCTTTAACACCCTCCCTTTGTGTTCTCCACTCATTGATACTGAACAGAAAACTCTCCATTCCTGGAGGAAAGATGCACCCATTACCAGAAATACCCAGGGATAGCTCCATTTCTGCTTCACCAAAATACTTGCCAAGGCACTAAGAAATGAAGACCTCATTACAATTAGATAGGCTCAATTGAAGAAACCATGGCTCTCCAAGTCTGCAAGACCTGAGCAAGGCTGTTGATCATAGGGCGACTTGGGGCTTCTCATTCATAAGGTACCATCAGTTGAAGTCAACTTGACGGCAGTTAAGTGTTATTGCTCAACTAATTTGTCAATTCCCTTCTCAAGCTGTACAAATTTGCAGCCGTCACTTTATGTTGTGGTAACAAACAGCATGCAAAATTTAACTATGCATACTATCAGTTCTAAGTCTCCCAATATTAGTAGAGGACCCTGAGACATAGCAATATGAAAAAAAACAACTCCCAACTTACTTCCCCTTCTTAAAGCCAAGGGAAAAAAAAACCTGCAACTTTTCCGCATAGGGAACCTGTTCTCAGCCCTTGATTCTGAGCACCCCTTTCTAAACACTAAAATATATTTGAAGCATGATGACCAGAAAGTCACATTATCAACCTATACAAAGCACTGATACCGGCAGTTTCAAAATACATGAGTCAACATAGAACTATGTCTGTGCACAAATGAACCAACAGCCTGTCTAGTCTAAAATGTTCTGTAGTAATCAATCAAGATGCCTCTGTGAAATAAGCCTGGATATGGGGACAAGCAATGCCCGATAACTAACACTGAGAAGCACACCGCCTCCAACAACTGGAGATAATAGACAAGATATTGTGTGGCTAGTTGCTACTGAAAGCCTTCTCCTTTATGAATTGGCCCATTGCTTTTTAAAGCTAAGTTCACAAACGCTACTAAATTTAGCAGAAATAAACTATTCAGTTGCCTAATGTGCCCGGCGTAACCATGGGCGGCTACACAGGACTTCCCCTACCCCATCTCTTTTGGACAGCTAAAATTTCATGAAAAATACATACTACAAAGAGGCTGATTTCCACCATCCCAGATCTGTAATTTATTTAGAAGACAACTGGGACAGATCCCTGTATCAATCAGATTCTCAGATGCAGTGTTTTCAAAAAATTATCCATGGTGGACTCTCCCGCACAGCCTTGGGGAATCTGGAACAAGGCAAGAGTTAAACCTCATAATCATTTGCTGTATTAACTCCACCTACATTCACTTCTTCAGCATAATTAGACAAGCAAAACTGTTTTTATTTTATGCTATTTGGAGTGGGTTTCTAGGTAATGAATGTTTGCATATAATGAACTGTAGGCATAATTTTTCTAGTAATTATTCTTTATATATTAATTTGCCTTGCGCCTTACAAGTAGTCCCTCAGCCCATGACTCCATAACCATCAAATCTGAAGTTTTCAGTTTATTACATTTGTGAATTAGATACAAAAATATTCTGAAATCTTTACAAGACATTTCCAAACACATTTTTGACATTCCAAACATCAGATTTACACTGAGCTACCCCAGTATCATACACTTTTATTTTTAACTTTGGAATCTACCACAAATTTCCAAATTTGAAACAATGGCCTGTTGTTAGATTGAAGAACAGTAATTTTATTTTCACAGGATTTTGAGATGTTTATTTTGCAATTTTTCCAATGACCAAGTCAGTAAAACACATCTTGAAAATGGAAGACCATCTTGAGTTTATAACATGAACATGGTTTAAGAATGAAAATCTTTGAAGAAATCCCAGACAGGATCTTGTAAGACACATCATCATGAACTTGGTTTAGCTTCTATGGGTATACCAATGGTACTGCAAAGAGAGAACCATGATTTCATTTTTTCCAAACCACCTTCAGTGACTGTGTACATCTGTGTAGATGGGGGTAAGGGAGAGGGGAGGAAGGAATAATTCAAACATGAGACATTAAAGCAGCAACTGATATATGGACATTCACCCAGATTACCCTTTTCACATCCCATCAGACTGTTCCTTCTGGAGCAGAGTTTCCTCTTTTCCATCTGCTGGTGCTAGTGGGTTCAACCTTTGCAGGTTCTAGCACCAGAACAAACAGTAAGACGTATACACAGTTTCATCATTGGGATTTGTCAGTCCCCTCCCCTTCGATCTCCTCGGATTTTTGGCTTTTTAAAACCAAGTTTTTAACTAAGCTTTTTGAATTAAGCCTTTTGTTATTAAGCTTTTTATGTTTATTAAGTTTATTAAAAAGAAAAGCTTTTTGATTAAGATCCTCACCTGCTGGATACTGAAGAACGTCAAGTCTTCAAGGCTAGCAGCAACAAATGTTGCTATGAACTGGACATACAGCTGGGGGTCTCACTTCAGTCCGTTTGGGCTTTAAAGATGTAAAAATATAAAACAGTACCATATGAGACAAAAGACCTATCTTCCCACTGGACTGTATCACACAGAGAGAAAGGGAAAACCAGTCTTTTCCCCAAAGAAAAACAGGACTCTACCTGATCCAAATAGTATAAAATGAAGTGAAGGCCATAATAGGTAAAAAAGCAGTATAGGAACACCTGCACCAAGACCTCCCAGAAGGAACTCCTATCACAAGGCTCCTGAGCTCAGAGGGACCACTCACTCACAGAAATCAGACTGGGGCGGTAAAGTGTCTCATCACTGGAGCCATTTGGGGGAATGTGCAACTCGCCACACAAAAGCATGCAAGCTTCTCCCCTGAGGGCATCTCTCACCTTTGCTTTTGAATGCACTTCTGATACTGTCAAGCTTCAGGCTGTCACCTACAAGAGGAAAGGGAAAATAAATAAAAAACACCAATGGATTGGCAAGTCATCACATTTCTAGAGATGAGCACAAAGAATCCAGCCCCTCTACCCATAGTTACTTTGCAGTTTTTCAGATGTTCAAACATTTTCACGGCTTCTTAAAGATCAAAGTGAGCTAGTTAGACTCATCATTAAAACTGCAGGAACAATTCCCACTCCTATTGTGAGTCAGAACTGGCAAGAGCCTTCTCCAATCTCCACAATGTATGGCAGAAGGCTTGCTGCTGCAACACACCACTGAAAACCATGTGTTTCTCCAGCCCTCCTTTGTTGTTGTGAGCCTTCATCAAGTAGTTTCCAACTAACAGTGACCCCTATCATGAAGCTCTCTGGGGGCTGAGAGTGTGTGACATGCCCAAGATCATATAGTGGGGTTCCACCCTAACACTAATGTTGCTTTAAAAATTCCAGCTAGACAGGCGACAAGGAAAAGCAGAGTCTGGGTGGACATAAAAAGACTTTGTAGAAAGGAACTTCTTTGTCATTTAAGTGAGGCATGCCAGTCTTGACTTTAACAGCAGACGACCCACAGATGGGGAACAACTGATCCAGGGAAAGGAACTTGGGCTAAGAAATACCCTGCAACAGCAGCAGCTAGGAACTCTAGCAGCTTAAGTAACATCTCTCTTTTCTTGCAGACTGAAGAACACGAGGAGTGCAAAGCTGCTACTGAAGCACTCCAGCTGCCAAAACAGATAGTAATGCAGTTGTATAACTGGGGTTTGCAGAGAAAAATCAAATTCCCAACTGAGCCCCAATCTCATTAAGTGACCTTGGGCCAATCATGCTCTCTCAGCCTAACCCTACCACCCCAGCATTATTGAAAAAGTGAGGTGCAGAAAGTAAGAATGAGCTGTGCAGCTTTGAGCAAAGGAAGCGAGGTTATAAAGATTTAACTAATGCCACGTACTACGCTACCCACTCATTCCAGAATCTTTGAATACTTCTTACCAGGTAGTCTTTATAGTGTAGGAGCACATGACATTCCAGGCTCACTCTCCTGTGGAGAAAACCCTTGATCATTAACATTTCAAAAGCAATCTATGACAAAGGATCCATGTTAGGACACTCTCCCAAATGAAAGGAACACTACTGGCAGGTGCTCTGAATTTCTTCAATGGTGGATAGCAGGGACACCCACAGAAGAAACAAATACTGTAAAAACATCTCAAGATGCCGTTTACTGTTAGAAAGGCCCAACATGATTTAGTCGGTGTACATAAGGCCCTTTTCAGTGGGCTATATAAAATAATAAAAGGACAAAATGTAAATGCACAGTATCACTTAAAAAACTGGTATTACATTTGTACATTGTCTACATAGAATCAATCTTTAGAAAATTCTGAACCAAGATGTCTCAAGCCATTATTTACCAGCCTAAGAAAGATAGGTGAGCAAAGGCTGAAGATTTTTTTTAAAATACCTCACAGTTCTTTGCTTTTTGACTTCATCCAGAACAGGTCCTAGTTTTCACTTTTCCACTTTCTTGCCTTTCCTACAATTCAAATGTATGTCCTAGGACAACATTCCTCAGTGATGCCTCCGTATATATTGGTCTTTCACAGACAAGACCAATGGATTATGGGGGCTGGCGTTTAATAATCAATTTCTGAGACTCTGCCAGTCAACCTGTCCCATGTACTTCTATGCTCCAAAGGTGATTTAAGACTGGGTCCCAAATGATATTCAGATTTGCTTCTCAACAGCAACGTTCAGCCGAACGAGATTCCAAAAGCAACTTCATCATGACACTGGGAACCAGGAAAGATTCTGGTGTCTGAGCAGGCAAGCAGATAAACTTACAATTCTCGTCTGGAGATGTCTTTACAAGCCAGCGAGGATGGCTCTCAGAATGGTTCTCGCATTCTTCAACATGAAACCTTCTAAGCCAAGTCAACAGCTTCTAAAACTGGTTGAAGCAATAAAAAAAAAAAGATGTCAGGTACGAATCTGCGGCCTACATACAAAATAGATTATCCAAAATTTTGCTGATCCACACTCAGGTCCCATCAGACAGTTCCTTCTGGAGCTTAGTTTCTTCCTCTCCCTCTGTTGGCACCAGTGGGTTCAACCTTTGCAGGTTCTGGTGTCAGGACAGGCAGTAAGACCCAAAAGATTTCCTCATTGGACCAGTGATGGTACAGACCATAAATGAGTAAAACTGGCCCTTCTTATGTGGTTGGACTGAAACTCCTATCAATCAAACCAGTATATCTAACAGAGAGGGATCATGGGAGTTACAACATATCTGGACCGAGGATTCCCATGTCTTAACCCATCTTCGTTTTGAAAAATTAAAACCTTCTCATCTTTTGAGTGCCAAGTTCTTCTAAGCCAACTGAAAACCCCACAAAGCAATGCTAGGTCCTGAAAATGAAAGAGGAAATGGAAGCCAAAGGCCTGCAGAGATAGAGCAGGCGGGCTGCCAGGGAGCACTGAAAATGCTGTCTATAACTTCTGCAGAAGCAAAACCCATTACACACGTTTGCTTGACGATTCAGAGAGAGGACCTTCAGTTCCAGAATCCTTGATAAGAACAAGCCTGGCTTTCTTATGCAGTAAGAACAAGCAATCTGCCTAAAACTACTTGCTAAGTAACTGGTCTTTCCACCCTCAAGCTGACAAGAAGTCCCAGAGAAAATACTCTCTTGAGAACCACTTATTCTGATCCTGTTTAGAATTCATAAATGCACCACTGGGCAACTTGCTACCCTAGGACTGCAGAGAGCTTGTGGCTTAATTCCACTGGGAAAGCTGAAGGGAATTACTCTGGCAAAAGGAAAAGGGATGGCCCGCTTACTTCTGACTGGGATCCACCCACCACCAACAGCAAGTGAACCTGCATCATTAAGAGAAAATAACTCTAATTCTATATTTATGGCTTTCCATGTAAGATCCCCTCTCCCCAAACTCATTTGGGAAGGGGGGGAGTGGGACCAGGAAGCTTCCACAAACTGACATTCTGTCTAGATGTGGTCCACAGCTTCCATTATATATAGCCAGCAGATAATAGTGTTGCTGGTGAAGATGAGGGGTGTCATACTTCAACATGTGCTGAAGGAGCATTAGCTCAGAGACAGACACTACAACAGTGTGTCGTAATAGTGGCAAACACGCGGGATGCTCAAAACCCACTCATTAAAGAAGGACTAACAATGCAAACTCAGCAATCTGTTATATGAACAGAAAAGCAAACTGAACACCAGGAAAACTTTCTGACAGCAAGAGCTGTTCTACAGTGGAATAGACCAACTCTGAAGATGACACGCTCTCTTTCCTTGGAGGTTTTTAAAACAAAGCTAGAGAGGCAACTTCTTTGGGGTGTTTTAGCGCTGCACTGGACCAGATGCCTCTTTGGTATCTTCCAACTCTTTATTGTTTCAAATTTGCATATACAGCTTTTAAATTTTTTGAAACGCATTACAAATTCTACACCACAAAAGTCGTAGCCGGGATTTTCATTTCAGTATGGGAAACTTTTTTTTTTTCAGTCAGACCTTTTTGTTTGAAAAAGAGTTTAAAAACAAACAATTTTAACATAACAATGAAGGGAAAAAAGAGTTGTAATCTCCACTCACCATTCTTTACTCAGAGGAATCCCACCTGTACAGGAAATTAAGGAGAATCTGATCAATAAAGAGATCAAGAAGAGGGAAAAGACTTTATTTATAGAGAAGTTTGATCAGGGCTTTGGTAACTCTTTGCCATGAGACTAATGTCGTCCATTAACATATGTCATCATTTCAAACTAGATGCCCCGTAGTTCAGTTGATGGTTTCAGATAACCAAGTTTCAAACCTACCTTGACTGATCTTCACCCAAACCAATCTTTGTCAGGAGTGTATACCCTGAAATCAAGAAAGCTGAAATCAAGATTGGCATGCTCAAGAATACACACCCTGATATCAAGAAAGTTGAAATCAAGTTAGCATGCTGTGTCCCCATTCATGTTTACACTCTCAAATAAAGCTTGTCCCATGTTCTCAGACAGAAAGCTGACATCAACAAACATCAGATATATGCTTGTCTATTTATACACATCACTGAACACAAGAACAGAATTAGGAGAAGTTGCTATAAGAAGTTATAAAGTTATTATAAAAAAGTGGCTACTCACATGTCAAGACAGGACGCATGCCAACAATTCTTGACCTACAAATCAGGGCAGAGGAGGAAAAGTGGGAGGTAAACATACAAATACATTTCAGCCAAGACTACCCAAATAACCTGATCCCGAAACTCCTGTTTCTTGAATACTAGACCAGAGCCTGAAATGTTACTTTTGTGGATTTCATCTCCCTAAATTGCCCAGCTGGCTAGGGGATACTGGGAGCCACAGCCGACAAAGTAGTAACATTTACAAACCATGATCTCACCTCATGTACTGATGCCCAGAGCTAGTGCCACTCAGAATTTTACAAAGGTTTTCTCCACTGAAGCTTCAGAAAGAGAGAGTTCATGTATCTCATCTCAGTAGCACTTCCATACACCAGTGATCAGAAGCACTTTCACTATACTACTGCTAAATACCTATTACTTTGCTATCACAATGCCAAAATTAACTCAGCAGCCTTGAAATTCAACTATTAAAGCAGAGCCTTTGAGCATCTTAAAAGATTAATTATCTTTAAGGTGCCACAAGACTTTTTTTAATACATGTTTGTCTTTAAGGAAGGGGTAGGACCTATCAGCTTCAGCTACCATAATCCAACAATATCCCCTGAGCAATGACATTTCCATGCCATCTTTAAGATGTAGAAGACCCTGCAAGATACTTATACTGCTAGTCCTCTGATAGTAATAGCAAAGGAAAAGATTCCCTCCACTACCCTAAAAATTATACTTTTCTTGGAGCAACTGTACAGGTGAAATAGCAATCATTTTTTGTGCTGCTCAGAATTCTTCTTCAGTCAAGATGAAACACCTTGCCCAACAGGAGTTGCTAATAAACCTGATATCTGTTCCATTTTTCAAACCCTTAAAAGTACCAGAGAAGCATCCATTGGTAAGAGAGAAAATTAAAACTGCTAAGGTTTAGATTTTCACCTTACCTGGAAAGCAAACCGCATGATCTTGCAGATTTTGACCTAGAAAAACGAATTAAAACAAGAAGTTAAGCATAGTCAGCACTAACCTTAGCTAACCTCACAAAGAAAATCATCTCAAGGAGTTGCCTTCTCAGAAACAAAGTCATCCTCACAGAACTTTTCAGAACAGGTCTGTGAAAAGTTTCATCACAGAAAGACATTCAATATCCTGTCCATAAAAGACACTATGGGAGAAACAATAATTTACCTAGACATAATTGATTACCTAGACATAGTCAATTACCTAATCAAAATCGTTATGAACACTAAATCTTATCCTAAATATTCATAATCACATAAATTTAAAGATCCTGGTTTAGCTATATCAGTTACAGACAAGTATAATGGTTAAATATCGAATATTGTATTATTGGCTTAATATTATTGATTTATATTATACCATATTATTTATATTAGACTATTACAATATATTATAATATTATATCATACTATTATACTATGTTTTTATGGCTATATCTATCTGCAATGATGGCTGAATAGTTATAGGCATTAAGTAATAAGCACAGTGTGCTAAGTTATGATGTTAGCAACATTTCTATTATTGTAGCCATACAAGGTACTATAATAAAAAAAGGAAAAAAACTGAAGACTTCAGGCAGACTTCTGGGCTGCATGAAGTGTTCCTCGGACTGCAAGGCAGAGATCCAACCATCAGTGTTTGGTCCAACAAGACTAAGAATTCGGGAATTTTGGGTGTCATCATTTTGAATCACAGAAAAAAAAAATCCCAACGTGTCCTTCAATATGAAGATCTGTTTATTCAGTATTCCAATACTTTCATTACGTTCCACAGTTTATATAATACAGTTTATATAATGCTACATTTTATATTTGGCATTTAAGATAAGATTGGGCTATCAAAAGAGTTGACACTATATCTATTAAAAAGCAAGACCTAAGACCAGTACAGCATGCTATTAATCCTTCAGTATTACCTTTATATTTTGTATTTCATATGATACAAACAACATTTGGCAATATTTAATATATCACACCCTAAACAGAACAGATGAAATGTCTGTGCAGGACAACATCCTGCTTCTTCTGGGGCCTCAGTGTCAGGCCCCACAGCTGCCACGATTCCCCAGATGGGTTCTTCTGATGCCATTTTCTGCTCTCCCTCTACCTTGCCTGCTTCATTTCTCTTTTCCTGCCCTTTCACTTTTCACTCTCCTGAAGGAGACCCGAAGGGGCCTGGGCCCCCTGTCCTTCGATATAACAGTCCATTTTACTAGTGCAATGCATAGTAAATGAAAGTCAGAATCCTCCCCACTAATCTACTGCAAATCCCATGTATCTTCAGGGCAATTACACCAAGCGAAGCTATTCCACAGCAGGAAATCATTGCAGCATGGTGGAGTCTCCTTCTTTAGAGATTTTTGCTGGGCAGCCCTTTGTCCCAGGTGTATTGCTGCATGGCAGGGGGCTGGACTGGATGGCCCTTGCAACCTCTTTCAATTCGATTTTATGATCATTTATATCGTTTTTAATAACAATGCAGCAATGCTGCAAGGACATGCATTACTCCGGGCAGCCCTTTCATAGAATCATAGAAATGTAGAGTTGGAAGAGACCCCGGGGGCCATCCAGTCCAACCCCCTGCCATGCAGGAACACCCTCAAAGCACTCCCGACAGATGGCCACCCAGCCTCTGCTTAAAAACCTCCAAGGAAGGAGACTCCACCACACTCCGAGGCAGCAGATTCCACTGCCAGATAGCTCTGACCATGAGGAAGTTCTTCCTGAGGTTCAGGTGGAACCTCCTTTCCTGCAGCTTGAATCCATTGCTCCTTGTCCTGGTCTCTGGAGCAGCAGAAAACAAGCCCTCTCCTTCCTCTACATGGCATCCCTTCAAATATTTAAACATGGCTCTCATGTCCCCTCTTAGCCTTCTTTTCTGCAGACTAAACATCCCCAGCTCTCTAAGTCTATCCTCATAGGGCACGGCTTCCAGGCCCCTCACCATTTTGGTCGCCCTCCTCTGGACTTGCTCCAGCTTGACCATGTCCTTCTTGAATTGGGGTGCCCAGAACTGAACACAGTATTCAAGATGGGGTCTAACCAAAGCAGAGTAGAGTGGTACCAGTACCTCCCTCGATCTAGACACCATACTCCTATTGATGCAGCCGAGAATTGCATTGGCTTTCTTGGCTGCCGCATCACACTGCTGGCTCATGTTCAGCTTGTGGTCTATGAAGACTCCTAGATCCCTTTCACACGTACTGCTATCCAGCCACGTGTCCCCCTTCAATTCTCATATCCCCTGTCCACATTTTGGTGGTACGATTTGCAATGGGGAAGATACTGACTTCAACTTGCTATGCAAAATGGCTTGTTATATCGAAAGACATTTATGTTAGCAAGATCTTCCAGTTCTGCAGGGGGGGGAAGGCCTTAAGGATCCCATCTCACTCGGAACGGCAACGGGTCAGTAGGCAAACTTGTTTTTTCCCCCAACAGCAAGTAAGCAATTAAGCTCCACAGTATTCACAACGCCGGATTCCTACTCCAGCCTTTGTGATGCTATTTTATCCGGAGCTCGTTTTCTGCACAACACTGTTCAAGAATCTCCGCCCTTTTTTCCCAGCAATTAGTCTTATTTAAGTCCATATAAGGACCAAAGGGAGAGGCTAACAGTCTATAAAACGTTTAACATTACCGGCAATGCCAAAAGGGCCTCCCAGGCCGCCGATGGCACCGGATTGGAAACTGCCCCAAACGCCACCACTCACCCTCCTCCTCCGGCGACGCCTCCGCGAAGAGAACCCGCGCTCCCCGCCGAAGGGTTAAATACCCCGCTCCCGCGGTGCATGCCGGGAAAAGCTCATCACGCCCAATGGCTTCCCGTCCGCCCGGTCCCCGCGCGCCTCGTTTAAGGGGTGGAGGAATGAGCGCGAGACTTTGTAGAGCGCGTGCTCGCTGTGGAAGCCGAGGTGCTTGGTAAGGGGCGTGGCCTCTGCCTGATTTGAGGGGTAGAGTAGCGAGCGCGAGACTTTGTAGAGCGCATGCTCGCTGTGGAAGCCGAGGTGCTTCATAAGGGGCGTGGCCTCTGCCTGATTTGAAATTTTTTCGTAATGTCTTAACCGACGTTCCCTCAGACACAGCGTAGTGACTCCAAGGTCCTCGCTGTTTTTAACAACTTTGCCACATATCTGAGCCAGTGAGGCTTCTAAAGCTTGCATAATATGTTTTGTGCTTTGGAAGTGGCCCAATAAAGGCGCCACTCCAGGGTGAAAATAGGGTATTTTATGACGGTGTCAGAATATATATATATATATATATATATATATTCTGACACACTCATAAATACCCTACATTCACCTTGGAGTGGTAATATATTGTATACAATACTGTAGTATATTGTAATATACATATATATATTCTGACACAGTCATAAATACCCTATATTCACCCTTGAGTGGTAATATATTGTATATAATACTGTAGTATATTGTATATTGTAATATACATATATATATATATTCTGACACAGTCATAAATGCCCTATATTCACCCTGGAGTGGTAATATATTGTATATAATACTGTAGTATATTGTATATTGTAATATACATATATATATTCTGACACAGTCATAAATGCCCTATATTCACCCTGGAGTGGTAATATAATTGTATATAATACCGTAGTATATTGTATATTGTAATATACATATATATATTCTGACAGTCATAAATACCCTATTTTCACCTTGGAGTGGTAATATATTGTATATAATATTGTAGTATATTGTAATATACATATATATTCTGACACATATTTATGTGTATGTTATGTATATACACACACACGGCTCACAGAAGGAGTAAGCTTGTTTTCTGCTGGTGCAGACTAGGACATGCAGCAATAGTGTTGTGTTTGCAGCAATTTTATCTCGAGTTGCCCAGCTGGCTGGGGGATTTGGGGAGCTGTAGCCCGTACAGAAGTAACATTTATAAGCTATGATCTCACTTCTTGCACTGATTCAGGGAGGTACTGGTACCACTCTACTCTGCTTTGGTTAGACCCCATCTTGAATCCTGTGTCCAGTTCTTGAATTGGGCACCCCAATTCAAGAGGGACATGGTCAAGCTGGAGCAAGTCCAGAGGAGGGCGACCAACACGGTGAGGGGCCTGGAAGCCATGCCCTATGAGGACAGACTTAGAGAGCTGGGGATGTTTAGTCTGCAGAAGAGAAGGTTAAGAGGGGACATGATAGCCATGTTTAAATATTTGAAGGGATACCATATAGAGGAGGGAGAGGGCTTGTTTTCTGCTGCTCCAGAGACCAGGACAAGGAGCAATGGATTCAAGCTGCAGGAAAGATTCTACCTGAACCTCAGGAAGAACTTCCTGACAGTCAGGGCCGTCCAGCAGTGGAATATGCTGCCTCAGAGTGTAGTGGAGTCTCTTTCCTTGGAGGTTTTTAAGCAGAGGCCATCTGTTGGGAGTGCTTTGAGGGTGTTCCTGCATGGCAGGGGGTTGGACTGGATGGCCCCTGGGATTTCTTCCAACTCTACATTTCTATGATTCTATTAGTGATGCCCAGAGCTAGTGCCACTCAGAATTTGACCAGGGTTTTCTCCACTGAAGCATCAGAAAGAGCGAGTTCACATATCTCATCGCTGTAGCACTTTCATACCTCAGTGATTAGAAGCATCTCTACCACACTATTCCCGATAGCTAGCTAATGATTACTATCAAGACCAAAAATAAATTTGTGGACCATCAGTCTCATTTATCTAATCTCAGCTTCCCTTAACATTCAACTATTAAAGCAGAGACCTGTAGCATCTTAAAAGATTAGTATCTTTATGGTGTCACAAGACTTTTTTTATCATTTATTCTTTGTATTCTCATTGCAATATGAGAAAAAACCCCAAACAGATACACAAATCTGTAACTGTTCATAAAAACACAACTTGATTCTGCAGTCTTCAGTGAGGCCTGCTCTCCTTTCCCCTACTGTACCTTGAGGTTCATCAGACCTAGTTAGCCAGGTGCTGCTCCACCATCCGGGGCAGAAATTGTTGCAGGAAATGGAAGAAGTCTTTGAACGCAACGGCCTGTTCAGGCCCTAGAGTGAAACTCAGGCTGACGTGTGTGTCTTGCTTGCCAGACATGCCCTCCATGCCAAGTTGGGCACAAACTATGAATCGCAGTAGAGGGTTCGTAGGCCTCTCTGCCCCTTCCTGCTGGGCAATGGCCTCAGACACTTTCGCCTCCAGTTCCAGCAAGCCGGCTTTTTCTTTGGGGTCAAGCTGAAGGGGGTGGAGTTGTCGCCGGACACGTCGCCGTCCTAGCCACACACGGTGCCAGACCGAGCAGTCCCAGGCCACGCTCTCCCCGGTGGGGAGCAAAGGACCAGTTCGTGACCTTTTAGCTATGGGAGAGATCTCTGCATCATCCTTGTCATCCAGGGACCGCTTGATCCCTGCTGGCAGTGGTTCACTCTTTGTTTCTGACTGTTCTACTTCTTCCCTCTTAGAGCCAACAAATGCCCATTCTTCTCCAAATCCCTGCTGTGTCTCCACACAGCTACATTTTAGCACATCCTTCAAGACAAATGCTACACCAGCACAGACTTTCTGAAACCAAAGCTGGTGGGAATCCCTACCGTGGCACTGAAGCTCAAGGGGCTGTGAAGGCAGTCCTGCCGGGGCCAGAGGGAGAGAGATGATAAGTCCTTCAGCAGTGGGAGCCTCAGCCTCTAGACTGCTCGGTTGGAATAGGCGGACCAATCCCCAGATCTTGCCCTTAGTGGACTTGCGCTGGTACTGCAAACTGCGGCAGTACTTGGCAGCACTGCGACAGCACAGCTGAAACCGCAGTGCCGTCTTCTTGTTGACATTAGCGGCCACGTTATGACTCAGCTCAAAGGGGTCTTGAAGGTTGAATGGCCCCATTTTGAATCTGCCACCAACTTCAGATGATAGGAAGCTGGGCAGAGGCAGTGGCTGACCTTCCCGGAGAGATATCACATGGCCTGCAAAATTGTAGTCTTCAAAGACATGGAAAAATTCTGCTAGAAGGGAGCCTGGAATGAGAAGACCAACAGCCACTGAGTCAACTGGAGTCACACTTACCATATCTGCTGGACTATATAGTCAGCCCTCCTCATTCACCAAGGTTAGGGGCACAGGACCCTTGCAAAAGTGGAAAAATTGCAAATATCAAAATGCGTGTGTGTGTCTATGAGAAGGAGGCTGAGTAATGGTGAGGAGAGCAGGCACCCAGGGTCCGAACATGGCCAGGGAGAGGAGAGGGCAGGGGGCATGTTGGCACAGTGCCCCTATACTTCCCATCTCCTTCCTTGGTTGTTGGGAGGACATTGGGAGAGGGCTTGCGGTGATGACAAATTGGGTTGCAAGCCACCTTAGCTGGCCAGGCAGTGGCTGGTGATGGCAGAGGAAGAGAAGACTAGGGATAGGTGTTTAACAGGCAGTTTAAGAGCCACTGAGTGAGGAGATTTCCTTGGAAAAGAAGCACCTGAGGTGCGGGGGGCAGGAGTTGAAGAAAGTCATAAATAATCAAATCTGTAAAGTCAAACCTGGAAATGTGGAGGGCCGACTGTAAGTCGAAAAATTTTAGTACAAAAATCAAGCTGAAAAAGCTGGTTTGACTTATTCACGAGCCAGTGTTGCTCCACAGAAGTTGAACTTACTGAAAAGGAGTTTTGGGAGGTCCCTGAAAAACATCCAGCCCTCCGAAAAGCCCATACGGGCAAGGGGGGGCTCAAAAGAATGGATTGCTGCAAACTCCTTTCACAGTTTGAGGAGTTCTAGGGCCTTTTTGCTTCTCCTCTAACTGAGAGGCTGGCTTCCGTATGTCCCAAGTCAGGAGGAGTCTGCCATGATCTACTCCCTCAAACCATGCTCCCCAAAGCAGCATGGGCTCCCCTGTGATCTGGATGGTTTTTCAGGGACTTCTGGGGAGACCATGCTGCTGGGGGTGGGCAACTTATCCAAGGGTCATAGCAAGTTCCCTAACTTTGGGCCCAAAACTTGCCCACGACTAATCCATGAGATCGACTTATAGTCATCTACGTACGGTATACAAAGGAGAATTGAAGGAGCATGCCTATACAATATCCTGCCCCTTCAATTCTTCCATCAGATCTCTGGAAGTCTTATCCACTGTGATCCAAGATACATGGAAATTTATATTAAAAAGGTTAAGTATGCAAGCCTTACTTACAATTATTCACTCCTTGCTCCACCCCCCAAAAAAGTGTAAAGAAGATCAAGAAAGAAACAAGTTTTCAGGATGCTGAATTCTGTATCAAGTACTAACTTTCCACTCATGTTGGGGAACGACAAGAAAGGAAGAAAATATTTGGAAGACTCAAACAGTTGCTGCTAAGATTCTCAGAAAAAGTAACTTTAAGGAATACTTTAGCTGGCTACCATAGATCCTCTGTATGAGGAGAAAGGTGAAAAAACAGGATAGGATAGGATAGGATAGGACAGGACAGGACAGGACAGGACAGGACAGATAGACCAGAACAGAACAGGAAGCTTCCTCTCTGATAGTGGTATGCTGTATGCTGATCCCAGACACTGATCTTCTGAGCACATCTTTTCCCAAAACAGGAAGGAGGGCAGATGTGAACAAACTGGCATGTCAGGAATGTCCTGGCCTGTCAAAATGTCACATTAAAAATGCCCCTATTTGAGTCTGAATGTTAGCCCTCCTCAGGGTGACTCACAAAGGTTCTCCTTGTTCCTGCTTGGATCCCATTGGGCTGAATCCTTAGGGAAACTGCAGTCCCAGCCATCTACTGTGGTCCGCTCCCCATCATCTGGAGAAGAAAGAAAGGGGGTGGGAGAAGAGCGTGAAGGGTGAGAAATGGGGTTTGTAGTCCAACACACCAGAAAGGCACGATGTAGGGGAGTGTGATTTAACCAGCAAAGCTTACCTGACAGTTCCCTCAGGCGGGCAACTGTGGGCAAGACTGGTGGGCTCCGTGTCTGCAGAAAGAAAAGCACCAGCAGTGTCAGGGCATAGTTATTCAGGAGGGGTCCTCCACCACAAGGGTTCCCTGTAGAAAAGTAAGGAGGAGAATTTTAGCAAAAACTCACACCTTGTGTACTGAAGACGTCTACTCCCTTGCCCCTAGCTACTCAACCTGCTTTGAAGATTCTTCGGGAGGAAACATCTGACATTCTACAGGTCTGGGGGGAAAGGCACACTGTGTAGAAAACTGTCTACATGGCCAGAGACCGGGATAATATACAGAGCAATGAAAACAAACGTCCTTGCGGCAGATTGAGAATAGCACACATATTGTATTTTGATGTGTTGTATAGACAGGAAAAAGACTACAGTAAATATATTCTCTTCTTTATTACCAAAAGCCCTTCAGTAACTTTGCTGGTACGTGACCAAAACACAACAAAACAAACAAACAAAAACAGGGTAACAACTCAAAAGGGTCCAAGTGCTGAAGTTCTCCAGAAAGCTTCACTGGCCTGGGTGGTTCTCCTGTATTTTTCCATTATCTTGTCTCCTCATAGACTCTGGAGCACTCAAAATCTTTTCAGTTTCCTGAAATTGTGGATTGGGTTCCATTTCTATCTAAGTGGGGCTTGGATCAGTCACTTGGGAATAAGTCAAAAATGATGACTTGATATCTAGACGGTATAGCAGTCCCCAGCA
The DNA here is from genome assembly GCA_948474755.1 of Ctenosaura bakeri. Lineage (NCBI taxonomy): Eukaryota > Metazoa > Chordata > Lepidosauria > Squamata > Iguanidae > Ctenosaura > Ctenosaura bakeri. The sequence continues at coordinate 45,555 of CAOLHI010001846.1, read as the reverse complement.
GAAAGAACAGGAAGTAGAATGTAGAAACAGTACCTGTCAATGGTTGCCCTCATGGGTCTTGTAAGCAGCTATGCCAAGAGGCTAATCCTTGGAATACATCAGAAAACAACTGCTGTAGCCCACTGGCTGTTGTGCAATGAGATCAAAAGAATGTGCATGCTATCAGCTACCAGGCCAGTGACCTGTTGCACATTATCCACCACCATACGGGTGGCATAGCACAATTTGCCATGTATGTCCATACGCAGTGATTTATGCTAGGTGAGCGTGATGCATTTTGGCCTGAAGCAGCTTCTTATGTTTTAAGTTACTACAACATTTTTGTGGAATGCTGCATTGGGACTGGTGTACCATGTCAGTTACAGTGCCTTCAGCGGATGCCATTTTGATTTCCTATGCTTTGGGTCCCAAGCTCTAACGATCCTTGCCATTCTCTATTTACCTGCCAAGACCTGCTGTTTTGCCCAGTAGCGTACCACGTAGACCAAAGGCCTCACCCTCTCATCTGCCTCGGTGCAAAGCTGCAGGAAGCGTGTGTTGCAGAGTGCCAACCTGCCAAGGGAGGGAAAAAACAAACAAACAGAGGAGACACGTGAGCTCTTAATGAATGGTCATTTGTCGAGAATGCTTTGGTGGTGCATTCCTGCATGGCAGAATGGGGTTGGACTTGATGACCCTTGAGGTCTCTTCCAAATCTATGATTCTTTGATTCTATAATGCTAAGTTACAACTTCTTTCTTACCCATTCCTTCCATTGTATTTTAAAATGTTATCACCATTGTAATATTTCTTTCTCATTACTGGAATAGAAAGTACCGGAGAGAATATGACGCTCTCCAAACGTGATAATCCTTCCCAAATATTTTGGACTATACTCTCCTCATCGCCACGTATCATGATCATTTGGGGTAAAAAGTTAACCTGAATAACAGAATCCCTTTCTTGCAGATTATTGCTGCACAGAAATATGGGTCAATTCAACTTAATTATCCAGTAATCGTAATAACCTTCCCAATACTGCAGAAATAAGAGTATGTTGTAGAAAAAAATGCACTAGCCATACTAAACACTGGAATATAGTTTTGTTCTATATTTTTTTAATGTGTGTTTCATTTTTCAAATGAAAAAGAACCTACCTACTCATCACATATAAGGAAAGCAAAGTATTAAGCCTCTTTCCCATAATATAACTGTGAATTCCACCAATGCAAGGATGGCAACGCATGGCCCTCCAGATGTTGGATTGCAACAGCCAACACCCCTCCCCATTGGCTATGCAGCCTAAGATTGATAAGAGATTCATTCAACCATATCTGGAGAGTCAGAAGTTATTGGTACACACCTTAAAGTAGCTAGCACGTGTGTGCACACACACACACACACACACCCATACCTGTTATTTATGGAGATGTCACCACGCAGGCTCGACTCTTTATGGCAAAACTTGACCACGGGACGGCGGGCACTCAGCACAGCTTGGACGTTGTGGACCCCTGGGACACACTTTTGCAGTACAGTGGCAACCAGTTCTAGTATCTCAGGCACTGTGGCCGACGTCAGGTCCACATCACTTAGGAGTGAATCCTCTGCTTGGGAGTCTAGTTTGGGACTGGCTCCCTCCTTGACCCAAAAGAAAAAGGAAAAACACGTTAGGAATGGACGCAACTAGTTATATCATGGTATGAGAAGCCCATTAGTGTCTACACTGATCAGTAACGACTCTCCAGGGTTTCAGACAATGGTTTTCTCTGGAGATGATAAGAATTGATGTGAGTTGGAGTCCAGAACATCTGGAGCACTAGGTGGCCTACTGTGATAAAGTTCTGGGGGTGTGGCTCTCTGAAGTGCCAAGGCAGCCTGGAAGCAGATTGCTAGGCAACCAGAATAGCACCTCAGGAGAGAAACACAGCCCAGTAGTGTGCGGAGGGGCTTGTGGCTGAAAGAAAAAGATATATAAAGCCAAGTACCTGTGGGCATTGGGATTCCTTCACTGAGAGCCTAGCAAGGAGCTAGGGAGTCAAGTCGAGTACCTTAGCCAGTTAGATAGTAAGACTGTTTTGGGAGGTTTAGTTCTCAGTGGAAGCCTAATGGGATGCAGAAACCTAGCAGGATCTGGTCAGAGAATAGATGGGGGGTTACGCTTTTGGTGGGAGTTTATCCAAATGGCTGTTATATGATACTCGGGCCTTACAATGAAGTCTAAAGGTATCATTGAACTCTTTCTGATCAGGGAGTTATCTGTTATATTATCTAAAAAGTGCAAAGAGAAAATGTATCAAGCTGGAACTGCATATGAACTCTAACATGCTACTTTATTCTTACTGTTACCTTAATAAATGTTACAGATTATCTTTGTAAACACTGACTCAGCTTGAGCTGTATACAATATGTAAAGGACGCAAAGCATTGGAAAAGTAAGAAAATCCCAAAATTATATGAATGGTTAAATAAACTTATAGAATTGGCAGAAATGGACAAACTCGCTGTTACTAAAAGGAAATTCATTGGAAATATACGTAAAAACTTGCAAGCCCTTCACAGACTATGCAAAGAGCACTGGGGGAGATTTGATAACTATCGGTTTTGAGATGCAAAGCAGATAAGTTTAAATTGGTAAACAGAATACATGAGAATCTGTAGGTTAAAAAGGAGGGAGTAACTGATAAATAGAGCCAGCAATTAAAGCTAATCGGGAAGTCACCTTTGTGTTAATTGTTTGTTAGGAGAAAAAGGGACTGTGTGGGTTTGTTTATTTTCCTTTTTGCTTTTCTTACGTTACTTTCTGTGTTTTCTTATCTAACTTACCTCTTTTCATTTTTATATATTTGTAGTTTTGTATCTGTGTTTGTTTTCTACCCATAAGTATTGTATATTGTATTTCACAACCGTATGTTACTGTGTGTTAATTTGCAATTAATAAAGATTATTTAAAAAAAACACACCAAAGTAACACAGCAAACATGCTACCATAAAATTGTTAAGTGTTTCTAAATGAACACTGAAAATCCTTGCCCTTTTACACAAAGATGGTGTTATAAGGGAGGAAGCAGAGCTGCCTGGTAAAGACAAGGTGCCTTTTCAGATTGGGAACTGCCAGGCCAATATGAGAGAAGTAAGGGCTTGTCATATGTACCCTTGTTCCCTTTGCTTTATTGATATTCTCAGCCTCACTCTCACCTGTGGTCCATTTGAGTCCTTGCCAGATGCCTGGAAGTGTTTTGCCTTCTCAAGGTCCAGAAACAAATCTAGGTCACAACCAGAGACGTCAAAGCTGTTCACTGAGGAGCCGAAGGGGATGATGGCAGAACCTGGGCGTGTAGTGAGTGGAGTAAAAGTTAGAAAATAAAAGTCAAAGTAGCCAACTGGGTCAGAGGGTGAGAAAAGCAACTTACCAGGGAAAAATTCTAGGAAAACCTCCTGGAAGAGTGTGACCACCAAGTCCCGCAAGCGCCGTTCACTCTCCGAAAATTCAAAGAGCTGCACCATCAAAGACATCTGTGCATCCACCTATAAGGACGGGACCAATAACAAGGTCTCAGATAACTGCTCTTGAGTAGCTGACAACAACATTTCAACCCATTCTCAAGTACGGCCTTATTAACTTAAAGGTTAAATCAGTGTATCACAAATAATCAACCCTAAGAAATGAAAAAAACATAGCTATGTAAAAAGGAAAAAAATTCTATTAAACTAGATTGAGTAATATGGTTACAATAGACTCGTTATCAAATTCACTGGATGGTATGCTTCCATCTAGGACAGATGAGGGGATCTTCAATTAAGGTTCTATTGTACCTCTCAGATATATCATACCCCCTTTTTTTCTTTTCTTCTTTCTTCTTCTCTCTCTTTACTCATCTCTTTTTCTATACTCCTTATTCTATTTGTTCGTTAGTAAGGTATTAGCTATTAAGTTCATTGGCATAAGACTGACATAAGTTAAAGTTTCTTTTTTCTTTCTTTATCTAATGTAAATTGTATATTCCATACTGTAAAACTTGTTTATGTCATACATGATGTTATACACCATGTTATATTTGAAAAGGCACTTATGTAAATAACTTCAGAATTCGTTTTTAATAAAAATAATTTATTAAAAGTAAAAAAGGAATACTTCAAATGGCCAAACTGGATAATTCACTCACGTCATCAGCCTCGCACAAGCTCTGTGCCAACTTTTCAGGGTTCAGTTGTTCTTGCCTGGCTGCAACCCGCTTCCTGGGGGGATTATATTTGAAATCCTTCTTCTCTCGAGGCTTGACTCGCAGTTTTTGGCCACCCAAGTTATGCTGTGGTTCTGCCAAAACTTTCTTCAGCACCTCTTCGCTTTCCAGCTCCACAATGGCATAGACACCCTACCAGCCCAACAAATAATAGGAGGAAATGAGCTTTCATCTCTGGATCAAGTCACCCATATCTTCCTGCTTTGCCAATCACTTGCTACATATGCATAGTACTAGCAGTATGAGGGTGGAGCGGGGAGAATCCTAGATATCTACATATTTGCTGAAATATTTGCTTGACCTAAGCAGGGCAAAATCTGATGAACAGGACAGAAAAGACTAGGACAAATGCCCAGGAGAGTAAAATCTGTAAAAAAAAAAACACTCCCGAAGGAACAGTTTAACAGTCCAAGTTCATCTGGACCAACGAGCATACAACTAGTGCTATGTAATCTCATGCAAGAAAATTTAGATATAGAGTTGACCCTCCGCTTTTGCAGGGGTTAGGGAAGCAAGATTCTGTGAAAATGGAAAAACCGCAAATATAAATTAAAACTGCGAGTGCCTTTTTTCTAACCTGAGAGAACACTTTTCTAGGAATCTCTAGGTCCTCTAGGTGTGACTCTATGGTAAACTTATGGTAGAAGTTGACCACAGAATAGTGCTGGGGGACCTAGATTCTCCTAGAGAAGCATTCTTTCTATGAATCTCTAGGTCCTCAAGGGTAACCATAGTCAACTTTCAGCAGATATTGACAATAAAATTGCCCTGGAGGACCCAGAGATTCCTAAAGAGAAGAAACTAATCAAATCCACAAAACATCAGATTTGCAAAAGGGGAACCAACAAATGTGGAGGGCCGACTGTAAATCCTATTGACTTAGTAAGACTTACAGAAACATGGGTTATCTTCTTCTTAGGAATGAAACAAGTTATCAAGCTTACCTAATAGAACTGGAACAAATTATGAAGCTTATCAACTGGAGTATGCAAGGGACTATTCAAAAAGACATTCAGTACATATCTGGCAGCACTACTGCCTGTAAAACCATTCTGAGAAACCCTTAAGTGAATCCTTTTGATATACCTATTCTGTTTTCTCTTGTTCTTTGACAGAAACAGATAATGGTTTCTAAAACAATTTACATCAGCATCCCAGGTGTTTTATTTTAAGTAGCTCTCCTATCACCACTCTCACCTTATCCTTGTCCATCACAACATTGACCACTTCCCCATAGGTGTGGAAATAATCGCTTAGCTCCAAAGCCGGTGTTCCCTTGCGGAAGCCGCTGACAAAAACACTGCGAAGCTCTTGGGTCTGGCGGACAGTACGGAGGTTTTCTAAGCGCTGGTGTTTCTTCCCACGCAAGTGATCATCCAGGCTGGGCTCTATAATATAAAACAAAGATTTTTTTTTTCCAGTTACAACTTTGTGGAAAAGAAGCATCCCCCGCAAAGCCCTTTATATTGACAGTTTTCCCCCACTATAAAAGTTCTGTGTACTGATCTATCTAAGTCAGGATGGCTAATACCTTTCTGCCACGTAGAGGAGGGAGAGGGCTTGTTTTCTGCTGCTCCAGAGACCAGGACAAGGAGCAATGGATTCAAGCTGCAGGAAAGGAGATTCCACCTGAACCTCAGGAAGAACTTCCTGACAGTCAGGGCTGTCCGGCAGTGGAATGTGCTGCCTCGGAGTGTAGTGGACTCTCCTTCCTTGGAGGTTTTTAAGCAGAGGCTGGATAGCCATCTGTCGAGAGTGCTTTGAGGGTGTTCCTGCATAGCAGGGGGTTGGACTGGATGGCCCCTGTGGTCTCTTCCAACTCTACATTTCTATGATTCTAAGGCCAAAGTTGGAGCACCATGAAAAGCTGAAACTCTGGATTAGGAAAGCCTTAATAGAACAGAACTATCAACTTAATTTCACTGCATGCATACTCTTTCACAGTATCTTTGCTCCATCTATATACCAAGGTGGAAAACTACCAGACAGCAGCTCAGATACAAGGACACAAAAACAGATGTGCGCTGCTACTTAAGGATGTGGAAAAATAGTGACTGCATTAGAGAAAGTGTCCATCCAAGAACAAACCCATCTCCTACCACATTCCTAAATCTCCTACCACATTCTTAAGCAGCATGTCTGTTTTTCCTTGTACACAAGCTGCAATCTCATCCTTCCCCCGTCACCAGTACAGGCTTTCCCCCACTTATTTGACAAGTTAGGATCAGAGCACTGTCAGAGAATGGAATTGGTTGAAAAATGGAACCTAGGTACCATACTGTCAGGAGCATGAAGGACTTGTGGAGGCTCACTTGGGACCACTCATGTGGACATGCTGCTTGCAAAGTCTCTCAGCTGGCTGAGTGCCTTTAATGTATACAAAGTAAAATTGTATTTATTTAGGAAATCAGGGTTGGAAAACAAAAACTATCTTCCAGACTACCTCACTCCCTTGTTATGCCAGCTTTCCCCCCTAAAATGATTTCTGATTACATTTCTATAAAGGGAACACCATCAGGAGACATGTTCATACTGATTCATATGCCCAGGCCATTTCTAGGCTGTATTGCTTTATTGTCCATAAAGCTATAACCACACTGTTATAGTGCTATTATTCCGCTTTCAACATCCTCTGGAATGCTGGGGTTTGTAGTTTCCTGAGGCCAAAGAGCTCTCTGGCTGACAATTCTCAATGCCCCTCCCTCAAATACAAACCCCAGGATTCCGGAGGAGGTTGAAAGTGGAATCGTAGCACTATAACAGTGTAGTGCAGACATGACCCTAGATGCAACTTTATGGACAACGAAGCAATACTGTTTAAACACAACAGAGCTGTAGATACATCTAGAGTAGCTGTGTGTTTTACAGGACACTCCTCTGCTTGAAGTGTTGGTTTTCTCTGAGTTGAGGAGAAAAATGAGCAAACAATGTAAATAGAAACTGATTTAGGATGGACCCAAAAAAATAAAAAAGCTTTGAGATTTGTTTTTTTGCCCCTGAGAGAAAGATGCTGGGAGTTTCTGCACGTTTCCTATGCCTGTCACTGGCACAAATACAACAGATGATGATGATGATGATGATGATAATAATAATAATAATAATAATAATAATAATAATAATTGTTATTATTATTATTATTTCTATCCCGCCTCTCCCCATGGATCGAGGAGGCGAACAAGAACAGTGTTTCTTTCCTCTTCATCATAGCAGTAAAATTTCGTTTGTGTGCGTTGAAAAACGTGTGAAAGACCCAGACGTTCTACCAAAAAAAGAAAAGAGGGAGGCGAGCACATGATCTATAATTATCTATGTATAATTATCTATGTATAACCTATGAGGACAGACTTAGGGAGCTGGGTATGTTTAGTCTGCAGAAGAGAAGGTTAAGAGGGGACATGAGAGCCATGTTTAAATATTTGAAGGGATGCCACGTAGAGGAGGGAGAGGGCTTGTTTTCTGCTGCTCCAGAGACCAGGACAAGGAGCAATGGATTCAAGCTGCAGGAAAGGAGATTCCACCTGAACCTCAGGAAGAAGTTCTTGACGGTCAGAGCTGTCCAGCAGTGGAATCTGCTGCCCTAATGGAGTGTGGTGGAGTCTCCTTCTTTGGGGGTTTTTAAGCAGAGGCTGGATGGCCATCTGTCCAAGGGAGTGCTTTGAGGGTGTTCCTGCATGGCAGGGGGTTGGACTGGATGGCCCCTGGATGGCCTCTTCCAACTCTACATTTCTATCATTCTATGATCACAACGGAAAAGTTTAACTGAGCCAAAACTCAGCCTATAAAGTATTTCGGGAGGGGAGGGGGAGTGCCTCTGAGCACGTGCAGAGCGCCTCCCGGTCGCCTCTGGTGAAACTCTTCGCCCAAAACACACCCCTGGCGTTACGCTTATCGTACAAGAGAGACCGGGCCTCCCACTCACTGTTGGCGACTGTCACGCGACAGAGGCGGCAGAAAAAGCCCCCGCGGGGCAGAGACTCCACGTCCCCCGTCCCGGCCTCCGCCATTTCCCGCCCGCGCAGCCACAGCCACCTCTTTCTTCTTTAAAATGTTTCCACCGGCGCTTCGTACTTTTTTCCCCCGGAAGTCCCGCCTAAAAGAGGGGGCTTGGGGCGCTCTGTTTTTCTTCTCTCTGTGGTTTTCACCACGAGCATGCGCAAGAGGCCGAATGTCTAAGCTCTTTAACACGTGAGGGGCGCATGGGGAGGGCACTTCCGGTTCGCCTTCGGCTGCGGCCGCCATATGCGTGGAAGGCGCTTGCTTCCTGGGCGGGTGAGCCCCTCAACAGCTTCAAACGAGCACCGGAATTGCAGAATATTTTTTTAAAATCTAACCTTTATTGCTATAACTTACCGAAAGTACAAAGAACACAACACACGTGCGCATCTTGAACTTAAAAGTTATTAAAATGAACGAAAGCAAAGAAGCTATAAAGAAAGTCAACGAGGCAACAGGAAAAAGACGAAGCGTGGAAAGAGAAAAGAAAAAGCACAAAGAAAGAAATGAATAGAAAAAAAAAATAAATCACATAAACATAGGCCATTTCTGTACTAGACTGTTATAGTGTTATTATTCCACTTTCAACATCCTATGGAATCCTGGGGTTTGCAGTTTAGGGACTGTCAGGTTTAGGTGGAATCGCTTTTCCTGCAGTTTGGATCCATTGCTCCGTGTCCCAGTCTCTGGAGCAGCAGAAAACAAGCTGGCTCCATCTTCAACATGACATCCCTTTAAATATTTAAACATGGCTATCGTGTCTCTCGCAGCTCAATGGGAGCTTGAGTCTCGAACTCCCAAATGCCATTCCAACCACTTACATCTCACGGACTGTCCCGCCAGCACCCACTGCCTAGGTTCATTTGTATTTCTGAGCAGGAAGCCTACCGTACCTTTTCCAGAGCTTGAATTTCCAGTTTGCAGCCCCACAGCTCTGGAAATTGTCTCATCTTGCAAAGGAAGAAACTTCATGCCTGAGGCTTAGCCAACCCTCGGATGTTCCATGAAGCTTTCTTGCCAGTGAAAGCGTGTGCGTGTGTGTCTGGGACATGCCTAGTTTTGCTTCGGAATAGTTGAGCACTGAAAAGCCAACTGCAAGGGCAGCCTCCAAATCTGGGTCTGTACGAATTCAGCAGAACAGCATTGCTTATCAGCTCCAAGGAAAACCACACAGATCCATGGCGGGAGTATTTGGCAGTAGCCATCGAAAGAACAGTTTTGACATGGTTGGACAGACACACAATTTTACTCCTTTCTGTAGAATTCTACATTCTATATCACTTGATGAATGCAGAGGAATGCAAAATAACATATAAGTAGTACACATAACTGGATTTTCACAGGCAGTTACTTTCAGTGACCACTAACCCACTGGCCACCGTTGCCAAGGGCCAGAACTAAACCTTGCACTTAACCTGGGGTAGGCAATGTGTGTCTTCCAAATGTTATCAGTTTGCACCTCTCTTGAACATTTCCTAAATTGCAGCACCACCACATACGGTCCCTGCACATTTTCCATAATGACTCAGTCCTTCAAAGCTCCCATCTCCAGAGAACAGGTGTAGACAATCCACGACACAGTTCAATTCCATGCAAGAATTAAGGGAGCGATGTTCAGAGGGTGCAGGGAAAGCCCATTGCTAGTAATAACTGCAGACCTTTGGCACAAGTGATTTCTTCCTCTCTGGCGGACATTTGCTGGGCAGCAGGGAAGAGAGAATCACCCACGTGATTCCACTCAAAAGCAAGTACTTAAAACCCAAAGATGTGATGGTTCATACCAAAGGTGCCTCTGCTCCAGTACACATCTGCTAGGATTTGGTTCCAGGGCCCTCTTTGGATACCAACATTTGTGGATGCTCAAATCCCAATCTGTACAATGGTGCAGTAAAATGACATGCCAAACATGGAGGACCAACTGTATTCTCTTCTTAACAGTGTCCAGTCAAGTGCCTCTGGGAAGCTTAGAAACAGGACACCAAGGGAACAGCAGGGAACCTAAGAACATACTTGGAGCTGTGCTTGCGAAGCTGGAGCTTTGGAGCGTCCATCTTCCACCACTCCATCTTCTGCTTGTCTCCCAACAGCTGAAAGCCTGAGTTTGAGGGATGTGCACCCTCTCTGCAGTTTTGCATCAATTACGGAGAGCAACAACAAACCACAGAGATTTTTAATTGGACTAGCAGGCCACAAATTAGGAAATGCTCTGATGGGTAGATGGATCACATCCAGCCACAAGGATGGAAGCCCAACCTCAAAAACTTTCCAGGAAGGATTATGTTCCCAGCATACTTCATACGGAGAAAGCAAAACAGAAAATGGCAAATCCCAACTTTAAGCATCAGGACTTAGGGAGATTCTCCGAGGACTATATTAGCAGCCTCAGTGGATGTGCTTGAAAGCACTTGTATCTATCAATACAAGCTCTTTAAGTCATAGAATCATAGAAAAACAGAGTTGAAAGAGACCACAGGGGCCAGGCAGTCCAACTTTCCATTATGCAGGAACACACCCAACAGATGGCCATCCAGTCTCTGCTTAAAAACCTCCAAAGAAGGAGACTCCACCACACTCCACCGAGGCAGCATATTCCACTGCCAGACAGCTCTGACCATTGGGAAGTTCTTCCCGGGATGCATGTGGAGCCTCTTTTCCTGTAGTTTGAATCCATTGCTCCATGTCCTAGTTTCTGGAGCAGCAGAAAACAAGCTTGTTCCATCGTCAACACGACATCCCTTCCAATATTTAAACATAGCTATCATGTCCCCTCTTAACCTTTTCTTCTGCAGACTAAACATACCCAGCTCGCAAAGCTGCTCCTCGTAGGGTTTCGTGGTTTCCAGACCTTCCACTATTTTGGTTGCCCTCCTCTGGACACCTTCCAGCTTGTCAATATCCTTCTTGAAATGAGGTGCCCAAAACTGGGCACAGTATTCCATATGAGGTCGGACCAAAGCAGAACAGAATGGTACTATTACTTTCCTCGAATCATGGAAGAGCAAGTAATTTACGCACACCAAACTCTTTCTCCACTAAGTGATTCTTTCTTCTGTAGGAGACTGAAGTTGGAAACTGTAAGAGAAATGTCTTCTCCTGCCTGGGTGGGAGGTCTTAAACAAGTTGGTTACTATGCTGGCATGTAAGATTAGCAGATTAACAAACAGCAATTAACATACACTTGCACAGCTTATGGTAAAGCCGACTGTACAGAAGTTTCAGAAGGTCTTGACAAAGGTAATTGAAATTGTTATTTGATTAGTTGTAAGGTGTTTGTTCTAGGATTCTCTATTTGTTTTAAAAATGGCACGGTGATGGATTCTGATCACTATCTTGTAAAGCAGATATACACTCGTAAGCAGATTGGAATCAGTGGGGAACAGCCGCTGAAGAGTGATTAAGAGGTCAGATGATACCGAAAAAGAAGCTTTGGACCACAATTCTCAGTAGTCACAGGCTTTCTCCTATTGTTTTCACAGCCTTGTGATATTTTCTTAAGCTTCTGTCGGAAACTTGAGCAAAGACCAAGGCTGAAGTCAAACAAGAAACAACCTAAGGTCTTGGCATGTGGATTGCTGTGGGCATTTGGCCAAAGGTGTTAAATCTAAAGCAAAAGGAGGGGCTAGACAAGACCGGAAAAGCTATCTGGAAAGAATCTCATTGTACTTCCAAGGATACAGTAACATGACCACAGATCTACCAGTGCAAGTCCTTTCAACTAGTTAACTGGGAATACAGTTTACAGGCTAGTTAGATAAAGGCTGGTGGGGAAAAAGAAACAGCTCTTTGATTCAACAAGGAAAAATAGTAGCATAAATCCATAATTAAGAATAAGAAGGAGGAAGAAAGATTTTAGTTCAGAATGGGTATAAAAAAAGGGAGCTCTGCTTTGGAAGTATTGCAGCAGTTCCTGGCAGTATCATATGGACAGCATTACACATAGTCACGGACCTCCAAGAAGATTTTGGGGTTTTTTTAAATACATGAATTCCATACATGATCCAGGCCTGTGGAAAGAAAAAGGTCCCAGGTTTCTAGATGATTGTTTCTTTAATACAGTGATTTTGCAGCAAGCCAAGCAAAGACAGTGCACGAGCAGCAATTCTTAAAGGATCCAGGAACCTTTGGCATCAGCCGCAGCATCTCTTCTCCTCTTCCCGTTGTTGTGAAACTCCTTAACCTCCCATTCTAAGAACTGTTGTAATTATGACCAGGAAACCCCATGGGCTTTTTCAGCTGGCATCTCAGAAGGCATCAACATCACCAACTGCAGACTGCAGTCCATGGGATGGTTTCTCAAAATCTGCTCTGCCTACATCACAACCTGGTCCTTAGCGAAAAGCTTTGGCCAAGACAGGCTGTGCGTAGTTTTCTACAAGCATTTCTGCATTTATCCCAAGTGATGGAGGCGGATGGTAACTTGCACGCAACCTGGTAAACTTTGATTAGAAGACTGTCTAGAGAAGTTCTGTGCTGGTTTCTCCCCATATAAGAACAGCAGTTTTCTACATTCAGGTTTCCTTGTTATGTCCAGCACAACAAGGATATAATTTATTGTTATTTTTGTGCATTTATATCCCAGCTTTCTCCCAGATAGGATCCACTCTAAGCAAGTAAAACAGAAAAAAAATATTTTCATGTTCTCTAAGCTGTGTGAATGGGCCCCTCTCAATTTTTTTTCAATAAAAGAAGTCACTACACTAAAGCACTAGGATGTATGTGTGCTCTACACTGCAAATTGATACTCATTTACTTAAGAGGCAAAGACCACGTTAATATCATGTGAAAAGTTCAATGAATCTTCCTTCAGTCTTCTCTTCTGTTGAACAGTTAAAACAATGAAGGATTCAAGAACCAAAAACTCATTTCTGCTTAGACATAGAAAGGCTTTGCTGTATGTCTTCTGTGTGTCTAAAGGTTCTGATAGTTGTCTTGGGATGATGAGGATTGTTATCCTGAGGGCACCACATTGGGATATGAAAAACATGTTTTCCCTGTATCTGCAGGATCCAGTTGGGCCAAATTTAATTACTTTCATGGGCACTGGAGCCGGAGATGGGGAGCAAACTGGAGTTGAGGGAAAGAAAGAGGTGTAACTAATTCTGGTTCAGACGATCTACTACCACAAGATGTCGTGGGCGCTGGTTGTTCATCGCCAGGCAACGGAGTACAGGGCTAGCAGGAGGCAGGGAAACAAACAGCTTAGCAGTTCAGTAGAGCTTGCTTGTTCAAGGTGGAGTGGAAACATCATCAAGAGTTGGTCCAGGAGTTCAGGAATCCAGTGGGCAGCAAAGTCAGACAGTCCAGAGGTCAGAGAATTCAGGTAGACAGCAAGCAGGGAGTTCATAGCACACAAAGGGAAAGCCTGGCAAACACAGTTGTTTCTGGCATTGGGCCACTGCCCTCTGCCTTCCTTAAAAAGGCTGGAGCCAGCTGGCTCTCATCCCAGCCTGACTAGCACCCAATGCACTTGCATTTGCTTGTTCTCCTTTGAGGCTGCTGTTCACCTGGAGAACCTGACTCCTGGCCCATGAAGGAACAGATACTTATCTGAATTATGAATTCAAGTGTTCAACTGTTGTTAAGGTCCAATGTTTTTCAAAGTTTTGTCTAACCCAACTCTATTTTCCTAGTGAAGCCCCCCTTTCTTCCGCTTCTCCTTCTTCACTTCCTGCTGCTTTCTCTGCCTACAAAACGTGCAGTAAAAAGATTCAGATGCATGAAAGAAAGATATGAAGAAAACAGCATTTATTTTTTGTTGCTATAAGAACCAGAGACTGACTTAAAAAACCTGACTTTTCCTCTCTAAACCATGTACAAAAATGGGCTCGTCAAACGTGGGGTAAAGGAACGGCACAGGGTAGCCATGTTAACAGGGAAGTGGAGCTGCCCCCCTTCCCCAAATATGTAGGGCCAGAGGTAAACTTTTCTTTTTTAAAAAAAGGGCACACATAAAAGGAAAGAAGACGCACACACACCTTAAAAAAAATGAAACACCTGTAGAGGTGGCTTTGAAGGGAGGAACACTGAAAGGGATTCTGTGTTCCTCTTGCTCTGTGCCATGCCTACAATATCCTCTCCCCAAAAGAGGGCACAATCTGCATGTATCACATTTCCCTGGAAGGAGGGGGCAGCTTTGTGCGCAAGTCTGTGGGGGAAGGTGGAGGGAAAAACAATGTTAAAGATGGACATTAAAAAATAATATATATAAAAAGAATGTTGGATGTCTAGGATCCTGGGGGAAGGGAGGGGATAGAGAAGAGATGCCCCTGCCTGCCTGGCCCAATCCCAGCAAATACTTGGCATCTTGGAGCTCCGAAGTCCCCTTTGCCAGAAAGGCCTTGGACACAGGAAAGGGCTGGTTGGGTGAGATGGCTACAAAGATCCTAGAGGGGATGCCAGAGAAGCAACAACACTCAGTCTTCCAGGATGATGGGCTCGCTGGTGCTGGCAGGATGGACTGGAGGCACGGGCACCAGGGCAGCCACCACAGGGCGGAGGGGCAGCACCGATTTCACCTTGAGCGGCAGGTTGGGCCGGCGGGCAGCGCGGCGCATCTCCAGGTGGCTGAGCGCCTTGCGGAGTGCCCTGTGGAAGGAAGAAGAGGCACAGAACGTTGGGCAGCCCTGACAAAGGGACTTTATAAAAACAGAACAAAAACGATAAGAGGACAAAAACCCAGGCATGTTCCTCAGAAAAGAGGAGAAGATGCAATTCTCATGTCAATGCCTGAGAACCAGACCCAGTTTTTATGGGCTTTATAAATACCCTTTGGTTTAATCCTCCTAAATATCTCCTGCCACTTGCTTCTCTCAGGTTCCTTCTCTTTCCCTTACAGCTTGTACCTCACCGAGATCTGGATTATTTCTAAATACAGACCAGAATAAGCAAATGTTCACAAAATTTTGCCCTGCTCCCCCTAGTGCCAAAGCCACAAAAGACTTGTCGCATTTTAGGCTTATGACAGAAGCGAATCTCACCTAAAATCACAAGATGATACAAAGTTGTGTCTTGGGAAAAAGAACTATTAGGAGCAGCTCAGTGCATCCAAAAACCAAAGCTACATATTTTACACACACTTGGCTTTCTGGGTATTGTGTCTGTGTGCCTTTAAGTCACCCGCTGACTCATGGCAACTCTATGAATTTCACAGGATTTTCTTAAGCAAAGAAGGTGGTTTTGCCAGTTCCTCTGAAATACAGCATAACTTATTAAAAAAAGACAAAATTTCTGGATGTCACTACTGCACCCAGGGAGCTCAGGCCAGGTGAACAGCTGACACAGCATTCACGGCCTTTGCATATACATGTCTCATTCTCTCTCTCTCTCTCTTTTTTACCTTTTATAACCCCATGTTCTCGCCAGAAATGTCCAAAATCCTATGAAAATACAGTATATGCAATACAAGTTAAATGATGGAGAATTTTACTAGTTTTGGAAGAGAGACACACTAGACTAAAATTACTAGGTGAATCAGAGGCTAAGCTACTGTAGCTTGACTTACAGGTCTCTGACTGTTCAGATCAACAAAATCCTCCTGGTTTAAGCTCAGAATTGTTGAAGAAATGAAGACTATATCTTTTATTATCACATTCCTAATATGCACTAAAGGAAAAAAAAATCCATTATCTGTGGCAGGAGGACTAAACAAAAGAGGCCAACCCTGTCCCATACCGCGCCCCTTCTCAGCACCTTTCTGCTCCCCCCACACGACATTTAAAAAAAAATCCCTTCCCCAGTACCTGGTGTCCTTGGTAGCCACAAAAACGACAGGGTTGGGGGCGTCGGCCGGGTTCAGCTTCTGACGTTTCATGGCAGGCTGTGTGCTCGACCTCATTCCAGAAGTCATGGGCCGCCCGTTGGCCGAGAAGGGGAGGCCGACCCCTGCCACCTGCACCCGGTCGCACACAGAGCTATCAGCGAGAGGAACCCCCCCACCCAAAGCCATGTCCATCTTTTGCTTGTTCCCTCTCCCACCCTCCCAAGCCAGCCCTGCCCTCCTCTAAGTAGGAAGAGGGTACTTGGCTGTAGGGAAGCTGGCTACTCTCCCACCCTCTACCTGTTGCAGTGAAGAACACAGAACCCAGAGGACCCAATGGCTTGAAAAACATATTTGCTCCTACTAGGGGACAGAAACTCAAGAAAACTTAAGCTGGACCATGCCAATACCCTCAGCAACAGCAAATGTTGCAGGAATCCTGTGCAATTCAAAAACAAAGCACAACTTTCCCTTTTGAACTTGCAAGCTTGGCTTCTGGAATGTAGTACTTCTCCCATCTAGGTCGTTGGTTTCCTCACCCCATACACAAAACAAAGCTTTCAAAATTTTGTACCTAACACATCTGCTCTCCAACATTCAGAAATACTTCCAAATCTCACTGTCCGTCTCTTTTTCACCCACCCCCATGACACTCACACTCTCGTACGCTCGCTTGCCCACGATGCCTGCCAAGCCTCGGTTCTGGGTCAGCTGGTTTCTGTTGATTGGCGTTTTAGTGCCTCGTGGTGTTTTTGGTTTCAGGGGGGCCTGAGCAGCTGGAAAAACAAGAAATGTTGAGTTGTGGGTGACCTCAAAGAGAAACACTGATATACCCAAGTATCTTGCAGGTACAGCTGGACAGAATTTTTCTTTTAAGAGTTTTAAGATTTTAGAAGGGCAAAATGCAGTCAGTTGTTAGTGTCCTTCTCTTTTCCAAGTTCCATGCATGTTGAGACATTTCACTGTCACCATCTACAGATATGCTGTAGACTTGGTGTGCTGGGAAAGGGAGCATACAGTTCCACCCTCTCATGATCTGTGATTATCAGTTTGCCCAGTCCGGAGCTCAGTGCCATCTAGACTTTGTCCAATCTGACCATGGCAACAAACCACACAGAAAGGACGGGGGAGTGAAAGAATTTCCCCTACTTGTGGCATGCTCTTTATCTCTGCGTTGTTGTTTGGATACCAGACCAGTGGTAAGTGTGAACAAGCCTTACCTAGCTCCTTGACAATGGTAGCCAGGGGAAGCCGCACCAGAGGGTGAATCTTGAGAGGGGTCTTTGCCGCTTTGGGAAGCCGGATAGAACCTGGAGGGAAGATGCAGTTAACTGATATGAGATCCCTTAGACCTCTAAGCAATCTAGGCAGCCCTTTCTTCCACCCACAGTCCCAAAATCATGGTGGCTCTTTCCTTCCAGCTCACGTACACTCCGCTTTGATGGCGTTGGCATTGATGGGCGCGTAAGGACGCCGGGCAGCTCGCCGTGGCTGCAGGATATCCCGGCACATCCGGCGTGCAATGCGGGTCAGCTTGGTGGTCTGGAGGAGGAACGTCTGTCGGTTTTTTGCCAAAAGTTTTGCCCTGTTGGCACTGGTTGTATATGGCGAGAGGCTTTGGGCTTCTGGCCGAGACAGGTGGCCCCTTGAGTGGGGCTCCTGTAAAGAGGGAAAGAATGAGTTATAGCTTACTGATGCGAACGATTAATGGCAGGAGGGAGGAGGAGAGAGAAGGGAGGAAAAGGGCAAGATATCACCTCCATTTTTTTAAAAGGTGGGTAGCCCACTGCCACCTATTGATGGAGAAGTGAAAGCTAAACCCTACTGTTTGTTTGCAGGCAAAGCTGCTTTTGTGGTCAGATAAGAGGAAATGAGCAGAAATACCCACTTAGCAAAAACCCTCATCTCTAAAAATATGCCAGCAATTCCCACAATGAAGGTATAACAAGAAATCATGGTAAGTTTTAGAGGCCTCAGAGAAGACAGGAAAGCAAGAGAGAGAAAGAGAATGCTTCTAAACAAGGAAATTTCTGAAAATACAGAATTTCAAAGAGTGTTACCGTGACACTGCGTGCTGCTCCTTCGAGTTGTGTTGGGGTCTTCAAGCCCCCATATTTCTTCCAATAGATCCAGCAAGAAGCACAGAGGCGGCATTGCATGTTGGGTGGGCCCCACGCATACCACTGTGCTGACTGGGTAGCTGTGGGGCAAGAGGGAGGCAAAGGTAGTGACATTATAGATTCAATTATGTCCACACCTGAATGCTGCAGTCCTCTGGCCTGGCTGAGACATTATTATTCTAACCGGTTTGCCAATATTCATGCAACCCAACTGCCATGCTGTATTAAACTCAGGACTGAAAAGCTGCTGAGCCGGTTTGCACCAAAATGACACAGATACAGAAACCCCTCCTACCATCCCCTGCAGGTCCAGAGGCATACTTACTGTGGCAGCTCTCACAGGTCAGTCCCTTCTGGAAACCAGCTCCATTCATGCCAGGCTTAGAACCCACAGAGACAATTTGGTTTGGATTGGGTTTTGTACTAGACACAAGAGGGAGGGGAAAATATCCAGTTAAAAAAGGTTTGGCTGCTTTCTCTCCATGTCACTGCAATTCCATAACAGGTGGGGAGAGAAACTTACTAGGTGGGGATGTAGACTTGCTTCAGCTTGCTGTCAGCTTCAGCGGCTTTCAACCTTTTCTGCATGGAAAGGGAAACCAAGTAAGATGAAGAGCTGCTGTTTGTTTTGTGGCCTGCTCTGAGGTTCAAGTATGAAAATCACTTAGCAAGTGACTCCTGAAGTACATGTAGTCTTTGGGCAAGGAAGAGTGCCTGCTGGCAATGGTCTTTCCCAGCCCGAGACACGTGTAGAAAACTGCTCACCCACCTGTTGGATGTATCGGTCTGTAGTTTTCCACATATAGTAGAACTGGACAATGCTGGCCAAGGACTTCCATGGGAGCTGCAAGGGACACAGACTTCAGCAACATGAACGGTCCCAACCAGAATTAATTCAGTCTGGAATGCACTTATGACCAATCAAGGCTAGGGCCACCTATACCCCTCCCCCAGTCCTTTATTTTGAGGAGGGGAGCTGGATTTGAAGCTGTAAATGTTGCCCTCTGAGAGTGGGAGAAACCACAGTGGCTCAGCAAGGGCAGTGGCTAGAGATAAATGAAGGAATGCTCTGCATATGTACTCCCGGATCAAGACCTGGTTCAAATTAGAAACTATCTCTACCTGTTTGCCAGGAGAACAAGGATGCCACCAGTATCTGGGGTGACAAATGAGGGAGAACACAACTTTCTCACTTTTGGGGAACACAGGGGTGACTAGAACTCAATCTGGTCTGTTCAACCCATTCGACATCCCCAACTCACAAAGTCCTGCCGGATGTCATTGAAGTCTTTGCCATACTTCTCCAAGGCCTCCTCAAAGAGCATGGCTTCTGAAGCTGACCACTCCTCCATCTCATCCCTGCACAGGACAGGCCCTCCCTGGGGCACCAGCGTTGACATAGCCTTGGCCAGGTCATAGCCGTTCCGCTGCAGCGTATCCATTGCGTGGAACTAACAAGAGAGGCAAGGACAGGCTGTCAGAAGAGCTGGGTGGGTTAACTGTGATTGTGCACTTTGCACACTGGTGGCAGAATACTGGATGCAAAGATTACACTTCTTAGAAACTTCAAGCCTAGATCAGATGTTTTATGAAAGCACAGCTCAGGAAGATTATCTTTAGTGAAATATCTATGATACACTATGCCAAGGCTCTCCAAACGCTGTTCCGTGACACATTAGTGTGTTGCCTGTAGTGTGTTGGTGTTTCACCTCCCCGGTCGAGGTCCCCCCATAAGTCTGGCCTACTGCCGTCACTCTCGCTGCGGCCTTTCCCTGCCAAGAGCGATGGCAGCGGGGAAGGACCAGGTTGGAGGGAGCTGCCTTTCCCCCTGCCATTGCTCTTCCTGGGGCCTTTCTTGGTGAGGGAGATGGCAGCGGGCCAGAATTTGGGGGGCTGCCCTTTCCCCATCCTAGACACTCTTCTGGGAACCTCTGGTTTGCTAGTGAAGTTGAATTACCATGTCATGAAATGATACATGTCGAAAAAGTGTGCCACCAACATGAAAAGTTTGGAAAGCTCTGCACTATGCATTTGTGCCAGCTATGTTTTGGTGCCACATGTAAGTTAACAAGTCATAGTTAGATCCATTGCTCTGCCCTTGCAGAGTGCTAAGCAGATACAAAATGAAAACTAAGGAACAGGTCTAAACTATCTGTATGTTTTAAAGCTTCTAAGCTAATGCTGGCTTTCCAAGTACTGTTGGATTAGAGCTACGATCAGATACAGCCAGCAACAGACATCTTGGTGATATATAACTGGAGTCCAGCAATGTCTCAACAGCCAAGTTCACCACTCCTGTTCTAACACATAGTTTGGTATGATACCTCAACTGACCCCATGCATTCCTTAATACTCAAGCCTCTAATCCTTTGGTCACAAACACCGGCTTGAAATCATATCTGCAATGCCAATGGAGCATCTGAATAAGAATTTCAGATCAAAAGCACCCAGCATCTTCCCTGATTAACAGAATTAAGCTAGTCAGAATTAAGCTACTTATCCCAACCCTATCCATGGGGCTGTCCTTCCTTTTCCTGCTCTCCTTTCCTCCTATACCCCCAAATCCTTTCTCACCAGTGTGATGTCCCGGGAGGCGGCAGCTGCACTCATGTGAAGGCTGGGCTGCCGGATGGAGCTGCTGCAGTCAAGCGCCCGTGCAAAGGTGCCAACCGCCCTGGCACAAAAGGGAGAAGAAAGGATTCATAACCTTCACGAAGTGGAGTGAACCTGACAAGATGGGCTACAACACCTCCCAGCTGCATCTTACCGAGCCACCACAAGGAACTGGTCGATCTGTCGGTCAGTGAGGGGGTTGTCAGGGTCCCACACCTTCATCTCCATCTTCTGCTGGTTTCGGTTGTCAGACTCTCCTGCAGAAAGTTTAGGGAGGGGGAAATGGCAATACACTCATATCACCTGCTTCCACTGACTGAGGAAATACATTTTCCAGCAAATGAGGTCCATCTCAGTTACCTTCTGCCAGCCGCTCAGGGATCTCTGCCTGGTATTTGCAGCCAACCCTTATCTCGCCCTGGTCAGCTAAGAGAGTCTTCTGAACCGGGTCAAAGACCAATGAGTAGAAAAAACAATCCTGGAAGGAAAAGCGGGATAAGCTGAATGAACAAAAGGTACCTTAATCTCTTTTAAGCTTTTCCCACCCCCTATCCTATTCTGCAGAACTAGCAAAAGAAAAGCTGGAAGATGTCTCATCAACTATTTTGCTGAGAAGAGAGACATCATTCTACCACAAGCTCAAAACTTGTAAAATTCCACAGAAAACCATGGAGATACCTCGTTATACAAGCAGCCTTACCTCCTTATCCAGGTACTGGCTGAGGATGTCTGTCTCGTTGAGCAGCGTCACACTGCATTTCCCCCTGCAAGAGGCAAGCCGGATCTGTGTCATACTCCTGAACTTTGGGCCCCAGCTACCTCTTGCTCCACTTCCAACCTTCCAACCTATAAGAAGATGGCCTGCCCTAGCAGAGCAGCCTTCTCCTTTCCTCTACATCCCAGCAGAACAACTAAAACAAGATCTGACCCCTTGTCTTAGCCTCCCCTTACCGTATATGAGTGGCAGGCAGGGATTCAAACTGGCGTGACAAGAAGAGCTCACGGTGCTTCAGCTGGTGACGTTGCTGCTCTGACACTGAAGGCTGTTTAGACTCTTCCTCAAATTCTCCTTGGGTCAAGGTGGGGTTGGAGGGGGAGATGAAGAGAGTGAGAAAAAGCTATCAGCTGTTCAGTTTTGTGTCCGGCTCTTTTACTCAGCCAGCCTAGTAATTTTGAGAATTACTCAGTGGCAAAGTTAAACAGCTTTTCCAATTCCTGAAGACTGATTTACTGAATGAGATCTAATGTTGTTAAATCCAACGTGCTCCTTCCAACAGCAAACCTAGATCTAACAGTTAGTTGTTACTGCCGGATTACTATTTCTTGTTTGCAGCAGGGGCGGCAACCAATTCTTAGTTATGTGTAGCTATGTTGCTGTTTTGTACTATAGTTTGATATTTGTAGTTTTTGTTTTTTTCCCTTGATATTATATTGCTGTGTAGTTTATTTTATAGCTTATTTCTCTGTATTACTTTGTTCTCTGTAGTCTTATTGTGCTTTTCTTATATTGCTTTTCTTTGTCTTTTTCTTGTCTCCTTTTTTAATGATTCAAAATAAAAATACCTAAAAAAAAAAATCCTGTAGCAAGGCACCAGAGGGATACCAACTTCACCTCTACCTCTACCCACTAATCAGGAAAATCTGTGCTGGGATGGACAATTAGGGGCAGCCCTGAACAATCATTTCTCTTCCTCCCTTGCTCCCTATTCAACAGGTCAAGAAAAACTAAGCACAGAAATACATGCTCCTCCCCTCCTAACCAACAGGTGTGATCCCATTTCTGTTCACCTTTCAATAGCTATTGATTTCCAAGCTATGCTGAGAAGCTACGTTTTGCAAAAATGCTGCCTCCGAGCCTTCCCAATCTAGCATCTTTCTCCAGTGCCAAAAGTTCTTCTTAAACTTAAGTATACCCCACCCCACCCCCTTGTTGGGCAAAATCAAGCCTTGTTGAAGTTTAAGTCAAAAGATGCAAAGAACAAGCAACTAGCAGTGTGTGTTCTGCAGAGGAGATGTATACACATATTCTGTGAGAGTGAAACTGTGTCCACATAAGATTCTTTAACCCTCAGTGTTCAGCAGGTATGAAGAAGCCAAGGAAATCTCTCAGATACTGTATTTCCTGGCATTTAAGACTCACTTTCCCCCCCAAAAAAATACTGTTTGAAAATGGGGTGCATCTTACACACTGGTGTATCTTATATGCCAGCAAATAGTATTTGCCACTATATAAATGGGGTGCATCTTATATACGGGTGCATTTTATACGCCGGCAAATACGTTATCTCTATTCCAGGTTGGGGGTGGGGGCAGACTTTAACTCATTCTCTTCCTGATAGATTCCCTGTAGATGAAAGAATTCTCTCCTTCCACCACTACACCCTGAGAGGAACAGCTCAGTACCTAGCCTTTTGCATATACTCTCCACATTGTTCACCAACAGAGAGGTGCAGCCAGACTGGCTGCTAAAGACTTATTGGACTTCTCCAGCACAACATCCCAAATGCTTTGCTGCACAGAAACAAAGGAATGCTAACCCTTTGAAGTCATTGCCCTGCTTATGCTGACAAATGTACCATTTCCCCATGCTACTCACGAGCATTGCTATCAGCCAAGCTGTTGAGGCTACTGGAGATATCGCGCCGTCGAAACAGGCAGACCACTTTGGCCTCCACATTGCCATTGGCCGTCTGCGGGGCAGAAAAAGAGTATGGGATAATGCTGTTTATGGGCATTCAGGCTCATCCTACGGCTTCAGGATCTGGGGCTAACTAAATGTTTACCCCACAGCTTCCCACCTAACCCTTCCACCTCCCACATTTCCTGGCTTAATCAGCCACAACTGGCTCACTAGCCCAATGAGACAGACCTCAGCAAGATTCTGTGCATCCACAAGCAGTACCGCCCTTACCTTGTTAAGCTCCTCGATACGGCGGACAAGGTAAGGGTTACTAGAGGAATTCTCAAAGTAGACATAATCTGTAAGAAGGATGAAGCAAAAGCCAATGAGGGAAAAGGAGCCAGAAAGCAGGCAGGCTCATATCCTCAACAGACATTGGTCAATGTAACAACAGCACAAGTGCCTGCACAATGCTTTTCTCACAAATCATTCTTAATGCTTTATGGATATTTTTCTAAGACAGACTTCAGAATCCAGTTTGTTGCTAGAACCCCTAAAGCCCACCAATCTGGACAAACGCTTCGACTTGAGGAAAAAGGCTGCCTCCAAGCATAAACAGTCAATGAACTGGTTTCCAAGTTAAAAAAAACCAACAATAAACTTTCAGTTCACTTTTAGTCCCTTAACATGAAAATCCATTCCTGCTTTTCTCCCAACCTTCCCTCCTTTCAAGAGTCTAAACGGGGTGGGGTGCTTTTATTTATTAATTCATTATATTTATATTCTGCCTTTCTCCCAGAGTGGGTACAAGGCAGCTTCCAAAAAAGTTAAACACATGAATAAAACATTAAAAACAACTGAAAACATTAGAAAAACAAATAAAATTATAGAAACCTACAAAAATTTTAAAAACAGATTGAGAAATTAAAAGCTCGCCTGTCTACATATTAAAAGCCTGCTTAAATAAGAATGTTTTTGCCTACCTTTTGAAAAATAAGGAGTGAGCAATAACCTGTGCTGACTTGTACAGCTTGGTATATAGGTCAAGCCTACCCTCTGCCTGCTCCTAATTCAAGCTGTTTTACTCCAGCCCTTTTGCACCAGACCTGGACTATCCTTAGCATCTACATCAAATAGCAAAGGACCAAAGTCAGGGATAGCATGGGGTGAATAAGGAAGCCCTTAGCAGAACCAGACTTCAACTAGGAGCTTCCCCGCTTAGAACTCACGCTCCTACAACTATGCTAGACTCGTTCTCACAAATACACCCCAAGAACATAAGAGCAGCCCTACTGGAACAGTCCAATTCAGCCCGGCATCCTGTTGCTCTACAGTGGCCAGTCATGTGCTTCCCGGAAGCATGTGAGCAAGAATGGAGGAAACAGCCTAACCCACATATAAATGAAACACGGGGGTTTCACTCAGTCATCGTGGCTAACAGCCACTGATCAAGTGTGTAGCAGAAAGTGTGTAGTCTGCATAGAGTATCACAGCAAAAATATGAACGTTTACCTAAATTGGATCCGCACAACCCTTCAACGCTCACTTTTTTTAAAAAAAAAATTCTGGCCCAGCTTCAAGAACTCCCACCCTCCATTTCAGTCTGTCTATTCCACCCAAACCCCTAAAGCCATGAATAAGGGTGGGCAAATCTAGCCTTCTAAATGTTGTTGCACAGCAACTCTCATCAGTCCTAGCCATTGTACAGTCAGTGGCGATGGATCATGGGAGTTGCAGTCCAACAGCATCTGAAGGACTTGAATTTTGACGTCCCATGTCTCTGCCACCATGCTGTGATCAAAGAATCTGGCACAGGATCACAGAATTAAATTTCTTTGTATGTTTTTCTATTTTCTAAAAAAAAGCAAACTTGTAACCTTAAAAAAGTAAAACCTGACAGCCTGGGGAACAAGGTCTAGGGAAACCAGATGGGGCTGAGCAGAAATTTATAGCATGGAGGGCATGAGGTTTCTTTTACTTGTGTAACTTCTTTGTTTTTCCCCACATTGCAGAAGCAACATAAACAAAGATCCTCAATTTGTGTATTTCCTATAGCACACAAGAAGCCAGTTTTCCTCAGCAGAATATTATCATTGCTTTGTAATTTATTAATGCTTAGACTACAGGCCATTCACGTACAAAATAAGTAAGCACAATATAAAAGTGCAACAATATAAAAGTAGTACATAAAATAAGTAGATCTTGAATATAATTAGTTTACTATTTTTGCTAAATATGTATCTCCAGTTATCTGTTGTATTTATACAAATGTGTATAAATTTACTGTATTTTTTTTAAACTATAGTAAGTTTACTACTATTGTAACCTCCCTTTGTCTTTTTCAAAAATACTGTAACCCATTTCCTTAACAAAGTAAGTATAGACAAATTAATTTTTCTTCCCAAGGCACAGCAGGCTGTGTCAAAAGGTAGAGACTGAGATGGCAGCACACTGAAAGCCATCTCTTAAGTTTATTGGCTGCACTGAGACTTGGAACTGGGAACTCTCAGCTCATAATTCCCAGTGTCCGGCAAGTTTTCAAGCAATCAAGCCCCACATTGACCCCCATACTCATGGAGCTGCCAAGCACTAGCTTGACACATGAGAAAAGCTTGGACTCCCTCTTATGTACCACTATGATTGATGTCTTTTATTTTCCTACTACTGAAAGCATACAGCATAACAGCAACTCAGATTGAGCCTACTATAAACAGAAAGTGGATAAACTAAGAATTGGACAAAATGCCATTTTAATCATTTTTTAAAGCTACAATGATAAAATGGTCTCAAAATTTAGGCCGCTCAGTACAATTCGAACATTGGGAGCACAAGTGGAAGTTGATCCAGAAATTTACAGTTGCTCAGAACTTGAAAGAAAATTATTTCAAGATATTCCATAGATGGTACATGACTCTAAACAAGCTGGAAAAAACTACAACTCCAGTACGGGAAAGTGCTGGAAATGCCAGGTGGAGACTGGCACGATGTACCATTTATGATGGACTTGTAAAACGCCCAAAGAATATTGGAATAATATACACAAAACAATACGAGAAATTTTGCAAATTGAATTTGTCAAGTCTCTGGAAATCTATCTACTGAACACGCTGCATGAGACTGATCAAAGAACGGGGAAGAATCTTTGGAAGATCTTGCTATACATGATAACCTCGGTGAGAACAGAATATGCAAAACTCTGGAAGAATGAAGGGACCCCAAAGATGTAACAATGGCTGCACAGTCTGTCAGAAAAAAACCCAGCAGATATTCTATCCCAAAGACTTAAAGGTCTGACAGATGGAAAAACAGACAAGGAATGGGCTCCCCTGAACCATTTTCTCCAAAAACTAAAAATACAAAACTACTTGACTAGTTCACATATCAGTTTAGATGAGGAAATTTAAACTAGAAATAAAAATGAGGCAACAAACTATACAATACGAAATGGAACGTAGGAGGTAATATTGATTTAGTAAGAACAGAGAACTTCTTTAGATGCAATAGATCAAGAACAAATGATTACCAAAAACCTTTGAGAAGTACGATTAAGAGAGAACTATGAATATTACTATATTCTAGGAAGGAATGGAAGAAGATCAAATGATACTCATAATAGCTACTATGCAATGTAAAAACCACAGTTATTTATTAAATATGTGTATTTTATTTGTTGTGTTTATAACGAAAAGGAATGCATAAAAACAATGTTAGGCTGACACCAGGGATGGAGAAAATCAGATGACAATAGGAGGGATCTAGAGAAGACGATCTGAGCCCCTATTTCAACAGGGAGTGGGGGAGGATTTCTCCAGGCAAAAGCAGCCACGGGCCATTTAAGAAAGAGAAGCGTAGGAGGAGCTGACTAAGTGGTCCAACAGCTTGTGAGCTGAAGAGTGGGAAGGAATTGGGGTAGCAAGTGTTAAACATTAAAGGTGACAGAAATAAAAAAATGGAGTTGGTTGAACAAATAAGCCACCTCACAGGTATGCAACCATCTAGGCTAGTATTCAGGCTGGAAGTGGCATTATAGGGTATCAGCAGTGTAGATGTCTGTATATGTGTATATCTCCTCTCCCTATCACCTACCGGTAATCTTTTTTCATGAGAGGAATTAGGGATCAAACTTATGACCTGTGACATGCAAGGTTCTGTGATGCAGAGACTCTAAGAAAATAAATGATTTCATTATGACAACAGAAAAGCATTACAAAATTGACAGAGGGGTATTCAATGACTGAAGGGAAAGAACACACGAACTGCCTAGCAGGATCAGACCAAAGTAGCCAAAACAGTCAAGAGAGAGGCTTGCAGAAAGTGTGTAAGTGGGACACAACAGCAATAATGTCCCCTCCCCATGGTTTGTCCCCATTTTTTGGTATGTAAACATAAATTGCTTCTGGACATAGGAGTTCCAATCTGTCTCTCAGGCAACAAACAAGATAAATGCTCTTCTTAAAAGCAATTCTCCAACATGCATAAACATCCAGAACATCCTTCATACAGCCTGTTCACTGCATGCTTCTCTTATCTGTCCATATACTTATCACACCAATCCTCTTGGAGAACCAACTATGACATTCTCACACCTCCTTACAAAGACAACCACTCTTGACCTTCTGATCAGTTCAGCTTCCCTCACTCCTTTCCCCCCATCAGCCTGGTTTCTTGCCTTGCGTCCCACAAGAGACCCAAAACATCCTCACTTTTCTCTCCTACCCAAGCACATGCTTTAGCAGAAAGGGCAATACGCTTATTTCCCACCCTAACTTATTTTTTTATAATTTTCCCTTCCTGAATTTTCGTCCCAAACAAAATCTTTGACCCATTCTCTTAACTTCCATGCCCCACCCACCTAACCACTTCCTCCTTAAGCCTTTTGTCCTCTAAAAACCACTACCTGCTCTTGGTCTATATATCTTTTCTGTTTCTTAGCCCAGTACTACTCCAATTGGCTGCGCATGCATGCTGAGTTTCCAGGAAATAAAGAAACAGTTGCAGTCCATGGGCAGAAATATGGTGGTGGTTCCTAACACACTGGGGGGGGGGTGGAAACGTGGCCTCCACATTACATAGCTTAAGAAGCACTGTGTTAGCTGAGTGCTTTGAGGGTGTTCCTGCATGGCAGGGGGTTGGACTGGATGGCCTCTGTGGTCTCTTCCAACTCTACATTTCTATGATTCTATGATTAGCTGTTTTCTTAATATCCACAATCACCATCTGTTTAGTACCACCCTCCACCCAACTTCCCCATGCCCAAATTTATCCCAGTCGCCAATGACATAACCCACAAACCCACACTCCTGTGCTTCAAATCTTAACATCAGTACCTTAAATGGCTTCCTTGCTTCTTTCATCTTCACAATTCCCCCATACGACTGACCAGGGCAAGCCCCTCTACCTATTTTTTTGGTGTTGTTGTCTGTTGTTTCCAACAGGGTTTTATGGAGGCTGAGAGTGTGTGATGCTCCCAAGTCACTCTGTGGGTTTCATGGAATTGAACTGTGGTCTCTGGGACCATAATCCAACACTCAGACCACTAAAACATGCTGGCTCTCTCTACCTATTTTGAGTCACACTCTGTCCCTCACTAGTCTGGGACCACTTGCTTGCCTGCTATTCGCGAATATTACCTGGTCACTTCAAATTTTAATACCCCCACCTCCTTGCATGACATAACCACCATTTTATATTAACGTGAACTTAACTCTTTCCAGTGTTTGCCCCACTTCCTGGAACGGTTAGCCGGCCATTTCTGCACTAGACGGTTATAGTGCTCTTATTCCACTTTCAACCTCCTATGGAATCCTCGGGTTTGCCATTGAGGGAGGGGCCGCTGGAGATGTTGCAAGTGGGATAATCGCAGTATAACAATGTAGTGCGGAAATGGGACTTGGTGTCCCCAGGCCTCCCAACCCCCCTTTACCCATCTGCCCCCTTAACTCCTGAATAACCCCTTCCAAGATATTTTGTTCAGCGATCCACCTCGTGCTCTTTAATCATCTGCTGGTTTTCAAAGCCAGCCCCCAACTTTGCCAGTGCTAAACCCTACTCTCTCCTGCAAGGAATCCCTGACTGCCCCCCAACACTTTTGGGGAGTTGCTAAGGCGCCAAAATAGCCCCCCAAACAGTTCAACCCTCCCCCCTGTTTAGAACCCTTTGGCTCCCAAACTACTTACCTGCTCACTACCTTGAGCCTTGAACCCCCCCCAACCCTGGAAATCTGGGCCCCCCTCCCTCTCCTCCTTACCCCCCAAAGCTTTCTCCCCCTTCTTCCTGGACCTCCACGGCCCTTTCCCCCACCAGACGGACCCCCTTCCCCAGACACCCCGCCCCCCGCGACACCAGGGCCATTTCCGCACTGGCCTGTTATAGCGCGATTATTCCCCTTTCAACCTCCTGGGGCAATCTGGGGCTCGTAGCTGCCAAAGAGGCTCGCTGGCTGGGGATTCCCCCCAAACTCCAAACCCCAGGATTCCAGAGGAGGTTGAAAGCGGAATAATAGCGCTATAAGTGGCCTGGGCCCCTCCGCACACGGATTAATACCGCTCCTGACCCGCTTCTAGCCCTCCCTGGCCTCTGGAGGGCCAAGCCCCCCCTTGTTCCCCGCGTTCCTGCCCACAGGGAGGCCCCCTCCCCCCTCAGAGCCCCCCACGCGCCCCCCGCCCCTCGCGTGTCTCCCACCGCCCCCCTCCCACAGGCCCCAAAGGGAGAACCGTCCCCATTCCGCCCTCCCCCCTCCGCCTTACCGCCCACCCGGTACATATTGGCCGCCATGGCGCCCCCGGGCCGCGCCCCCGGCTCCTCCCGCCTCGGCGAAGCCCCCTCAGGAACTCCGGGCCCGGCCGCCCTCCATCGCCTCCGTCGCCGCCGCCTTTCCGCACGCAGCCCCAGCGCCGGCCGAGCCTTCAGCGCTCCTCGGGCCTTTCCGGAAGTGTTCGGGTGTCTCCGCTGGCGCTTCGGGAAGGTCCGGGTGTTTCCGGATTCACGTCGGAGAAGGGCGAAGCCTGTGGCCAACGTTGGGCGGAAGCGCTTTATTTTTTTTTAATCTTTTTTGTCGGGGATTTCCGTTCAAGGAGCAACCCCGGAAATAAAAGGGGCGTGCGCATGCGCATACACACACACGGCCTCTGGGGCCTCAGGAAACTACAAATACCAGAATTCCACAGGAGGTTGAAAGTGGAATCATAGCGCTATAACAGTCTAGTGCGGAAATGGGTTTTCCGTGTGTTGCACATTTAAACGCCTCCTTATATAAAGTTTCAGATACATCAGAAAGCATTGCCTGTTTTAAGTAGCCAGGCCTTGTTATTTGGAGTTGTCAAAAACATTTCTCTGGATGCTTTTTAGCCGAAGTTCCTCCATTTTGGTCCCTACAGAGATCAGCCCACTGCCAATTCCCTCTCCTCCTTACCGTGTCTTATTCAAATTCTGATGATTTTGCTAACTTTACAATACTGCCAGCGCTTTGCGGCCTACCCCAGAAATGCAGCCCCTTCAGCCTGGGTGTTGCGATTAGGGCATTGTTAATGGTCAGCCAGAGATGTAGCTAATAAACAATGTACTGAGAGAAGTGACTAGTGGGGGCTGCAGGGTCCTGTCCTGGGCCCAGAGCTGTTCCACATCTTCATCAATGACGTGAATGAAGGAGTGGAGGGCGGGCTGATCAAATTTGCAGATGACACCCAATTGGGAGGGGTTGCCAATACCCCAGAAGACAGGATCAAATTTCAAACTGACCTTGACAGATTGGAGAGCTGGGCCAAAGCTCACAAAATGAATTTCAACAGAGAGAAATGTAAGAAAAGATGGAATGCACAAATATAGGATGGGGAATGTGTGGCTGGATCTAGGAGTGAAAGGGATCTAGGGGTCTTGGTAGATCACAGGCTGAACATGAGCCAACAGTGTGACGCGGCAGCCAAGAAAGCCAGCGTGATTCTTGATCGCATCAATAGGAGTATGGTGTCTAGATACAGAGGGAGGTAATGGTACCACTCTATTCTGCTTTGGTTAAACCTCATCTGGAATCCTGTGTCCAGTTCTGAGCACTTCAATTCAACAAGGATATTGACAAGCTGGAGTGTGTCCAGAGGAGGGCGACCAAAATGGTGAAGGGTCTGGAAGCCATGAAGCCCTACAAAGAGTGGCTTAGGTGGCTGGGTATGTTTAGTCTGCAGAAGAGAAGGTTAAGAGGGGACATGATAGCCCTGTTTAAATATTTGAAGGGATGTCATGTTGAGGAGGGAGTGGGCTTGTTTTCTGCTGCTCCAGAGACCAGGACAAGGAGCAATGGATTCAAACTGGAGGAAAAGAGATTCTACCCGAACCTCAAGAAGAACTTCCTGATGGTCAGAGCTGTCCAGCAGTGGAATCTGCTGCCTCCATGGAGTGTAGTAGAGTCTCCTTCTTTGGAGGTTTTTAAGCAGAGGCTGGATGGCCATCTGTCAAAGGAAGTGCTTTGGTTTCCTGCACGGCAGGGGGTTGGACTGGATGGTCCCTGGGGTCTCTTCCAACTCTGTAATTCTATGATTTTGGTCCTGAGAAAGTAATCATTCTTACTCATGCATGGAATGCTTTATGAGGTCATTGTCACCCCAATCTATAAAAACCTCTCCTTTTAACAATAAAGAGTCCTCCTCTTTGCTCGTGTAAGAATTGGTTTTGACTGCATAGTTCCTGGGGGTGGGGGAGTCCCTTTGGCCAAAGTTGGGGACCTTTCCAGGCTTATCCCGAATCGTATAGGCTAGTTGGGTTAGTCTGTGCAGACCTACTATTTTAGGTCTGGCTCCATGTCTTTTTTGAAGATTCAGGATTAACCCTAACAAGGTCACCCAGTGGGTTTCCATAGCTGAGTGAAGCTTTCGACCCTGGTTTCCAGAGCCACCATCAAAAACTCAAACTGCTACACAATGCTAAATGCAGGCTAAATGTTGAGATTTTTCGACTTGAAAATGTGATATGCCTACGTTGATGTTGTCACTGCTCCCTCCCTCCAAACCTTTACCCTGCAACTTACCATTTAATAGTCTAACCTCACATATTTACAAGCTGTAAAAACTGCTATTATCATCGCATGCCCGTATTGCAGTAATGTCTTTAATAAGCCCACCAGAAAAATAAAAAAAAAAGGCAGAAACTCATTGTATAAACTTTCAAAATGCACACAGTGCTGGAACATATTCCTTTTTGTTTATCCTAATAAATTTTTTTAGCACAAACCTGAACTTTGGAGTCTGCTTTCTGGTCAACCTAGCTACCCCATGTCATGCTCATTATTTTGATGGCTAATAATCTATTTTGTTTGGAGTTTTGCTGACCAGTGCATTACATGAGACAGTATTTTTATTATTATTATTATTATTATTATTATTATTATTATTATTATTATTATTTATTAATTTATTTATTTGTATCCCGCCTCTCCATATGGATTTTTCATGTATAGAAAAATGTTTCGAAATACATGCTAAGTTGTTCACCGCCTCGATCTATATGGAGAGGCAGGATACAAATAAATAAATAATAAATAAATAAATAAATAAATCGAGGCGGCGAACAACTTACAAATAGCATGTATTTCGATACATTTTTCTATACATGCCCCCAACAAGCTGGGTACTCATTTTACCGACCTGCGGAAGGATGGAAGGCTGAGTCAACCTTGGAGCCGGGCAGGATCGAACTCACAACCTTGTGGCTTGCAGTACTGGCATTGAACCACTGCGCCATCAGGGCTTATCTTATGTATACACATGGAGAACTTGCTTCCACAAACTTCAACACATTTTCTGCTGCTCCAGAGACTGGGACACGGAGCGATGGCTTCAAATTTCAGGAAAAGAGATTCCATCTAAACCTTAGGAAGACCTTCCTGATGGAAAAAGCAGTTCAGCCATGGAATGTGCTGCCTCAGTGGAGGGCGGTGGAGTCTCCTTCTTTGGAGGTTTTTAAAGAGAGGCTAGATGGCCATCTGATGGGAATGCTTTGATGATGAATTCCTGCATGGCAGGAATGGACGGCCCTTGAGGTCTCTTCCAACTTTACGTTTCTATGATTCTATGTCAGTTTGGAAGAATCTCATGTGGACCTTTCAATGCTGTATATTAGTTCACCGTGGAAAAAATGCTCTTTACGTTGCTTAAGTAATATCCCTGAAATCTGTGTTGGAATTCTTCTTTTTAAAAAAGAGCTTTCTTTGCCCATTCCATACCTCCCTTCCCCGGGAACAGAAATTATGTTAAAAGTTCCCCTGCATTGTTAGCTATCATCAAGGACACAAGTTCCTGCTGTAGTCCATTTCCGCACTACACTCTTATAGTGCTATTATTCCACTTTCAACATCCTGTGGAATCCTGGGGTTTGTAGTTTCCTGAGGTCAAAGAGCTCTCTGGTTGAGAAATCAAAATGCTCCTCCCTAAACTGCAAACCCCAGGATTCCAGAGGAGGTTGAAAGTGGAATAAGAGCACTATAACTGTGTAGTGTGGAAATGGCAGCTACTCACCCCCCACACAAGTCCAAAGGGGGGAAAAAGACCAAGGCACAGGAGGATTATGGAATGCAAAAGTTTATTTCTCCATGTCTCTCACAGTGTTAAGGTCTTCCTTTGCTCTCATTACATAAGCATCAGATGCAGAATCACTAGGAATGTAAATGAAGTGCGGAGGTAGCAAAGGAAGCAGGTGTGGACAGAGACATTTCCCCATCTTTTCTGGATTTACGGAACTCAGAACTCTTTCAGCCTTGCAGCGAGCAGGGCTACCATCGCAAAGTTCTCCATTATCCTGCCCCTCTCACCCCCAAATTCAACCCGTCTCTCCAAAATCTCCCATTGCAAACTGAATGGATTTCTCCTTTCTCACACACAATGTTTGAGACATTTTTTTCCCCCTTTACACACTGCCAGTTCTTTTGTGCCTCGGATAGCTCATTGCGCTGGTTGTTTCCCTCACCCTGAAGTTAATAAAAGCAAATCACATTGTTAGCCAAAGAAAATTATCTCACTGAGAAGCGACTCCGGTCTCCCAAGGCATCCACAGCCCTGGGCGCTCAGTTTCCACAAATCGCTCATGGACCAGAAGACGTTACCATCCTCTTTCACTAAAGCTTAGCCACAAGAATGAGTTTGGTTCGGTTTTGTCGTTCCTTTCTTTCAGCTTCAGGTGTTAAGTCCAGCATCCGGAGAGGAGACCGAGGCAGAGGAGAAGAAGCAATTGCTGCCCAGCACTCGCCACTGGAAGATGCTGGTATCCTTGCCTCCCATGGAGATCAAGTAGCCATCGTTATGGGTAAAGCGCACATTTGTGACATGGCTCCCGTGGCCCCGGTAGACATGACTTGGTGCCTGTGAATGGAAAAGAAAGGAGAGAGACGTTTTGAAGAGGATATAATTTTCGCGGCAACCTTCAAACTGTCCCAGATGCTTTGGGTTGAAAGCCACCTTAATCCTGAGAAAGGGTAGTGAAGATAGCACAAAGGCATAAGTTCAGTCCACCCTCCACATTTATGGGTTTTACTTCCGCAGATTTGATAATTTGCAAGTTTTCTTCCTCCCCGGCCCCCGACCTCAAGCAGGGGAAGCTTCTCTCTCAGCGCTCCAGACAGATTGCACAACCTTTTAAAAACCTGCGTCTAGTTCTTCTCCTCCACTAACCAGCCGCCGTCTGGCCAGCAAAGAATGTTCAGTCTGAATTCTTGGCACCACAAACCCTCTCTAATGCCCCCCCCACACTCCCAAGGAAAGAGATGGTCAAAAGGGAAGATGTATAGGGACACCATGCTGATCCATTTCCCTTCCCTCTCCTTTCCCTGAGCTGGTTTGGACCTCGGATGCTGCTCCCCCCACTATGCCTCACCCCCCTGGGTCGCAAAACAAGGCCATTTCCACACTAGCCTGTTATAGTGTGATGATTCCACTTTCAACATCCTCTGGAATCCTGGGGTTTGCAGTTTCAGGAGGGGCCAAGTGGCCCCTCCCAAAACTGCAAACCGCAGGATTCGAGAGGATGTTGAAAGTGGAATCATCGCGCTATAACAGGCTATGGCAGAAATGACCCAAGACACACATTTTGATATTTGCAATTCTTCCACTTTTGCAAGGGTCCTATGCCTCTAACCCTGGCAAATGTGGAGGGCCGACTGTATAGCGACGAAAGGTTGTTAATGCAGACCTGTCCGACACTCCGTAAGCCACTGAATATGGTTAGGAAAGCGCAATTTCTCCAAGATTCGGCTTCCATGGTGGATTGAGAGGCACCAGTTTTAATTTTTTTGTGTAAGACATCATTAAATGATTGAGACACATTGCCTCTCTCTTGTGTCCTCCATGCAAAACCTGGAACAGGCTTCCAATGATTTTCTGCTATCTTTCCTTCCCCTTCTCGCCACCCCCAGTGTCAGAGAGGCCACCAAGTTGGGCTCCTCTGCCATACCAACTGGATTGCTTAGCTTCTGTGTTGCCATATTGCTTTGATTGCTTTGCTGTTTGGTTACTGAGAGGGGCTTGCAAGCCAGAACCTGGGAAGCAAGGTCATTTTGGAAAGCTGGTACTGCCTGGTGTTGCATGGGAAAGAATACGAGCACAAAACCTCTGAGAGGTGGGATCAGGAAGTTCTTAAAACTGAAACTTGCACTGTATCTTCAGTTCCGGCAAAAGCAGCGTCTCTTTTTCTCCATCTAATCCCTAATAAAACCTTTCTGGATTAATCCACAAAGCCTAGTTATCAAGTTAAGACTGAAACATGATCTAAAATATTTCAATGGTAGAATTTAGATCATGCAACAAACATTAACTTTAATTTTGTATATTAAATTTACTATACTAGTGTTTATACAGAAGACTACGGGTAGTTGACAGTTGGGGACGGGAACCACCTTTTCATCATGTGTTAGCATTTGTCTTTTTAGTTATTTGTTATTTTTTAGTTTGGATAGATTAGTTGTTAATGTGTTAATCAATCATTTAAATAGGTTAGCATGGGTTTGTTTGGTTTACTGTTATTTTCAGAGGTCGATTTGTATTTTGTGTAGTTTCTTTTTACTGTTTTCAATATTTAATAGAACTTTATATAAGAAAAAAGAGTTAGATTGAAACAGAACATTACACCCTGGGTCTTGGCCCTCATTGCTATTACAAAGAAGTGTATGGCAGAGCTATGAAGAAAAGTCTGAATATGTGGAGCAATATCCACTGAACACAGAGACACAACTAAGACCTGGAATAGCAGCATTCAGAAAGTAAAGCTTCTATCCTTGCCCCCATCTCCAGCTCAGAAGCAAATTAACTCTTGTCTGCAAGACTGTCCTTTGACTCCATCCCACTTCACCACCGTTCTCGCTACCTTGGGCTTGGCACAGGGATACTGGAAAAGGTGCACTTTGCAGAAATCATCCGCCACAGCCACCACCCACTCATTGTGGGAGCGGCAGAGCGCATTGATGTCGGTGCCATCTGAGCCGTCCGGCCATACCCCTGCAAGACAATGGGAAGAGAGAGGAGGAGAGGAGACAGAAAACAAGGCAGTAGGATAAGAGGTATTGAAAATAAATTCTAGATCAGTGTGGAAGATCAAAAATATGTCATGTGCTATTACAGTAACAAATTGTTTGCTTTATATGTGAAATTGAATAAAATGATTTAAAAAAAAAGAAAACAAGGCAGTAGGAAATGGGTAAAGCAGAGACCATGGATTTCATAGAATCCTAGAGTTGGAAGAGACCCTGGGGGCCATCAAGTCCAACCCCCTGCTATGCAGGAACACCCATCCAAGCATTCCCAACAGACGGCCATCCAGCCTCTGCCTAAAAACCTCCAAAGAAGGAGATTCCACCACACTCCAAGGCAGCATATTCCACTGCTGGACAGCTTTGACCATCAGATTTTTTTTATTTCTTATATATATATACACCCTGCCTTTTGTGCAATGAGCACATGGCTTTCTGTCTTCCAACCCTATTCTCACAACAACCATGTAAGGAGGGTGAGGCTGAGAAAGGGTTACTGGCCCACAGTCACCCAATGAGCTAACCACAGAGTTCCTGTTTGTTGAAACACGCAGGTTGGCTTCTCAATAAACCAGTGAGTCTGTTACTTTCTTTCTCTGTGTCCCTTTATGCATCTGGTGTATTGAGTATACCACTGTCACTTTATTTCATAGAATTGTAGAGTTGGAAGAGACCCCAGGGGCCATCCAGTCCAACCCCCTGCTATGCAGGAACCCACATCAAAGCACTCCCATCCAGCCTCTGCTTAAAAACCTCCAAGGAATGAGACTCCACTGCACTCCATTGAGGCAGCAGATTCCACTGCTGGACAGCTCTGTCCATCAGAAAATTCTTCCTGAGGTTCAAGTGGAGTCTCATTTCCTGCAGCTTGAATCCATTGCTCCTTGTCCTAGTCTCTGGAGCAGCGGAAAACAAGCCTGCTCCCTCCTCAACGTGACATCCCTTCAAATATTTAAACATACCATTTAAACATGTCTGTGTTTTTTTTTCTGTAGGGATGTTTCTTGTAATTAAGTAACAATTCTTAATTATTAAGAATGTACAATTAAAAAAGTAAAAAAAAAAATCCTGCCTCACCAAAGACATGGAAGCCCAGCACACAAGTATAAGAGGCCCATTCTCGGTCTCTGTTCTCAAACCGGTTCCTCAGCAGCTTGCAACCTTTGGCTACATCCCCTGCAAATGGGACAGACAAGAAAATGTGTTGCAGAAAATGCCACAGTACTTCTAAGAAAGAAACCAGTCTGCATCGCAATGAGTCTTTGACTGGATTAGCCAAAGCTTGATATGACTTTTGACATTTCCGTCTGCATTACATTGTTACAGTGCTATTATTCCACTTTCAACCTCCTATGGAATCCTGGGGTTTGCAGTTTAAGGAGAGACCTTTAGAATACTCAGCCAGAGAGCTCTTGGGCCTCAGGAAACTACAAACCCCAGCATTCCATAGGGGGTTGAAAGTGGAATAATAGCACTATAACAGTGTAGTGCAGAAAGGCCCTTAGACAAGGTTGTGGATGTTCCAAGAGGGAGGTGTTTAAATGCATGTGCCCAGGAGTCAAGGTTTGTGAACCCAGGAATTTGTCCTGATACATCTCTTCCAGTACCGTACGCATTTTGTGTTATGAAGTCATTTCAATGTCTTCTTAATGGGAAACCCTCGGCAATCCGTTTTGAATCACCAAAGAGACCCAAGAAAACCCAGATCTACCACCTACCACCTCTTCTACCATGTCTACCACCTATATTGCTGTTGTTGTGTTCCTTCAAATCGTTCCAACTTATGACTACCCTAAGGTGAACCTCTTACAGGGTTTTCTGGAGGCTGAGAGTGTGTGATGCACCCAGTGGGTTTCCAAGGCTGAGCGGGGAATCGAACTCTGGTCTCCAGGGTTGTAGTCCAATGCTTAAACCACTACACAATGCTGGCTCTCTATGTACAAACCCTATTTGCCTATCAAGAAGTTCCCCAGGAAAGTAAAAGATTTTGTTGTTGTGTGCCTTCAAGTTGTTTCTGCCTTATGGGGACCCTAAGGCAAAGTTATCACAGGGTTTTCTGGGCCGAGAGTGTGTGATGCACTCAAGATCACCCAGTGGGTTTCCATGGCCGAGTAGGGAATTGAACCCTGGTTTCTAAGGTGGTACCCCAATGTTCAAACCATATGCCATGTTGGCTCTCAAGTTATACTAGTAGATCATATTCGTAAGTCATCCCTTCGAGGTTTTTCATCTTGGGACGGCTAGCGTGCAACACCCTCCCTGCCATCCATCCCCACTGGGCACCATACTTACAGTATAGGATTTCGTAGTCTCCTGAATTGGACATGATGAATTTTCCGTCCTTGGACCAGTCCAGATGTGTGATGAAACTGGAGTGTCCCTACGGAGAGGGGAGGAAGAGAAAAAAAGGGCTGACTAGGAGACATCTGACTCCAATTTTGTTGTTGATTATTTTTCTTACACAAGGTTCTTCCCACTCGCTCCTCAGCCGATGCTTTCGTAATACTGCACAGAAGCCCAAACAAGAGAACAAAGAAAAAACACAGAAAAACAGTAGCAGAGCAGAATTTGAAAAACAACGTTGTTGCTAACTGCCATCAAGTTGACTTCAGTTTATGGCGACCCTGCACTTAGGCAGAAAAAATGGAATGCACAAATATAGGATGGGGGACGCGTGGCTGGATAGCAGTACATGTGAAAGGGATCTAGGAGTCTTGGT
Source organism: Ctenosaura bakeri (assembly GCA_948474755.1). NCBI lineage: Eukaryota > Metazoa > Chordata > Lepidosauria > Squamata > Iguanidae > Ctenosaura > Ctenosaura bakeri. The sequence continues at coordinate 6,010 of CAOLHI010001846.1, read as the reverse complement.
AGATCACAAGCTGAACATGAGTCAGCAGTGTGATGCGGCAGCCAAGAAAGCCAATGCAATTCTCGGCTGCATCAGTAGGAGTATGGTGTCTAGATTGAGGAAGGTACTGGTACCACTCTACTCTGCTTTGGTTAGGCCTTTGGAATCCTGTGTCCAGTTCTGAGCACTTCAATTCAACAAGGATGTTGACAAGCTGGAGCATGTCCAGAGGAGGGTCACCAAAATGGTGAAGGTTCTGGAAGCCAAGAAGCTCTACGAGGAGTGGCTTAAGGAGCTGGGGATGTTTAGTCTGTAGAAGAGAAGGTTAAGACAAGACATGACAGCCATGTTTAAATATTTGAAGGGATGTCATGTCGAGCACAGAGCGGGCTTGTTTTCCACTGATCCAGAGACCAGGACAAGGAGCAATAGATTCAAGCTGCAGGAAAGGAGATTCCACTTGAACCTCAGGAAGAACTTCCTGATGCTCAGAGCTGTCTGGCAATGGAATATGCTTCCTGGGAATGTGGAGGAGTCTCCTTCTTTGGAGGTTTTTAAGCAGAAGCTTGATGGCCATCTGTCGGGAGTGCTTTGACGTGTGTTCCTGCATGGCAGGGGGTTGGACTGGATGACCCCTGAGGTATCTTCCAACTCTATGATTCTCTGATTCTATGACCCCATGGATGAGAGATCTCCAAGCCACCCAATCATTAACAGCCTTGCTCAGGCTTTGCAGATTCACAGATATGTCTTCTTTGATTGAGTCTATCCATCTGTCATGCAGCCTTCCTCTTTTCCCACTGCCTTCTACCTTCCCAAGCATTATTGTCTTTTCCAGTGAGTTGTGTTCTTCCACGATATGGCCAAAGTATGACAACCTCAGTTTAGTAATCTTGGCTTCTGGGGAGAGTTCACGATTTATTTTCTCTAGGACCATTTCCGCACTACACTCTTATAGTGCGATTATTCCACTTTCAACATCCTATGGAATCCTGGGGTTTGCAGTTTTGGGAGGGGCCGTCAGTTGTAAACCTTCCTTTGCGCTTTCTTCCTTGACTTCCTTCAGTAATCATTCCAAAGTCTTTGCTGTTTTTTGCTAGTAATACGGTGTCATCTACATATCTTAAATTGTCAATGTTCTTTCCTGCAATTTTCCAGCCTCCTTCCTCCAAGTCTAATCTTGCTTTATGTATGATATGTTTAAAAAAAGAAAAACTGGGGAAATTTTCAAAATGTGGTAAGAATGACCCATCTGGCTAGTCAAAGTTCAGGGGGAAAATATCAGCCATCAGATGTTTGAGTGGCCTTGAATAACCCTATCACTTAGCTCCCCACCCCAGACAAATATATGGATTTTCTCCATGATTTTGCTCACAGTGCAGCGGCCAAAGCGGATGTATTTATGTCCACTCTCCTCTACGCTGTATATATAGATGAAGTTGTCATGGGAGCCAATAGCCAAGAAATCCCCATCTGGCAAAAAAAGAGAAAATCTGAGTCAAAAGAAAGGAAGTAATAGAAGGAAAAAACACCCAGGGGTGGAGACTGGATTGGGGAACAAACACATCAATATATGAAAAGCAAGCAGGAGTCTAACCTGGTGAATAGCGCACCACTGAGAGTTGTTCGTTCCCATCTGTGTAGCCTGACAACACTTGTTGGGTCTCTGTGTCTACGACCACCCAGCTGTGGGGGAAAAAGAGAGTATAATCAGTGCAGTCAGCCATCCGGAGTTGCTAGAGTTGGGGCCCCGGACCCTCTGCAAAAGTGGGGAAATTGCAAATATCAAAATGTGCTTGTGTGTGTCTGTGGGAGAGTGGGCACCCAGGATCCAAAGCAGGGCCATTTCCGCACTACATTCTTATAGCACAATTATTCCAGTTTCGGGAGTGCAAACCCCAGGATTCCATAGGATGCAAACCCCAGGATTCCATAGGATGTTGAAATTGGAATAATCGCGCTATAAGAATGTAGTGCGGAAATGGTCAGGGAAAGGAGAGGGAAAGGAGGTGGTTTGGCACGGAGGCCCTATATCTTGCCCATCTTTTTCGTGGGGTGCGACTGGGGGCATCAGCCCAGGGTTTGTGGTGCTGAGAAATTGGGCTGCAAGCTGTCCTCAGCTGTCCAGACAGTGGCTGGTGGAAGAGGAGGAGAACCAGAGATTTTTAAAGGGCTGTGTGACCCGATCAGAGCCACCGAGAGGGAAGGTTCCCACAGAAAAGGTGGACTCGGAGAGGACAGGGGTTGGAGAAACTCCCAGACAATCAAATCCGTGAAAGTTAAACCCACGACTGTGGAGGGCCAGCTGTATTTTCCTCAGCCAATGGCCCGTGATGGACTTCATAAGCACAGTCCTTTGAAAAAAGGATGCTATGTGTCTTTCTGGTTCCTAGGACAAAAAAATCTAACTAGGCAAAGCTTTTCTGCAATATTTCACTTTCAAGCTGAGATGGCGGCGGGGAGCTACACCTGTTGAGTTTCCGCTTTCAGTGCAGGTATTCCCAAAGTTGAAGGAGGAGGAGGAGGAAGAGGAGGAGGAGGGGGACCAAAATTTTAAAGGGTCTGGAAGACATGCCCTGTGAGGAGAGACTCAGGGAGCTTGGTATATTTAGCCTGAGAAAAAGAACATTAAGAGGAGACATGATAGCCATGTTTAAATATTTGAAGCAATCTCATGTTGAAGATGGAGCAAGCTCGTTTTCTGCTGCTGCAGAGACTAGGACATGGAGCAATGGATTCAAACTACAGGAAAAGAGATTTCACCTAAACATCAGGAAGACTTTCCTGACGGTCAGAGTCGTTTGACAGTGGAATAGGAGCCCTGGGGTGTGGTGGAGTCACCTTCTTTGGAGGTTTTTAAACAGAGTCTGGATGGCCATTTGCTGGGGGTGCTTTGAGTGTTTGTTCCTGCATGGCAGAATGGGGTTGGACTCGATGGCCATTGTGGTCTCTTCCAACTCTATGTTTCTATGATTCTAGGAAGGAAGGAAGGAAGCTGGAAACCCTTATCAGGTATGCAGATCTGCCCTTCCAAGTGCAGAAAAACAAGTGCAGAAATTGGGGAAGAGAGAGTGAATGTGGAGAAGTAATTACCGTCCAGTGTTGAGCCCAACAGTCACCACTTTCCCACTAGGATGAAAGTCAGCACAGAGGCCTGTTTCCTTGGGAACAGAGAAAGAGAGACATATTATGTTAGTTCGGTACATTCACAGGATGTACTAGTGAGGCCAAAACCAGAAAGAGCATCCCTGCAAGATCTTTGAAGCCTGGAACTGCCTCTTTCACACAGAAAGAGGGCAACGAAGGCATCCTGTTATGCAAACAAAAATGATCATAGGAGTGCAAAGTGTGGAATCCACACTCAGTCCTACTTCCTACATATATATATGTATAAGTTGAGAAATTTATGCCAAAAAAATCAACCCAAAAAAATCTGAGTCTACTTAGAGCCTTTCCACACTAGACTGTTATAGTGCTATGATTCCACTTTCAACATCCTATGGAATCCTGAGGTTTGCAATGTAGGGAGGGGCATTTAGACTTCCCAGCCAGGGAGTTCTTTGGCTTCAGTAAACTACGAACCCCAAACTTCCACAAGAGGTTGAAAGTGGAATGATCGCACTATAACAGCGTAGTGCAGAAAGGCCCACGGAAATGAAAAGAATTTACCGACTCACACTAGAAATATAATTCAGCAGTCTCTTTGATTTCGGAGATCTTAGCAGCCATGGCCAACATGCTTGCAGAAATGTGAGTTTTCAAAATGAAAGCTGAGATGCTTAGAAAGTGGAAACCTGTATGCTTAGTATCACATTCTGCACTCCTGTGGAAACATGCCACACAGACACACAGCCCATTTCCGCACTGGACTGTCATAGTGCTATTATTCCTCTTTCAACACCCTATGGAATCCTGGGGTTTGCAGATTAGGGAGGGGCCTCAAAGGTCTCTAAGGCCGGTTCCACACTAGGCTGTTCTAGCGCTATGATTCCACTTTCAGCATCCTATGGAATCCTAGGGTTTGCAGTTTCCCCAAACTGTGAACCCCAGGATTCCATAGGATGTTGAAAGTGGAATCATAACGCTATAACACTCTAGTGCGGAAACGGCATAAGCTGCAAACCCCAGGATTCTACAGGATGTTGAAAGAGGAATAATAGCACTATAACAGTCTAGTGTGGAAATGGCCACAGATCTGACTGTGCTCCAAAGGCCATGCTCCATGTTCCCCAACTTTTCTGGGTACGGTACCTCCAGCGTGACGCTCCAAGCCAGCGTGTGCTCCCCTCCATCCCACATGCAGAGCTGCCGGTCATAGCCGCAGGTTACAATAAGGTCTCGCGAAGGGTGAGTGGCCAGCCCCCACAGCTCATCTGTGTGCCCCTGAAAAGGAAGAAAGCCGAGCAGCAGGTAGTGGAGGGGGAGAGAATGACAAAGTGGGGGAACCCCCAGCCCCGCTTCTTGCCACCAGCCAGCTTCTCTTACCTGAATGATGGGTTGGAAGCCATCTGCTAGACTCCCCAGGAGCAGAGCATTGCGTGTGGTCCCAACCAGCAGTTCCCCATTGTCACCTTCCGCAATAGTGCGGACAGCGCCAAATTGCTCCGGGATCTAAGTTGATAAAAAAGAATATACTACAAGTAGAACTGTGAAAGAACTGGCATAGTGTAGAGGTTTGAACTTTGGGCTACAACCCTGGAGACTAGGGTTCGATTCCCTGCTCAGCCATAGACACGCACTGGGAGACTATGGGCACATCACACACTCTCAGCCCCAGAAAACCCCACAATAGGGTCACTTTAGGGTCACCATAAGTCAGAAACAACTTGAAGGCACACAACGACAACTACTACTGATGGATACTAGGAAATGAGAGTATGGTCCATGGCTCTTGTGGAAAAACTAACCTATCAGATGAAAGCATCACAGGGACAAATTTTGACAGGGACAAATTTGCTTCAGTCTGGTATCCATTTATCATATCTATAACCACATCATTTGAACCTCCAAAACAACAGCTGAACTTTTGGATTAACCCCTTTTAACCACTTATAACTAGAAAACAGACATTTAATGAGTATATTTCGACCTGCTGCTTCATGAATTTGTCCAATACTCTTTTCAAAGCTGTCCAAGGTTTACATGTCTTGCGCAGATACTATAAAAGTCACTTTTTGGACTACAGCTCCCAGAATCTCCAACCAGCGGAACCTCTGGACACGTTGGCTGTGAGATTCTCAGAGCTATAGTCTGGAAAGATAATTTTCTGAAAAGTCTGATCTTGTGATAGCAAATACCACTTTTTGATAGGTGCAATGTGAAAAAGTGCTTCCTTTTATCCATCTCATTAGCTCCCACCATTCTGTTTTAGTTGGATACCTCTGGAGTTCTACTATTATGGAGAAGACAATGAGAAACATTTCAGGATTACCTCTAGGTCAAATCAGCATGGTGTAGTGGTTTAAGGCCATTTCTGCACTTAGAATCATAGAATCATAGAAATGTAGAGTTGGAAGAGACCCCAGGGGCCATCCAGTCCAACCCCCTGCCATGCAGGAACACCCTCAAATCAATCCCGACAGATGACCATCAAGTCTCTGCTTAAAGACCTCCAAAGAGGTTGACTGTTATAGTGCTATTATTCCACTTGCAACATCCTATGGAATCCTGGGGTTTGCAGTTTAGGGAGGGCCATTTAGAATTCTCAGTCAGAGAGCTCTTGGGTCTCAAGAAACTACAAACCCCAGAATTGCACAGGAGATTGAAAGCAGAGTAATAACACTATAAGAGTGCTATTGATCTCCAGGGTCATATTCCATGATCTACACTATAAGACTGTAGTAAGGAAATGGCATTGGACTATGACCCTGGAGATCATGGTTGGATTCCTCGTTCGGCCATGGAAACCCATTGGGAGTGCCACACACTCTCAGCCCCAGAAAAACCCATGTTAGGTTTGCCGTAGGGTCACCGTAAGTTGGAAAGAACTTGAAGGCACACAACAGGTACAAGAATTAGCCCTTCAAACAGG